>JANDEH010000008.1:5238327-5678647 GCA_024610705.1 Tetragnatha versicolor | reverse complement strand
ATCTTGAATAAAATCCCTAAAACGCACGCTCAAATAGGTTGAATTTAGGTAGATTTTCCGTCTTAAAACGCTCCTCACGAGGTGAAAATGAGAAATTTTCAATTCAATGAACTAAGAATGCTTTTAGTCATTTACTTAAATCATAAAATAAAAATTTCTCATTTTCGCCTCGTGAGGAGCGTCTTAAGACGTAAAAACTACGTAAATTCAACCTAATTGAACGTGCGTTTTAGGGGTTTTATTCAAGATATTTTTCTGCTGAAGGTGTATTTTCCTACTAAATCGATAATGCTCTACAACTTAGTCATTGACTTTTTTCACATACCTCAAATTGTTTTTAAAATAAAAATTATAACTCCTAAGGTTTCCGCTAGAGGGCGGTGAAAGTTATCTCATCGGATAGAGCATGGTCACTTTACTATACCTAGACCCCACTTTCATGACTATATCTGTAGGGGTTCAAAAGTTAAAGGGGTTGGGCCACATCTCGTGGGACACCCTGTATATATATATATATATTTCAAAATGCTAGTTTGAATGATTCAGAATGCTATTTTTAATCAACAAAAACATTAATTTCAAACATTTTAGAATGCCTGTAATTTTAATATTATTTTATATATACAGGGTGATTCAGAAATAACACTGTTCTACACTGAAAAAATTTCCTTGATGAAAATAGTCATTTCTTATAGATTTTGGGTCGCTGAATACGAAAATCACCATTAAAATTCTCAATTGACTCAGGATTTTCGGGGAACAGCCCCTCCCCCTTTTCACGTTTTTTAACGACTTTATAACTTTGAACTCGATTTTCAGGGTCAAAAAGCATTGCTTTAATCTTCAAATTGCCCCCCAGGGGACAAGAAATGTTCAAATTAATAAAATATTATAAATTTATAACAAATGGATAGGTTTAAGGGGTAGTTAACCCCCTAAGAATGCAAAAAATTAGCTAAAAATTATAGAGGTTTTTATACGCTATTTTTTCCTCTTATTTTATACGCAATTCACGTTTGAAGGGTCCTAACCCTTCCCCAAGGACCCAAATTTGATGGCAATATGCAGCAATGATTTTTGCTAAAAGCGGTTGAGGTGAGAGCGCCCCCAGAGCACCCACGGAAGGGTTCAATGCCGCACTTAGAGTTTAACTGTGCTGTACAAAAAAAAATTTGAAGCCACTTACTGAATTTCAGCTGATTCTTGTGTAAAATGATCTGCTGAATTCAAATATGACACCCATTTTCCTCCATCACCCTCAGTTTTTAAGGGGATGCCCCCTAATTGTTATCCACAGCGGTGCATCTATTAACATCTTGAAACATGGAATCCTCACTCCCGAAAACCGGTCAGTTTTTAAAGAACTGAAGAGTTTCTACTTAGGATACACCCAAAATATAAGAAAAACGTCATTTGTAATCTTTTCAAAATCATCGATATTAATTCCTGAACTCGCGAGTGCCTTCGCGATTCTGGAAGTCTTCCGAACTCTTCCGCGGGGACTTCTGGGAGGCTAACACCTCAACCGCTTTTAGTAAAAATTATTGCTGCATATTGTCATCAAATTTGGGTCCTTGGGGAAGGGTTAGGACCCTTCGAACGGGATTTGCGTAAAAAATAAGAGGAAAAAATAGCGTATAGAAACCTCTTTAATTTGTAGCTATTTTTTCGTATTTTTAGGGGGGTAATTACCCCTTAACCCTATCCATTTGTTATAAATTTATCATATTTTATTAATTTGAACATTTCTTGTTAACTGGGGAGCAATTTGAAGACTAAAATAATGCTTTTTGACCCTGAAAATCGAGTTTAAAGTTATAAGGTCGTCGAAAAACGTAAAAAGGGGGAGGGGCTGTTCCCCGAAAATCCTGAGTCAATTGAGAATTTAAATGGTGATTTTCGTATTCAGCGACCCAAAATCTATAAGAATTGACTATTTTCATCAAGGAAAAAATTTTGAAGGTCGAATTTGTAGAACAGTGTAATCATCAATATTTTGGAGCGAGGTAGAGGGGCCCTAGACAAGCATATTTCGAATAGGGGTGGTGGGGCGCAGCCTTTCCGTTAAAGAGCTAGGACCTAATGTAGTGCGAGCGCGTTTCAAAAGGCCGTTTTTAGAAGGCCCGTGTGACGAAACAAAAAATAATAAAAAGAAAAATCTATTGCATGAGTTAAGGAAGTATCCCTACTACTTACACCATGAATTCGATAGAATTTGAACCACTTTCTAAACCGTGGAGTGAGTTTCAAAAGTGCAATATTAATCTTTTAGGCAAAGAATGGAATTCCCTTAATGGTATTTAAAAAAAATGATGATCGGGGAAGGAATTTTCAACGATCGTAACATTGATCATTGAAACTGTTTGATCATTGAAAATTCCTTCCCCGATCATCATTTTTCTAAATACCATTAAGGGAACTCCATTGTTTAACTAATAGATTAATACTGCACGTTTTAAAACTCACCCCACGGTTTAGCGAGTTGTCCAATTTCTATCACATTGAGGATTTAAGTAGTACGGATACTCTTGTACCTCATGCAATAATGTTTTTTATTTTATTATGTTTTGTTTCGTCACATGGGCCTTCTAAAAACGGCCTTTTGAAACGCGCTCGCACTACATTAGGTAGCTCTTTAACGGTAAGGCTGCGCCCCACCATCCCTATTCGAAATATGCTTGTCTAGGGCCCCTCTACCTCCCCCTCAATTATTGATGATTATTTCTGAATCACCCTGTATATCAATAAACCCAAAATTAATTTGCCAGGACATAATTCGGGTGGAATTCAATTGCAAGACCGATTCAATGTTGTAAAAAATACACACTGGCGTTCAAAATTAAGAGAAAGTGCACATTTCTTCGATTTTCTCCGGATCTAGGGGACATATTGTGACGAAATTTGGTATGAATATTGGGGTTAATATAATACCCAATATATAATCATTCAAAATTGTTATACACACTCATAAGCAGGAGTTTAAAACATCAGAATTGAAAGGTATGAAATAGCGGTTTCAGAATGGAATTTCAAAATGCTAGTTTGAATGATTCAAAATGCTATTTTTAATCAACAAAAACATTAATTTTGGGTTTATTGATTATATATATATATATATATATATATATATATATATATATATATATATATATATATATATCAATAAACCCAAAATTAATTTGCCAGGATTTAATTCGGGTGCAATTCAATAGCAAGACCGATTCAATGTTGTAAAAATACACACTGGCGTTCAAAATTAAGAGAAAGTGCAACTGAAGTGTATTTTTACAACATTGAATCGGTCTTGCTATTGAATTGCACCCGAATTAAATCCTGGCAAATTAATTTTGGGTTTATTGATATATATATATATAAAATAATATTAAAGTTACAGGCATTCTAAAATGTTTTTAATTAATGTTTTTGTTGATTAAAAATAGCATTCTGAATCATTCAAACGAGCATTTTGAAATTCCATTCTGAAACCGCTATTTCATACCTTTCAATTCTGATGTTTTAAACTCCTGCGCATGCGTGTGTATTACAATTTGAAATGATTATTTATTTTGTATTATATCAACCCCTATATTCATACCAAATATCATCACAATATGTCCCCTAGATGCGGAGAAAATCGAACAAATGTGTACTTTCTCTTAATTTTGAACGCCAGTGTGCATTTTTACAACATTGAATCGGTCTTTCTATTGAATTCCACCCGAATTATGTCCTGGCAAATTAATTTTGGGTTTATTGATATATATATATATATATATATATATATATATATATATATATATATATATATATATATATATATATATATATAATAATATTAAAATGACAGGAATTCTAAAATGGTGCGAAAAAATGCTTTTTTTTTATCAAAAACTGCATCTGGCACGTTATTTCCACCGACACAAAGTCCTGGCAATAATAAATTAATTTTTCTAATAGTGTTTAGAAGTTAGTGAAAATGAAAAAAATCTTTCTAAAATGATTTAAAAATCAAGATTTTTACCTGTAAAGGTGGGATGCGCACTAATTGTGCCACCGCTTACCGGCAGCCAGGTACCCCGTACGCTGTTCGAAAGAGCATTGGGAAAGATATATTAAAGAATTAGCTTTTCTAAAATTCTTGCTTTTCCGACGTTGCTAGCTCTTGTACTATTAGAGGAATAACAATAAGATAATAATAGTTTGTAGGAAGTAAAGGGATCAATGTTTTATTATAAAATAAGAACAAAACAACATAGATATAAACATATTTTTCAAACACTATAGAATTTATTTCATTTCAAATGTTTGAACATTATAGATAGGGATTCACATATATATAGTCTAATTTGAAGAAAATAACAAATGAAGTTTAAAATGGGAGGGAGAATTATCTTCTTTACTTAGTTTTAAATTCGTATTAAATTATGCTTTACCTATTCTTTGTTCTCGAAGTTTTAATCGCAAACTAACCAAAGTAAACACAAGAAATTTAGAATATTAAAACACGCACACGTTATCTCACATGAAATTCAATGTAATAGAAACTTAATTAAACTTAATTAGGAGTTACCTCCCTAAACCTACTAACCAAGGAAGGTACTTATCAATAACTACAGGCAAAGAAGATCATAATTAATTAAATTCTGCTTATTCATCAAGATTTATACTCGATTTACCCGCATATAATTTTAATGAATACGTCAACTTAAAAAATCCAACAATTCAGTATTCCTGTAATCTGTACTAAAAAGGACATAGGATTTGTCTAACATCTGATTTATTTATCGAATTCAAATATTTCATATCGAATTATATTAATTTGTCAGATTTTTTAAAGGTAATTGCCCCTTTGTCTCCGATTAGAGAAAGTAAAGCGATGATAAAATGACGATTGGAACATGTAATCGTATCTTTTATTGGTTAATCGATTGTTCTAGTAGCCTGGAGCAGAAAGAACGATGCAGTTTGTTTGAACCTCCAATAATCGTTAAACTTTGCGTCGTAATCATTTCGAGCTATGAGAATTATCCTTAAAAGAATGGCAATTAGAATCTTAAAGTATAATTTGTAGCAGCATTACTGTGATGAATTTGTAACTTACGGAGAAATCTGTAATTATCTCTTCAGTTCAAATAAGGGAATAAAACAAATCCTATTATAAAGTAATTGTATTTAAATCAACAACTAGGTTAAATAGGAGTAATTAGGATTTTTCATACCATCCTTATAACTTTTAAAATTAAAGCTATAGAATGTGTAATATTAGATTTTAATAGTGAGCCTCTAAAGAAACTACATATGTATTTGCTACACTTATTGAGAAAAATTTTAATGAAAAAAAAACATTAAAACACGTTTGCAAGAAAAAAATCTGGTTTAAGAGAAATCATCAAATGTATCTATAATGATCAAATGTAATCAAATGTATCTCTAAGTGTAGTTTTCTAATACTTAAAACCAATGAAATATTCTTGAAGTTACAGAATGTATGGGAAAAGTTATTGTACCTCGGTCTTATTTTTACTTTTTATGCCCTATATTTTTTTATTTATTGTAAATAAACTGATCAAACAACTTTCCCTCAATACTTTATCCTTTTCTACACAATTTATAATTTAGCTTTACACATAACTCCCTATACTATAATATATGTGTTCTAGTAATATAAGAACAATATATATTTGATTGTGCAAAATTATAAGAAAATAGTTATCTTTGTAACTAGAAGTTCATAATTATTTTATGATATAGCTTTGATTATTTCATTCGTTGTTAAATTTCATTTGTTTAACTAAGTTAAGGTTTAGATTTTTTAACTAGAAGTCAAAATTATTTGTTGATAGTTTTGATTATTTCTTTTGTTGCTAAGCTTCATTTTTTTAACTATGTTAAGGTCAGATTTTTTTGTCCTGAAATTTATCACATTAAATTTAATTCTAGAAGATTCTGCATCTGTAACTTATAAATAATTCAGAAAAACCTAGTTTCATATAAAATTTATACTAAGGTTTATGTTATCTTTACGAAGCATTAAGCCATTGAAACACACAAGAGCTTTCGATGACCACAGATAGAAAACTGATCTAATCAATTAAGAAAAGCTATTTACCTTGTAACATTAGAGAGAGAGCGGGTCCCTCTCTTCTTTGATCTATGGCTGAAAACCCATCACAAGATTAACAAAACTCGATCTGTTATCATCAATCATTATTTTTGGAAAACGAAGCTCTTCTAGAAAAGTAAAGCTAAGTAGGACGTTTTTATTATGTATCATTTGAGAAAGATTCAAAATTGACGATCTTATTTGGTTTATTTACTTCTAACGATTCGTATATACAAAGGCTGGTAATATTGTACGCATCTATAAGATCAATGGTCCCATGACTCATTTGTCCCCCGAATCATTGGAAGAAGGAACTATGAATATTGCCTCTCTCTCTCCCTCTCTCTCTCTCTCTCTCTCCCTCTCTCTCTCTCTCTCTCTCTCTCTCTCTCTCCTCTCTCTCTCTCTCTCTCTCTCTCTCTCTCTCTCTCTCTCTCTCTCTCTCTCTCTCTCTCTCTCTCTCTCTCTCTCTCTCTCTCTCTCTCTCTCCCCATTATTTTCATTGTACAAAACAAAGAAGCCCTTACCTATATTTATAATCATTATCACTACTATTTCCATAAACTAAGTCAGTTTATTGCATAACAAAAAAAAAGAAAGGAATCAAATCACCATAGCATTCTTACAGCAAGTACTGGACAATCCCTCAGCCCTGGCTACTCCGCTAACCAAAATACTTCAGAGACTAGTTAGAAAACTTCCATACTTTCCCGTACAAAGTAAATAGCGGCCTCCGAGAGTCCATGCAATTTGTCAATCACGTTGTCAGTTCTTTGTGATTTCGGGAAGGTTCTTTTGTTGCCCGCGACTATGTTTGGGATAGGGATTGTGCAAGAATATCTGGATATTCGGTAAGGAAGACTTCCGGTAGAGGAGAAGCTCTTACCTATGCCTATTGGAAGGAAGCTTTTTTGTGGTGGTGATAAAAAAGGGAAAGGAAGTTTTTGATGGCCACATAGTGATGTGTGTTGTGTGAATCAGGAGTTAGGTGAATGTTATTATGGGGAAAAGAGTTTTTTGTTGGATTTTTACTGAAGGAGAATGTATATATACCAGATAGTTTTCCTGAAAATGCAACTATTTTATGAATTAAGGTATCCGCCTACCCCTAAGATGACAATTTTCGACTTTTTCGGAAAAATTTCTTACATTTTCAAGTAGCTTAGACTTTTATCTTTCCAAAACTGTTTTTTCATTTTACTTATAGGTGAATTAGAAAAGAAATTACAGCATTTTTTAAAACAGATAGTCGTGTGCGATCGTATACAAAAAATGTAAACCTTAAAGCTAATTTTCTCAGAACTAAATTTTGCATAAACACCCTCCACTATTTACATGATTAGTCAAAAACTATCCAAGATATTCACTCCAAATTTTTAACAGTATATTAATCATATTGTTTATTGTTTTTAACCAGATGGACTACAGATTTTTATGAAAGTTTATATTTTTTATTTTTATTGACTTTTTTTTGTTAAATGGTTGTAGAAATTTTTAAATTTTTCACTTACCTTTACATTTTATGCTGTAAACCAAATACTTTTCAAAATATGTCTTAGAAAATATTCCATTCTGAAGATAAGTGTTATACGATACTTGTGTCCAAAGGAAATTTATATTGGGGTAATAGTTTTTGGGCAAGAGTGAGAGGGGTTTTAAAAGAATTCACTCAAATTTTACACTAATTACCCCATATTTTAGAAAATAATGTAATTAATTTTGTTTTTTAGCATTGATCAATGTTTTGATGTACATTTAAACTAAAAATTAAAAAATAATTTTTGTAAATCAAGTATTTCAAAAAAATGGTCTCAAAGGTAGGCGGATACCAAAAGGTAGGCGGATATTTCAAAAATTCCGCTTCCAGTGCTTAAATTTAATTTTCACTTGATTTAAACAAGGTAAAGTTTGTTAATGAAGTGTCAGTTTCACCTATGGTTAAAGCAGGGATGGCCAACCTTTTTTTGAAAGAGTGCCACTATTTGAGGGGGAAATTTTAGGCGTGCCACTTGCTATTTTTCTACCCCACCAAAAAATATAAAAAATTGAAAACAAATTCATAGGCTGATAATAGGATATTTATACACAAAATTTTCATGTGAATTAGAATAGTGGAGGCAGTTTTAAAATCATGAATTGCGGTATCCTCTTTATATTTTCTCTTCGATGTCGAAGGTTTACTCAAGGACATATTTAAATTTTAAAAAAACAACACTCGATGGCAAAATATTAAAAGCTCAACATTTACTTCGAAGATAAAAGCAAACTGAGCCAGGCAGGAAGTACAGCGAACAAGAAAAATATTTTTATCCATAACTAAAATATGTTTTTTTTCTGGTGGACGCTTTTTCTCCAGAGCAGTGGTTCCCAAAGTGGGGGTGCGCGGAACCCTGGGGTTCCACGAAAAAATTTAGGGGTTCCATGGGACAAACTTTATTTCATTTAAAAAAATAAGAATGGGCAGCGCCGCCCCCCTTTGACCCAAAAATTTTCTCAAAATGAGTTAAAACCTTACTTTTACCAGTCGAATTTCAAAATTTTTTCTGGGGGAGGACCCCCAGACCCCCCCCACGGTATCACAAGATGATCTTGCGCGATACTTTTTGGAAGGTTCCCAACATTTTGACATTTTTTGTCTAAAGGTAAAGATGGAAAATTCCCCACTTGGCCCCAAAAAGCGTCTTAAAATGAGTTAAAACTCTACTTTTACAAGTTAAATTTCAAAATTTTTCTGAGGGGGGACCCCTATACCCCCCCAGCGGTACCAGAAGGGGATCTTGCTTGATACTATTAGAATTTGAAATTTTTGCCAAAAGGTGAAGGTGATTGTCTGGAAAAGTGCCCCCCTATACCCGTGCTGGATCCGCGCCTGGTTTCAATTAATATCATATATTAAATTTTTAAAAATCGTTGATTAAAAAATATTCAGGGTTCCGTGATCATTGGTAACAAATTTGGGGGTTCCACGACTAAAATAGTTTGGGAACCACTGCTCCAGAGTAAAGCCAAAACCAAGACATGATGGTGCCAAAGCAAGGCAACGCAAACGGATATACGAAAAATCCAGTCACTGCAAAAATCGGTCAGCAAAAACCGTTCAATAAAAACAAATTTATTACATGTGAGTTTATCACATGTGTGCTATAGTTTTTTTGTTTTTTGAACGGTTTTTGTATGACCGGTTTTTGCATTGACTGGATTTTTCGCGACACCACGTAAACTGCGCTCAATCCATCTGTCATTGATAACGCCAGAACACATTATTTTTCTCAATCTTTTCCAATTTCTACGCGTGCCACTGGTGAGGCTCTGCCGTGCCACATTGTGGCACGCGTGCCGCGGGTTGGCCATCCCTGGGTTAAAGCATGATTACTTGAATCCAAATAAATATAAGGTAGTATAAATTTTAATAAAAAGTAACAAATATCAGTAGAAATACATCCATATTTTAAACAAAAACATGAGTTGAGTTTATATTAAGATAATATGGATTGTTTTATTTGAATAACTAAGTATGTATTTTTATTGCATTTAAATTAAAGTGATAAATTAAATATGTCTAACTAGGTACTAGAAAAAATAAAATTTCTGACATTAAGCCTACTAGTAGGTGTGAATCTGAGGTATCAGATACGGTTTATTAATTAAAGTTTTAACCCATTAATGCCCAACTTTTTATTTTTCTTAAATATTTGGTAAAAACATAGTAAATAGCCCCAAAACAACTGGAAAAATAGTGAAAAAAATTCCAGGTTAAAATTTTAATTTCTACACCAAAATTAAAAAACGTCCCTAAAAAGGGACGTCAGGCACGAATGCCCCCGTTGTTTTTCACTATAGTAAACGCATTGTAGAAAACTTTTTTAAAGCCTCAAAAACATCTTTTACCTTTTTAAGTGCAGCAGAAGTGATCGTAACCATACTGTAACATGAATATGAACAAAAAATATTAATTATTTACCCAATTAACTGTAAAATTAACCTTAATTAACGTAATTTTAGCATTTTTTATGCTCTTAAACACGTTATTTCCCCCCAAATCTATGTTAATTGCAAATTAATTAAGGTTTTTAATTGAAAAAGGCATTCTTTGTTTATATGTTACCTAATATTAAGTAATAATTACTTTTACACACCTTAAATCCATCACAATATCTCAATTTGTGAAGTTTAAGTCTCAAATGCCCATACTTTTTTCATTTTATTTAATTTCTTTGTGCGGAACACAAATTTCTCCCCAAAAATCAAGCATTAGTGGGATGCGCATTAGCAAGCCAGATTATATAGATTGATCTGCAGTATAGAACACGATGATTAGCAACATCTAATTAGAAAAAAAAGCCGAAAATTTATCACAAAAGCGACTTTTTTGGCAATTTTAATGACAAAAAGTCATTATAACTGATAATTATTAAACTTTTAATTAAAATATAACCGGAATATATTTGCATAAGTAATAAATATAGTAAAATAATTAATATATTCCATTTAATTAATACAAATTAGTTAATTCCTTATAATTTAAGACTTTTTATTCCATTTATTTAGCAGAAATAACAGTATTTTCAAAAAAAATAAACAAAAATAATAAATTTAATAGCTAAAATTAAAGTAATTTTATAAATATCAGTTATTTTATTCATTTCATAAGAATCGAGCGCGTTTTTATGAAAAAAATAAGGAAACACCAGCATTTCACTATGGGGAAAACCACGGGGGCATTCGTGCCTGACGTCCCTTTTTAGGGACGCTTTTCGAGGGTCCAAAATAAGGTCAAGAAAAAATATTTTGGAAAAATAAAAAAACACCCCAACTGATTTAATGTATAAACAGTAATATATATCGGCATTGAAATTTTTTTAAAATAACAACTAGGATTTTTAAGCTTTTTCTTTTAAAATTTTTAAAAAAGCACTTTTCTGAAAAATTCTATCTTCCAACTTTAAAAAAAGTGAAATTTTTTTAAAATTCTGCTTTTTTCTTGTGTTCTTTATGTTCTATAAAGATCAGAGATACATCAGTGCAAATTTTGATTCAAAGGAACAATTTTTGTAGAAATAGGAGGACTTTTAAAAAACGTCCCTAAAAAGGGACGTCAGGCAGTAATGGGTTAAGGTTAAATAATAATAAGGTTAAATTAATAAGGTTAAATAATAAAGTTTTAAGGTTAATGACTGAAAAATATGTAAGAATTTCTGATACTACTTTTTAAGTTGTAGCAGTCTGCACTCGCTAGCCGTAAGGCATTATCCTGAGCCCCAGACAAGGTAACATTCCACATGCCCCCTTCGGATTCTCCCTCCAGCGGACGCCATGTCCCCAAGTTTTCTTTAAGTTTTCCAATTTCACCTTCTTATTTCTGGTCAGTGCTTCACATTATTCACCACAATACGCCAAAAAACTATTTCTTTAATTATTATAATCATAAAAGGTAACTTATTATATTCTTTCTATAAAAAATTATAAAACCCAAAGAAAAAAGTATATGAATCCCCAAAGGAACATCAGAATATCGTTTTTCATTTTGACCAATAAATAGATTGATACCATTGAATTAAAAAAATGAAATCTCTGAACACATTTTTTACCTCCTACCCTTTTCAACAAAAATAAGGTAGTCAAGAATTCCCTCTTTTAAAAATGAAAGAAAACTGTCTAACTCCTCTCAACTGTTCTTTTTTGTAAAAAACGTTAAACACTAATATTTAAAGTTCAGAACCTTATTCAAATGAAAAAAACGTATGCTTATATTAGTCTAATTTGATTTAACTAAAATTACATTGCAAGTTACAAGATATTTTCAGAAATACATGGTTTTTAATGTCTTACGTAAGTATCAATCGTATTTCCACTCCATCTTGTCAGCAAATAATGACAAATAGGCCTCCCCTCACGTACTTACGTAACATTTGAAATGGCCGCATTAGAAATGAAAGTTTCCAAGAAATACAGCTCTCTCATCTAACAGTTATTCCTGATCCACACTAAGATATTCATGGTTTAAATTTAAACTCAATAAAAATATCAGCCTTTTCCCAAAACATATTAATCATATTTTAGCTCATTGGGCAAGTCCATATTTAAGATAAAACCTATTCCCAATATAATATTCCACAGAAACCAATGAAAATAACATAAAAACTGCAAAGAACTTCCATTCAAACGTTTTCCAATAAGAAACTTCTCCATATGAAACCATCTCTTCATTCCACGGCCTTCATCCCTCCTGATAAATGGTTGTGAAAAGGACAAGGTCCATCTGATAAATAGGCGATCATCAATAGATCGCACTAGGTGGACCAAAAACTTTTCTGACCCACGACGATAGGGGAAATGGTCCTTCCACTAAGTTCTTTTTATTAGATTTCGTATATCGACCGGAGCGATCAAAGGATCCTTTGGACGGTGAACAAATAGTTCTCTCAGTTCTCTCTGGTTCGGTTAACCTTTCTTCTTAAATGAAGAAGCCCTTTGAAAATTTCTTTGTGGACTTAACAATTAGAATTGAGACCCTTGGTGCAGGAACCATGTATTTCCAATTTCAATTCACATTTACTTTAGATGATTTTGGGCGTGTAATTCATCTCATTTTTTGAAGTTTGTGAATCCTTTTATTAATTCTGACTAAAATACGGGCGTCTATTTGCATCATTACTATGTCGAGTAGATTTCAAAAAGACGGTTTAGAAGAGAAAGTTACTAAGTCACCTTGGGCTAAACTACTCTGTAAAAGGTAACGTCAAATTCGGCAATATCCGACCGCCTTCTTTTGCGCCATGAAGTTTCGACAATAAACTGATCGCTTTTCAGCTTGGCAAGATTTTGGGGACTGGCTCGTTCGTAGGCGTTGTTCTACCAAGTTTAAAAGGTTCTCCAAAAGTGTGATTTACATCATTTCTCTTCTAAGCCGACGACATATTATTACGCTAAAAAATTAAAAATGCTCCTTTTACGCTTAGTACGACCGAATAGGTGTCCATGAACTTTTGAAAGACTTTTTAAGCTATAAAATGAATCGTCAATTAAAAAGGGAATAAGTCACAAAACCAAGTTGTAAGAAAATCGAAAAAAAACTATATATGTAATAGAATTTATGTGTGTAGCAACCGAATTTTCAATGGAAATTCAGGATTCTATTTAAAAAACAGAACAATCACCCAAACAAATGTATGAAAAAAGTTGATGGAGTTATTCCCTTTTTCAACCTTATGAAATATCAACGGAAGAAAAATCTTAAAAACCACTTAAATTGATATTTAAATTATATTTCTGCTTAGTTCACAGCACAAGAAAAAACAGAAAGGCTGAGACAGATAAAATTCAATTTTTTTTATTAAAATGAGTCCTTAAGGCAGTATCAATGGAGTAAGTATGAATGGGAGTCAAACATTCGCTGGATAAAAAAGTTTAAAACACTTTTAAATTAAACGCAAATTTTAATTTGGCTTAGTTAAGTTTGGTATAAGTTAAGTTTGGCTTAGTTTTGGCTTAGTTAGCACTAAGAATAAGAAAATAAAAAAATGAACTTTATTTCCAATTTAAATTAAAAACACAATGAATAACATCGATTTTGCAAATTCAAGGGGCTATATATGCTTATAGGGGGTATTTATATTCCCCCTCTTTTCACGCATGTGTAGAGATGTGCTTTAAGATATTTTTGAGCTCAATAAGTCAATTGTGATTTTGGGACATTCTCTTTTTTAAACTGGCGATTCAAATGTTCCATGCATCAAATCTTTCAAGGGGCAATTCTTCCCACATTTGTAACTTTCTTTGAAACATTTTATAAAATTTCAAGGAGGAAACAATTAAGGAACTACTTTAAACCACTTAGATCGGGAATAAAGCCGACGAAATCGCACGTCGGTCTGTTGGTTAATGGCCACTTATTTTAGAGAAGAGAATCTGAGGCAGTCAACAAGTGGTCAGTTGCCTTGACAACTGTTTGACAGATGTCATTAGGGTGTCTGGTTGTGGAGCTGCCAAATAGTTTCTATTTTCACACTAATACTGTCACTGATTTTGTAATCATCTCACTTAGCTTTTCGTTTACTCAGTGTAGGAGAGATTTTGGGGGAAATGCAAAATATATTAATCCTACTATTTTTAGGATTTCTTCTCAATTTTAAAAATTCTGTTTTATTCTTCTTGTCCTACAAAATAAAATTTATAATCACAGTTGTAAAGCTTAGTACAAGAGTACCATATATGTTAAGGGCAAAGTGATTAATTGGGCGTTAGTAATAAGGGGAAATCCATAAATTACGTGAGGTCAAAAGAGGGGGGAGGGGTTTGGAAAAATCTCCCCAAATCTCACCAAGGGGGGAGGGGGGTCGATTAAAATTTCAACTTTTTAAGTTAGAAATTATACGATTTTCTTTTTTTAAGTATGAGAAAGGAATACACAGAAGATACTGTGGTGATTTTTAGGCTTAATTCCTTCTTTCTCAGTTTGAGCGAACCGTTGGCTTTTTCCATCTCTTTTGTATGTCATAAATTTTCTCAATCAAAATTATGCGGTTTTGCGGGCCTGTTCATCTTTCGACACTCCCACGCTTGTAGCATTTCTTGTACTATTCGATTCTTCCTCTCTGTCGACTGACTAGTCATAACTTTTCCGTCTAACGTAATCTTTTAATCGCAAATATTTTAAATTAATTAGGGAGATAAGAATCCCTTGTTGTAACCCATTTAAAATTAAGTGGATAATTTTTTTATTTTATCGTCAGTTTTTCTAGCGTAAATGAATGTCTGTGGAATGAGAAAAGATGTATCATTTTAAGCTAGATATAGTAAAATTTTAAATAGTTTTGAGTGATTTTTATAATAAAGAAAACCTAACGATAACATAATGTCCTTTCCCCCCTCATCATTAATAATGTAAAAATTTTAGGTGCTATGAAGCACAAAATGCAAACGAATAGGATAGAAAATTATTTCTTTAAAGTTGTAGGTAAATCTCACGTAGGGGGAGGGGGGTCCAGCAAAATCTCACTAAATCTCACCAAGGGTGGAGGGGGGTCCAGATTTTGGAAAAAACACCTCACGTAATTTATGGATGTCCCCTAATGCATAGAGTGAAGGCGGGCAAAGGGATAAATTTCTTTCATAAATGCCATTGAATTTATCACATTGCCCTCCTCACATATATCACATCCTCATATCACATTGCCCGTAACATATTACGGGCAATGTTAATAATGCATTATTGATAATGCTTCGGGCATTATTAATAATGCCTGAAGTGGAAGAGGGCAATGAGTAAATCCAATGGCATTTATCAATGAAATTTATCACTTTCCCCGCCTTCACTCTGGGCATTATTAATAATGCCCAATTAGTCACGTTGCCCGTAACATATACAGGGTGTATCTGAAATGGTGCAACAAACTTTCAGGGATGATAGTACTCATCAAGACGAACAAGAATCGGTATAGAAAGTGGGGTCCCAGACCAAATCCCAGGGAGTTAAAAATGGAGCAAAAAATCAAGGTCAAGTGTTGAATTCAACACTTGACCTTGATTTTTTTGAAAGTTACTATATTAATCAGTTCTCTAATGATCTTGTAAATGACTTGTCAAGTGCACCTTTTTTCTCTGAAATTTGGATGTCGTGAATCACCATAAAATTTTTCTGTATCTGTATTTTCATAGTTTTCTTTTCAATTTAAATATGTTTCTGTATTAACTGTAACTGTGTTTCTTGTTGTTGCCTGTATATATTACTGATAGCCATGTGTACATTTTTTCTTACATCGTCATCTCACTGACGAAGAGGGTTCAGTATACCCTCGAAACATGTCTGATTTTAATATCTTTAAATAAATTATGTGCAAATGAAACGTCCTTTTTCAATTTTATATTATTTTGCACAGTTTGCCATCTACATTTGACAAAATAAGGTTTTGGCTGAGTTTTCACATTTTTTGTGTTTTTAACATTTTTTATAATAAAACAAATTTTAAAGTGAAGACTTTTGAGGTTATTTGAAAGATCATATTAAACCACAATTTTTGAGACCATATTTAAGTTTTTACCAAAAGTAGTTGTTCTACAAATCGAATTTTTCAATGATTTTTTGAGGTGTCGCTCCATTTTTAACTCCCTGGGATTTGGTCTGGGACCCCCTTTCTATACCGATTCTTGTTCGTCTTGATGAGTACTATCATCCCTGAAAGTTTGTTGCACCATTTCAGATACACCCTGTATAAGTATAAGATAAGGGTAAAATTAACCTCAATTTGGTTGCTGACAGATAAGTTATCTGATATCTCAAAAAGTTTTCAAAGAACATACAGGAAAAAAGTGTTTTTTAAAATACTTACTCGTTGGTGAATTTTCTAAATCGTTTCTGTTCAAATATGATCTTCTTGTGTATTTCTCATCTGTAAATGTAGGTGTTAAACATGAATTTTTCCTTTATTTATTTCAAAAGGTATGAGAGGAATTTGGTTTTACAAATCAAATAGAGCTGATATGTTTGAATTCCCAAACCTATAGCCATAAAAGCGAGTAAAGTAATAAAAAAAACATGAACCTATATATATAACAGAAACTACTCAAAATTCAGAATATATCTCAGATTTCTTTAACACTCATTAAAAAGTCAAACCAAGTTTTTCAACCCTCAAATATTTTTAAAGTCTAACAGGGCCTAACTTTTGAATTCGATGGAGTAAAAAACTCAAAAATATTTGAGTAACGCGAAGAATCTTTTCAGTTGGAATTGTATAAATGTTAGTGCCACCAAGAAAATGTTTGAGCGTGTCATATATTCCAGTTCACATATTTTATGCTATGGATCTTCTCATGAGATTCCCTAAGGGTGTTCTGCTTGTAATGTTTTTAGTCAGAGAACCAGAAGCTTCTTTTGTTATAGTGACGTTATGATTCTGAGTAAGTATAATTTCGTAGGATAGGGTTTTCCAGAGGAAATGTAAACTAAGGTTTTGTCAAAAGTTTTAAGAATTATGAATTAATTTTTTTAAAAACTTCAAACTGTGAAAAATATGTATCTTTTATCTTACTAAATTTTTTATAACCCTCAATCGTAAGACTCGGTGTTATTGAACTAAATTTTATTTTATAATCCCCAACTAACAGTTTTTAAATCTAACTTTAAGATGAAAAATTGTTAAGATACATATTTTAAGGTTTCTTTTAAAAAGAATCAGGAAATGTAGGAAAAGTAGTTATATAAATTGAGCATAAATCGTATGTCGATGTTAAAAAACAACTTACCGCTTCAACTTAGAAGGGGAAAGTGGTAAAAACAGTAGACAAATTGCAAAAGTAGTTTTATAATTATTTTTATTTTCTTTTGTACTTCTATTAAGTATATATCGTTATTGTTAAGATGTTACTATAATTTAAATTAAGTATAAAATAAAGTTTTAATGGTTAAATAATATTAGAATAATTTGTTTTCTGTTTAGGCAACTAAAAATAAAAAATACTATTTATTATAATTTTTTCTTAACTTTTTGCCTCACACTTTTGAACACTGAAAGAATAAATAAGAAATATTGAAGAGTTTCAAAAAACGTTAATAAAAACACTAGAAAATTTAATTAAATTTTGAAAATCACGAAAATTTTTAAAACTTTTCCGGCTAAAACAAACCAAAAGTATTTTTTGTTTAAGTAATAATTTAAAATGTAATTTCTTCTTCAAATTTTTAGATTCCCCCTTATGCAGAAAAATCCAAAAGTCTCGTTCAAAGAAAAGGTTTAAACAAGTTGATTCTAACTTTATTTAAAACTCGAATGCATTCCTAGAGAGATTAATTACATTTGGATCTAAAAAAATAAATTTACAAACTATTTCTAAAAAGAATATTCCGAAAAAGCATGTTAACAAAATAATTCTACAATTTTAGAACCACTCAAAAACCCAAAACGTACTTTTCAAAGGAAATACGGATTTTTGAGTAATGTATTCTCGCTGAAAAACTTGGTGAATATTTTCCATTATATTTTTTCGTGTTGACGTTTATGGACCTGCTCCTCAAAAAAATGGGGTTCCAAAAAAATGATATTTCTTCCGGACCATAAATGCTTTCTGCAGGTAATATCATTTCACTGCAGAGGTCGTTAGGGTTGACAAATAGAAGCTTTCCCGTTTCTCTCTGATGGTGAAAGCCTATTTTCCATTTTAAATGGAATGGAAAAGTTGTTGGTAGATTGAAGACTGGAGCTTTTCTATTTAATCACTCATTTAAATGAAGTGTTTTCAGTCAGCTTAATTCTGAATTCATAATTTTGCCTTTAGACTTTGTAAAGAAAATATTATAAACCAAAGTGTAGACAAATGTGGGGAATTGTTAACTGCAAAGTTAGTTCTTAAAATCATTGAGGACCTTAAAACAGTTACAGAGCTAAATAAAAATTACTCAACTGGGAAGTACTGTACACTGCAAAAAAAAACGGAAATTTAACAGCAAAAACTGCTGTAAATATTTTACGCATTTGCTGTAATCTCAAAACACTGCCTTTTTAACTGTAAATTCGAAGCGCCACCTGCTATAGTTTACTGGCAACTGCTGTGCTAGTGACCAGATACACACTGCAAAAAAAACGAAAAATTTAACAGCAAAAACTGCTGTAAATATTTTACGCATTTGCTGTAATCTAAAAAAAACTGCCTTTTTAGCTGTAAATTTGAAGCGCCACCTACATTAGTATAAATTAAATATACATAGTAATTTTCCTGGTAGTTTTCCTTGTAATATCTGTAATTCTTTAATTGGTCATCGAAATAAATATTAAAAGAAAATGAAATTCTTGTTTATAGAATGCATTTAAATGAGTAACGTTCCTGATTTTATGAGTTTTTACAGCAGTTTAATACTTTCCTGGAAAATTCTGGTTTTCATTTCTGAATCCTTGTGGACAGGAAACCAATGTTTGTTTTTACGCTCACCACTAAAAGAGTCAAATTATTTAGATGAGGTGTAATAACCAACATGATTCTAAAACTATGAAGTATAACCTTCGTAGATCGGATCGGTATCTCCCGTGGTTCATAATATGCCACATTTTGAATACTTGTAGAAACATGGAAGAACAAGACATAACTGAGAAGTGCGCATTGCTTTCTAGTTTTTCTGCGGAATAATTACAGTATCGCTGTAATGTTAACACAAAATTCTGTAAAATTACAAAATTGCTGTAAAAATACAGAATTGCTGTGTTAAAATTACAAAATTGCTGTAAAAATACAGAATTGCTGTGTTAAATTTACAAAATTGCTGTTAATTTACAAAATTGCTGTTAAAGTCAAAAATTACAAAATTGCTGTAAAATCACTGCAAAAAGAGCTGGCACCCATATTGCCAGTGATTTTTGCTGTAAATTTACTGTGAAATTTTTTGCAGTGTAATTTCAGGGGATGAGAGATACTTTTATTTCTTCCTTGTATCATTAAAAATATTTCAGA
This sequence comes from Tetragnatha versicolor, assembly GCA_024610705.1. Classification (NCBI taxonomy): domain Eukaryota; kingdom Metazoa; phylum Arthropoda; class Arachnida; order Araneae; family Tetragnathidae; genus Tetragnatha; species Tetragnatha versicolor. The sequence goes on along the minus strand of JANDEH010000008.1, from coordinate 5,659,104 downwards.
TTTTCGAAATATTAGAAGCATTTTGTGAAGTATGAACTTGGAAACTTTATTTAAAATACGGTTTTAAATATTTTATCCTTGTCAAATCAATATTGACTACTTTACTAATCGTTTAGGTTACTTTCCAATCTTTGATTTTATCTATATTCGGTCAAATTGTAATTTTACAATACTTAAGTGCATTATTTAAAAAATTGTTTGGAAAATTTGCTGATTTGTTAATATTTTGTAAAAAAGCTGTGGGTAAAAACATTTGCTCATTTGTTAATTATCAAAATAATATACTTCCGTAACTCAACGTTCCATAATGTACTTATTTTTTGGACTGATACGATTAAAAGCAGATAAATAAGAGATAAATTCGATTGATAACTGATAAAAACAGAAGTAATAAGAATTATTTTAATTACCAACTTCACTTATGGAGCTCATTATTATATATTTTAATCAATTAAAAAATTTAACTAAATAAATATTCATAAGAACTCCAAATAAACTTTTGAAACCTTTGTAAGCAATAAAAAATATTGTGACTAAAAAAACTGTAACAAAATTAGCGTGAGCACTTTTCCCCCGAAGGTACTTTTTCCCCGGACTCCGATTTGCCACTGCTCAGATCTTCCTGAGTTAGTTTTAATTTCCAAACTTTCTTAAATTATGCATAGTTTTCCACAAACTACTTTATATACAAAAGATTGATCCAATCACACTGCAGAAAAATTAGATTCATCTCTTTCCCACAACCCGACGCGAATCATCTCTGCCTAAAAATAAATCATTATCAACTAAGGGAATCGCAATTTATTCTAAAATACAAACTACACACTCAAAAGCAGGGTTCAAAAATCTAAAAGCCTTTCTCGGATAAAAACTGCAATCTGTTTTAAACTTAACGAACCGAAACCGAGTTATCCTTAGCCCTTAGAGACAATATTAACATATAAACTAGGTGCGTCCTGAGGGCAGTGTTGAAAGGAAACTAAAGAAACAAAAATGTGTATTCCATTTGCTTCAACGAAAAACTCAAGCAATCGCAAATTATTTAAACACCGTTACCATTTACCCATTACTTGAAGCTTTCTATCCTAGTGAGAAAAAAAGATCGGAAGTTCTTAAAAAGGAAGTTTCTTTTAATCTGATCATGAGGAGCGTGTTCAAAAGGTTTCGTTCATTATGGATCACTTAATGTTTATTTCTCATTATTAGGGTTCATTTTAAGGAATTAGTTTCAATCTGTTTTGCTTTTGAAGTGTGTTGACGAGTTCGGGTGATGGTATACTTACTGTGTAAATCTTGTTTACTTAACTTTTCATTTTACAAAATTTTACTTTACTGTACAGGCAGCATGTATAGAGTTATAATACCTTATCATTGGAGTTATAATACCTTAATGTTTGTTTGTCATCATTAGGGTTTATTTTAAAGAACTAGTTCCTCCATTGGTTTTATTCGTCTGGTGTGTGTTGGCGAGTTAGAGTAATGGTAAACTGTGTAAATTTTGTTTACTTAAATTTTCGTTATATTTCTTTACATTTAACAAGGTTTACCTGAATTCTTTAGGCAACACGGTTAAAATAATACCTTATAAAACTTACATATTCCATAACCAGTCAGTGATCCAGGAAAACAGATTTTACTACCTTTCATCATGTTATTTTTTATGTTATTATTTATAAATTTAAATAAATCCTACTACTATTATAATTGTGAATGTTTGTCTGGATGTTTGTTACTCTTTCACGCAAAAACTACTGAATGGATTTTAATGAAATTCTACCATAATGTAGCTGATACATCAGAATAGGACATGGGCTATAATTTATAAAGAGAAAATCAGTCCTTCATTCTTTTTTCCCGTTTTTCCTGCTTTTTTTTCACTTACTTTTCCGTGTTTGAAAACCTGTTTTACCAGTCATACAACGAGTTAAAAATAAAACATTGTTTCAAATGAGACAGATCACTAGACTTTTTCATTTACTAGATCTTTTAGTTTAGTTTTAAACACTGGTTTTAAATTTGTTAATTTGTTCACTAGACTTACTAATTTACCAGACTTTTTACTATGGTTACAAATTGGTTATTTTATAAAGGCACCAAGATATTAAACATTATCAGGAACATCGGGATTGTAAAAAGTGACAAGAACACCGGGATTGGAAAATTAGCGAGAACATCGGGATGGAAAAATTACCGGGTTATAAAAATTACCGAGAACACTGGGATAGGAAATTTACCATAAAGACACCCAGAATACCGGAATATAAAAATTACCGTAAACACTGAGATAGGAAAATTACCGGGAACGCCGGGATTAGAAAAATTACCGTGACCACCGGGATAAGATTACCGGGAACACACTGGGATAGGAAAGAGGCGCCTGGGATACCGGGATGATTTGTAATATTGCTAATTTACAAAATTATAAATGTATTTTAAGAAATATTTTAAAAAATTAATTTATTCACCCCACCCGTGCAAGGCCGGGTATAACAGCTAGTAAGTTAATAATTATAGTTTAAATAATTATGGAAAGAGATAAACGTTGGGGAACTTAATTAAAGTGCTACTTTTCTCCCCTACAAAATTGTTCTAATATAAATCTTAGTTAAAATTTAAAATTAAAGCTTTAATATTCTGGGGTCAGGAAAGCAGCTACTCAACTCCCTGTGCTTCCCTTTGACTCTGATAGTTTAAAAAAAGAAAGGGTTTTTGACGAATATTTTATTCAATTTCCAAATATTCAAATAGAAATAGTTTTATATAGAAAGATAACACTGGGGAACAATTTTTAACATAATTTCAGTTGAGTTCGATTTTTTTGCTGTTTTAGAGTTCAATGGGTACACTGATTATAAAACTGTTGTTAGTTTTCTTCTACTACGTCAACTTTTTAAGATACAGGGTACCCCCAAAATCTGCATAAAAAGCAAAATGAATGACTTTGAACTTGATTTTCAGGGTAAAAAACCATTACTTTAGTCTTTAAATTACACGCTAGAGGACAAGAAAGGTTAAAGTTTCTAAAACATGAAAATTTGTTGCAAATAGATAGGTTTAAGGGGTAATTACCCCCCAAAAATGCACAAAAAAACGTTAAAAATGATAGAGGTTATTTTACAATATTTTTTTCTTTCATTTTTTACGCAATTCAATGAGGCAGAAGTCGGACGCAGAAGTCGGACTCCTGCCATTTATGGGCCTCACTTTCTCAGGAGCCGCACCCCCTTTGCATTGGATCTTGTGGATCTTGGGTAATCCAAGTGGCACACGACAACAACAACAACAAAACAACAAAGCAATCCCTCTTTAATAGGTCTTAACCCTTCCCCAAGGACCCAAATTAAATTAAAAATGGCAGCAATGATTTTTACTATAAAAGCGGTTGAGGTGTTAGTGTTCCCGAAGCACCCGCGGAAGGGTTCGGAAGACTATCTGTCGCTTCGGGGACGCTAACACCACAACCGCTTTCAGTAAAAATCATTGCTATTTATTGTCATTAAATTTGGGTCCTTGGGGAAGGGTTAAAATAGAAATTGCGTAAAAAATAAGAAAAAATCGCGTAAAATACCAATATTCTTTTTAACGTTTTTTTGCAATTAAGGGGGTAATTACTCCTTAAACCTATCCATTTGCTCCAACTTTTTATATTTTAGAAACTTTAATCCTTCTTGTCCTCTCGGATGTAATTCAATGATTAAAGTAATGGTTTATACCCTGAAAATGACCCCGAAGCGCCAGAGAGTCTTCCGAACCCTTCCGCGGGTGCTTCGGGGTCGCTAACACCTCAACCCCTTTTAGCAAAAATCATTGCTGTCTATTTTCATTAAATTTGGGTCCTTGGGGAAGGGTTAAGAGCTTCAAAAGAGGAATTGCGTAAAAAATAAAAGGAAAAAATATTGTAAAATAACATCTATCATTTTTAACGTTTTTGTGCATTTTTGGGGGTGATTACCGCTTAAACCAGGGATGGCCAACCCGCTGCACGCGTGCCACAAAGTGGCACGGCTGAGTAAAACCAGTGGCACTCGAAGATATTGAAACAAACTGGGAAACTAACAATGTGACAACATCAATGTGAGGTTTCAATGCTCCCTCAATCTCCTCTTTACGTAGTTTTCTGAGAACATAATCATATTTTTACGGTTTTACAATAACTTTGAATAAAATCTTAAACTGTAAAATTTCATGTGGGCTAAATCTTTTTTTCGGTGCTTAAAATTAAGTGGCCTATGTATCCCCAATTATTCTAATTTTCTAATTAATTTTAGAACCAGCTTTATATCAGATAGCTTAAAAACGTGTATGGTTGGTTCTCTTTTCATTGCCCTACTAAACTTTTTCTAAAATTATTGATTTTAATTATTTTCAAAGCACATTAAAAGTCCGTTTTCAATAAATTTCTAAACACTCCCCCCTTTATATTACTTTAAAATATACACAACGCAGATTTGCTTAAAATTCCCACAATCACTCTATATAAACGAATATTTCTTTATTTTTCGGTACATTGAAAGTGGCACGCATAATTTTTGCTTCCTAAATAGTGGCACGCTTCCGAAAAAGGTTGGCTACCCCTGGCTTAAACCTATCCATTTGCTACAAATTTTCATATTTTAGAAACTTTAACCTTTTTTGTTTTCTACCGTGTTATTTAAAGACGTTTTTACCATGAAAATCGAGTTCAAAGTCATTCATTTTGCTTTTTATTCACATTTTGGGGGTACCCTGTATCTTAAAAAGTTGACGTGATAGACAAAAACTAAAGTTACTTTAAGAATCAGGGGCTAAAAGTGATTCAAAAACAAGTCACAGTTCTAAGTCAACGAAATTGCTGTTCCCCAGTGTAATAAAAATAAGGTTTGAGATACAACTTTTTATTGATCATTTGAACTTCAAACTGACTCGAATCAAAATATTCATGCTATTAATTAACATTGAACTTTCAGTAATTAATACTAATACTAATTAATACTAATTGATTAATATTTATCTTTTAATTCCTATATTTTTATGTAACTGTTCTTTCGTTTAATTTAAATATAAATTTTCATTCCTAATAAATATTTAAGATGATAATTACACTTTAACTTAAGGCGTATTAAGTAAAATAAAATCTCACTGGGGGGTTATTTCTCAATCAGTTCAATATCTATAAACAAATGGGAATTTTCATTTAATTCCTTATTAACTGGATCATATGTAGTTCTATGACAAACGAATTTGATCACTTCACTCAACTCAGAGTCACTCATATCAAAGACTGTTTTAATTAATTTACATCCCTTATAACAGGCATAGAAGGCAATTTCTACGAATGATATAATTAATAGTTTCACCAAGATCTTAATAACTAGTAATCATTGAAACCTCGTTTACTGTGACTGAGACTAATCAGTCACCATGGCAATGGGCCAAAGCGTTTCAAATCCATTTACTATGTTATATGGATGGAGAGTGATAAATTATTTGGATGCGTTAAGCCATCAATATTGAACTAAAATTGACTTAAAACTACATGTTAATATAATGCTTATGAAGAGTAAATGGCAACATTTTTATTTCAATCGACAAACACGTTGTAAAAAGTATAATAACATGCAATTAAGAAAATGACTTAAGGGATTTAAAAAGGGATTAAGTCCAAAAAATGGAAAACATTTTGTGTGCAAAAAATTCTCAAAGCTTTGCTCTACATCTAAGTGCCAAAGAAGGAAAACTAACTACCCTCTTTATCGGCAGATATAACCTCTTGAATTTAGGGTAATCAATGCCCATTTACTGTATTTTTTATTAAATTTGAAATTTAAGTTGTTTTTTCTTTGATTATTCTTTGTACAAAATAATTAGCCAAAACAAAATTTTGTCCTAATTTAAGTATGTTTTTTTTCATCCAGTGAATTTTTTGACTTCATTGACATTCACTTACTTCATTGATTCTGCCTTAATGCCTCAGATTCATTATAACTTTTTTATTTTATCCGTCTTATTCTCTGTCTTTCTATTTTTCCCTTTTGTGCTGGGAACTAAGCAGAAATAAAATTTAATTGTTGATTAAAATGATTTTTAATGTTTTTTTTATCTGAAAGGTTGAAAAAGAGAGTAAGTCCATCAACTGTTTTCAGCTATAAAGTATTTTGGGATATGCTTATATTTTTATATAGATGATTATTCTATACTCTAAATAAGATCCTGAAATTCCTGTAAAAATTTTGTGGTTATACAATAAAAATTTTATTACTTATACAGTTTTTGTTTTTCGATTTTCTCAAAATTGGGTTTTTGGACTTATTCCTTTTTTCAAATTGAAGATTCATTTGAGAAGTGAATAGAAAAACTTTTTCGTAACGACCCATAAATTCTATCTATTGAATAGGTAATGGGCTGCAGATATTAAATAATGGGCGGCAGATAAGTTCTTAGCATGTAGAAATGCTTCTACAAACAAGCTTCAAATGTAACTTTACTGAATTTAAAAAAAAAGGCTACAATATTGCTTGGCTTCTAAGGGATTATTTTAAAGTAATAAAACATTATAACATAATAATTGTTAGACAGTCTTCAAAAGTTTATCGGCAGAAGGAATTTTTAGGTTATCCTAAATTCTACTGAACCGCGTTCGGGGGTTTCCCTGTTGATATATTTTTGGGGGTGTTGTTTCTATGAATAAATTTCTAAAATTGATAAGCAAATGAGTATGAGTAATTCATTATAATTTTTAAAAGTTATAGATTTAGTGCGTGATTACCTGATTTGGTAAAAAAAATTCATCGAAAAAGGTATCGAAAATCTGTAAAACCGCTAGTTTTATTTGAGATATTTTTTTGCATTAGAAACAAGAGACCATATGGTTATTATTTTAGAAAGAATTTGAGACAAATATTATTGGCTTTGACAGAGAAAACTTTTTCTCTTCATGAATTAATTTTCTAGAAGACTTCCATTATTAATTTCTTGTAATAATTGTTATTCATAAAATAATATTTTAATAGTTGATGAAATAACTAACAAATAATATTTTATGATAATTTTTAAAGAATAATAAAGGCTTTATTATTCTTTTATAAATAACTTCTTATGTTACTCTTAATTTTCATTAATCTTTAGATAACCTCTTCAGCTAAAAATTAAAAGTTTTGTAAAGAGTATAAGAAGAGTTTGTGTAATAAGGGAAGGGTACATTTCATAGAAGAGTTTTTGCAATTTTTCAAATGGATTATGCATCATGTATGGTACAATTTTATGAAAGAGAAACATAAAATGACGTGATTCTTTCAAACTTAAAATATTTTTAAAAACTGATTTTAGATAGAAGCATGTGTAAATGTATATGTAGTAACTTTCAATCCGATCCTGACTTTATAAGGAATTTCCCTGCAAGCCAACTACTCTTCATTGATCTGCTGCATTTAAATTATGATTATTATTGTTTATCACTTTTTGAATGAAAACTTTTATTTCCTTTTAATGTAAGAAATCCCATTCTATTTGGGACTAAATTACCCTATTTTACGGTATTTAGGGTAGGTGCTCACAGAGACTTTCGCCGCGGCGACCTGGAGTATAACTGTCAATCGGGCTATGGCAAGAAGCTAGCGCGCGCATTAGGCGACGAGACTCATGGCTAATGTCATGGCTCGAGTGACCAGTCGCCGCGACGAAAGTATCAGTGCACGCCTACCCTTAGTGATTGGGGTGTTTATGATCTCTTAAAATTAGAGATATATTAATAGTATTAATAATATCCAAAAAAATATTACAAAATTAAATTAGAAAAGCGCTTGCATCCCAACCGTTTTACATTGAAATTTTTACTGCATAGCCTCATTCTTACTTATTTCGAAAACTTAAACATCTTATTTCCAACCTACTCCAACCAAACAATCTCAACCAGAATTCTGCCACTCATATGACCCAAAAACAAACTCGATATCTCCCAAAACCTGAGGAAACAAAACACCACACACTCAACTCTACCCAAACTTCCTCTCCAAGTTTTCCGACTTCCGGACAGTCCGGTCACTACTCCATCTCCTCCACACAAAAGATTAAACGCCCTCCCGGACTCGGTGCCTGAAGGAGATCCTTCTCCCTGTCCGGCATTACTTAGGTTAATCGTCCCTTTCCGGATCTGTCTGGAGCTCCGGGATGGATGTTTGTTATGCTGTCATTTCTTCCCTATACGCTTAGCATGCGAGAGAGCATTATAGTAATGTGATTGTGGGATATGAAGAGTTTATCATGGTCAGCTGGTCTTATATATCATGTTCGGGGTGTTGGGGAGATTCACTTTTATGCTTTTAGTTTTTTTTTGTTGTATCAGCAGGGGTTGTCTTAGCTAAAGGAAACACCGTCAACACTCATTTTTTACCAGAAATTAAATAATTTACTTGCCTTTATTTAGTCCTTATGCAGGGTGTTGAGTTGGTTTGGTATGCACTTATAGTCTCTGTAAATAAAATAGGCAGCTTACTACTACTCTTTTCCCACTTGTCACAATCCATTTCTATTGCACTCAGTGTTATTCTTAGGATTTTTTGGAGGAGTAAAAATACTCCTTGACTTTTTTAGGAGGCGTGAAAATCATTTATGAGGAGTGAAATACAGATAAACTGCATATACAGAGACAAATTTATAAAAAAAAAACGCTTTCTTTTTTTTAATGGACATAAAAGAAATAGAAAAAACGAGGATGCTATTTTGGCAACAATTATAGCATCTGAAAAGTGTTAGTAGATAAATATTAAACATAATAAACAAAATCATTTATTTTACAATAAATATTCTAAATGAAATATTTATTTAACATTACAAATTTGAGTAGAAAAAAAAACATTTTTCGATGGGGCGCAATGCATTCTTTTTTGGCAAAAGCTTTGTTAAAAATTGAAAGGGTGAAAATACGCCTAGCTAGTTTTTAGAAGCGTGTTTCCGATTTTCAATGCGTGAAATACGCTCTCAGAGGCGTTAAAAATATCTCTGATTGCACAGCCACATCGTTGCCATGGTGACGACCGCCAATTTTATTTGCACGGACTATAAATAGGCATAAATAATGGTAAGTCGGAAAATTGAGAGCCCTTTGGTTAATTAGTGTTGAAATGAAATGTACAATAAACAACGCGAAGGTCTACACAAGCCCGTTTTAGTTTTAACATAGGGTCCTTACACAACTACACCACTACGTACCAAATATGGTTTGCAAATTAAATCTCAGCGAAGTCATGGAATATTTCAGACTGTTATATCAATCTTTACTCAGCTTATTTTGAGGTCACTCCTTCTGCTCTCATGAAAAGCTATTTCAGTAAGACAGTCTAAGTGGAATTATACTTCAATAACTTTAAATCAAAACCCAAAAACTCTGAATTATTACATTGCTATCATCACTAGACCTCATATATATGAGTTCCATTATCTTCCAAACCCACATTTCTAATCTCCGATTCTAAACGACGCCATTTCGAAATGAAAATGTCCACCCAATTACGAGTTCCGAGAGCTTTCAAACTTTCTCGTGGGAGTATAATTACCTGATGCCATCCTTATAACTACATAAAGGAGAACTACCGAGGTTTATTTCTTTTTCTTTACAAATAACTATCTTAATTAGTTTTAGCACAGTGGAACTTTCCGAGTTGTTTTCGTAGGGAACTAACTGTAATAACTCCTTCCTGAATGGAGAAGTGAATATCTTTTCAGATAATTTGGAATCAGGTGAAAGTATTATGACTTTGCTTTATAACCCAGATAGGTAGAACTGCCCTTTATTATTGAACCTAAGCTGAATTTATGATTCTCTGTAAGGTATTCGATAAAAGATTCTGAACTATTCCACTTTACTTGTAGTTTTAAGAAGTCACGTGAGTTTTACTAGTGATATTTCAGGAGGTAAACTCTTAGAGTAAAATTGTTCTTATAGGTAATCTAACCTGATGAATTGTGAAAAAGGCTGTGGATCGTTCCTTTCTAAATGGAAACAATAAGCACATAATGGAGATGCATATTAAATTTTGTATAGAAGTTGAGCATAGACGAACTTTTTTCCTGATATGTGTTCTCAATCAGAACCTTCACTTTCACTTGGTAACCCCATTTTGAACAAGTTATGAAAAGCATTTAAAAATCCCCAGAAAAGGTTATTTGTAATTTTTATGTTGCTTTGAAATCCTCGTACTATTTAAATTGTTCTCAACTGTTTATTGTTAAAAAAACAAGCATGTTATAACTCATTTTCATTGAAAGAGTTCATAAATCTGGAGCTTGGAACAATAATTAATTACTTCGACTTCGATAGTTTTGCTGTAAAATTACCTACCCGTATACATGGATGGTGTTTCAGATAAGTGTTTCATAACTCAAGAGGGGTACAACACACTTAGACGACTCACAATCACCAAGGAACGGGGGGTCGGAAATACACCCCTAGCGACCTAGGAGTTTTTATAAGCCAGCATGGGAGGTTGTATGATCCACAGTGGAAATTGACACGTAACCTTTTTATGATTGGATTAAAACCAACAAATTCGTTAGATTCCTTCATTTGTTACATAAAAACCAAATTAGGAGCTGAAATTTCAACTCTTTAACTCTTTAATTGGTTTTATGGAATAAATACCTGAATAGATGGTTTTAATTCGATAATAAAAAATAACGTATCAATTTCCACAGGGAATTTTACAACATCCCATGTCCATTTATAAAAACCACTAGGTCAGTAAGGGTGCATTTCCGCCCCCCCCCATTCCTTGGTGATTGTGAGTCGTCTAGGTGTGCCCTACCCCCCTAGAAGTTATGAAACACTTATCTGAAACACCTTAAAATCTCGTACTCATCACGCATAGTATTTTAACAACAAATTTATTTTTGAAAATTTTCAGGGATATTTTTTCGGCATTAACTTTTATTAATAAAAATTTAAAAAAATTTTGGTTGTTCAAGTTTATACGTCTACAATGACTCATATATTATAAACAGAGCTAATAGTATAAAACAGATATCAGTGGAAATATAAAACTGACTTACACACTATGATACCTGGCTTAAATCTAGAAGTGGGTTCAAACGCCAAGCGAAGTATTAGCGCCAAAGTGCGCCTAAGTATCAAATTGGAGTTGAAGACTAAAAATTCGCCAAGAGGCGCCAACTCGAACCCACTCTTGTTAGATTTTTACCACACACACATGATACCCAAATGGAAGAATAATCCAACTTCAGAATATGGTAAATTAACTTCATTTTCATCAAGTAATTAATTCCGTTGTTACAAGCTGGCTCTTTTATTATGGTAACTGTTGAAAGTTACATAGTGAGTGCAAGATAATTAGAGATGTCATTAGTACTCCTAACACCTTTCAAGTTTCAAACCTAAGCATGGTAAGAGAATGGCAATTATTCCATGGAAACTCGGTTACAATTCTAGTCATTACAAACTTATAATTTTCAGAATAAAATGCATTAACAAATCAATGCTTGAAAAATTTCCAAATACCTAAGGAAAAGTTTGAAAAATCTTCAACTTGAACGTTTCGTTTATGTGAAAATTTTTAAGTTACTTTAAAAATTATACTTATAAGATGTAAAAGATAAGTTGGGTTAAAAATCGAAATTTTGCATTTAAACACAGGGCTCTTAAAGAGAGCTCTTTTATCTGCAAGTTGAAAACTTTCGTTAAGTTTTTTTACTATGATTGAAAAGTTATAAACTTAAAACTAATGTGTATCTGTAATGTAATCATGATGTAATCATGTTTAGGTATTATTTCATAAATATAATTAAAAATAAATGTTGTAATAGTGCTATGTCTAAAGTTAACATGCTTACAACTAAAAATAATGGATGCATGGAAATCACACTGGGTTGTGCCTGATTAAGGTTAAAAACTTATTAAACCTATATATTCTTTTTTAAATAAAAAAAATAAGGCAACATTAAATTTAAGATTTGAATTTCAAATGAATTCTTTGATAATTCTTTTCGTAGAGGAGACTGATGTACCTTCGGAAAAAAATCATGTTTTAATTTTTCTAAGACATTTAATCACATTTCGACAATTAAAAGTGCCCAACCTTTAGTCCCAACCTTTGTAAGTAGGGGGATATTTTTTAATGGCTTAAATCTTGAAAATTGGATTTTTAATAATTTTAATTAACTTGAAAAAAAATTGTGTCTAAAGGTACAAAGACCTGTTGTACCTATGGACAGACAAAGTTGTACCTGTGGACACCCTTTAAAAGGACTAAATAAAAATCTATTACATCCCCACATCGACGGCCACATTTGGTGTAATATACTTTATTAATACACCCGGCCCGCCTGCCTAAGCAGGCACTCGGGGATCTAGAAGTACAGCAAGTATACACATATAAAAATTGTTTAACTAAGAGCTAAATATGTATTTAACGCGTCAATGTCTCTAAAATATTCAAAAAATTTTAAAAGCTTTGTGTTTCAAATATCCTGGAGTTCACGTTTTCATTATTGAATTTTAAAAATAACACTAATAATTTAAATATGACAAGTTAAAAAGTATCAAGTGGTTTCCAAAATAAGTTCCTCCTGCCTCTGTCCGACCATGTCCCTCAGTGTGTCTCTCGCTCCTTTATGCCTCAGTAGTTGCTTGACGCTTTTTTCTTTGTAATCTTTCGGAAATCCACTTTTCCTCTTCTTATCAAATTTCTTGCAATGATAGACAAGATGGTCTATGTCTTCTACACATCCACATTCACCGCAGTGCGAGTCTCTAGCGTGGAACCTTTGTTGGTATATCCCAACTGACCCGTGGCCCGTTAATATTTGATTAATGTAGTGATCACCTTCAATTGTTTTTGTTGAGGGTTTATCTATAAACTCATATGTTGTACGACCTTTGGTTGAGTTTCTCCACCTTTCTCTCCATTCCTCCTTCGCCTCCTTTCGGAGTTTTCCTTTTACGTGGCTCACTGGGACCCCAAGCTCCACGTCAACATGCTCGCGCCTCGTTGCCTCCTTCGCGTACTGGTCCGCCAGCTCGTTACCGGGGTGCCCCACGTGTGCCTTGATCCAAAATATCCTGACATCTTTTCCGTTGTTTTTGTTTTGAAGTATTTTTTCTTTAATGTCTGCTGCTTCCCTAGTTTTTGCAAAACCAGTAATGGTTTGGATGGCGGATCTACAGTCGCTCATTATGTTCACCCTGAGCCCAGTATCCATTTTGGTGATCTCATCAACTGCTCGCTCAAGGGCCACCAATTCACACTCATACACTGTGGTATGGTCTGGTAAGCGCACTTGATCTATTTTGAAGGTCTCACCATTTATCACTATAACAAGCGCGTACCCCGTACGGTTTTGCAATCGTGAGCCATCGGTATATATATTTATTTCGCTCTCTTTCTCGGTGTCTGACTCAAACACCTCCCATCTCAAAAGCTTCCTCTTCCAGGGAGATAAATGAATTTTTCCGGGATTTTCATTTGCTTTCTCTCCATCTCCATTCCATCAAGTTTAATTTTCTATCTATTTTTGTTATTTCGTACAACTTTTTGATCTTTTGAATTTTAATGTCTATGGGGATCACTCCTGCTAGCACTGAGAGTGCATCTGTAGAAACGGTATTATAGGCGCTGGTAATTACTTTAAGGGGACCACGCTGTATTTGTTTTACCATGTTGTTAATTTTTACTTTGTTTCCGTACCAGATCTCACATGAGTAAGTAATCATCTTTTCAATCACTCATAGATAAATTTCTTTTTTAACTTTGGGGCTAAGCCCCCATTCAACTCTACATCTTTGCGATAACATATAATGTACGTTTAAAACCTTTTTTCTTAATTGAATGAGATGCTTGTGCCAGCTAAGTTTATTATCGATTATCACACCGAGGTATTTTATGCTATCTTCGTACTTAATTCTCTCTTGATTTATTTTTATGGTGGGCAACCTTGTAAGCTTTCCCGTGGTAAATATTGTGTAAGTTGATTTTGCCGTATTTATTTCTAAATCATTTTGAACGATCCAAGTATGTAATTTTTCTAGTATTTCTCCTGCTTTTTCAGTGATGTGATATACTCTCTTCGTCTCTATGAGCACTATTAGGTCGTCTGCAAATGCTTGGACCCTAGCTCCCTCACCCAAATCCAGTTCCAGTATAGAGTTGATCATAATGAGCCATAACACCGGTGCAACACTTGAACCCTGTGGGATTCCTTTATTGTATTTTAGATAAACTCCAGAAGACTCTGCTCAGAAGACTCAGGTAATCTGGGATATCCAATGCACCGATTTTATCCTTGAGGATATGCCAATTAGCTGAATTAAAAGCGTTCTTTAAATCAATGGAAATGCATGTCACGATCATGTCTCTATTTAGAGTTTCTTTTATATCTGTTATTAACTTATCAAGGGCTTCAACTGTTCCCATATATTTTCTGAAGCCAAATTGGTTTTTGCTTATTTGGTTGGTCGTTTCCAGGAAAAAAGTTAGCCTATTTGTTATTAATTTGTCCAGAAGTTTTCCCATGGTTGGTAGCAGGCAGATAGGCCTGTATGCTGATGGTTCATCCAATTCTTTATTGGGCTTGGGGATTAGGATTATATCTGCCCTTGTCCATGGTCGTGGGAAGCATCGTTCTGCAAGACATCTGTTGAAGAGGGTCAGCATGACTTGTCTTCCTCCACCCATCACCATTCTCTTTATGATTTCACCCGGGATTCCATCGGGCCCTGAGCTCTTCCCCTTCTTAACATCTCTCGCGGCGAATATTAGTTCGTCGTTTGTGAATGGTGGTACAATGTCATCCAGGTCGGGAGAGGCAGGTAGCCGACTCTGGTCTGGTTCTAAAGGGAAGTGATACCTTAGTAATGCAAGTGTAGTCTCCCTGATTCCATCCGTAAGTTCACCGTTTTCTTTCCTGACTGGCCCCACTTCCACCCTTCTTTTCTTTTTTAAGAAAATAGTATCAAACCGGTCTCCAAACAGGTTATTTGTTGTCGTACTTGTTATAAAGTCTTTGAAGCTCTGTCTTTTAGTCCTTAGAATCGTTCTCTTATAGAGGGCCTCCTCTCTTCTGTATTTTTCCCGCCAGTACTTCCTCTCCCCTCCAGATGATTTCTGAAATCGCCTTCTCAATGCTCTCACCCTCGATCTCTTCTCCGCGAGGACCGGGTTCCACCATCTATTTGTCCATCTCCCTCTCTTCTCCTTGGTGTTTTCCATAGCTGCTTTTGGGCAATACATGGAAAGAGTACTATTAAAGGATGTGGGTTGGGGTTTTATAGCGTGAGGTCCAAAAATCGGACAAATGATGTGTAATAGTATTTTGAGAATTTTTATGGATTTTTCTAAACTGTAGTGTTTTTCTTTACGGTAATTTTTTTTCAGGTAATTGCAATGCTTTAAATCGCATTTTGTCTCAACGCAAAACTTTGAAATGTGTTTAAAAATTTTTTACACAAATTTTTGAAAATTTATAGCTCAAAAAAAATTTGGCAGCACAAAATTTTTTGAAATGAAGGAAAATAAATCCTTGAAATCCCTATTTTTAAATCAACGATCAATTAGATTACAAAGTATTTGATTCTCATTTGATTCAGAAATCGTTTCTTCCGTAAATTTTATTTCCCTACAATGTATGATAAGGATTTCAAGAGGACTGCTTTTCCTTCTTTTCACAAAATCTTGTGCTGCCATATATTAATTTTTTTGATTGACCGATTTAAAAAAATTGTGTTAAGAATTTCTTTGGTCTAAAAGAAGATCACGGGGTATTTTTATCTTGTTTTGTCTTTGTTATTAGTTTTCTAGGGAGCTCTTTGTGAAACACTCTTTAAGAAAATGTAATGATGACTTTAATTTTGTATGAAACATTTGTGTTAATAAAAAAAGCGTTTAAAAACTTAAGCATTTTTAACAGTTTTATACTTAAATTCTCTTATTCTAGATGTTACTACCTAATTACAACTGTTATTATCATGACAAGACAAAACTAAGAAAATTACAAGTTCGAGAAATACACGGTCGAGATGGGGTGTGAGCTCGGCCACTTTAGTATTCCTGTGTTGAAGGAGGGGAGGGTAGTTTATGAAGCTTAGGGTTTCGTCTCGTAGTCAATTTCCTCTAGTCAATACGACAAAATTAAGCCAAATTAATTATTGAAATTAGCCAAATTAATTATTAAGATTAGAAAAAATAAGCAGAATTAATTTTTAATATTTTCTCTTTGCAAAAAATAATTAAAATCAGTATTAATGAACAACTACGTGAAAACTAGAGGGGATGGGAGGTTCATGGCATGTAATACGGGTGGCCACCAAAGGGAGGGAGGGGGTCAAAAATAGTAATAAATGGGTTAGGTAGTATGGACACTTTCCCTAAGGGGTTTACGTTATCCACCTTCGAGAACAGACAAACTGTTTTAACCTATGAGCTTCAAACGTCCCGCCACCCTAGGAGCGGATTGTACAACCCATCCTCCTTACACAGACAAAGTCATTTAAAATTAATTAACAGAGTGGTGACTTAATTAAAAGTAGTTTCTAGTAAAATTAATACTAATTTAGCGATGTTTCACCCCCCTCCCCAATTTTTGTGTTTAAATTTATTTTTCCTTTAAAACTTCGGCTATCAGTTTTTGGCATAATTTCTTCTTCCTCCTACCTAACAAACCATGACTTTTCCAATCACTCTATCATGTCATAAATTATTCAATCAAAATTATTCGATTTCGCTTGGCCGTCAGTCTGTTAATCTTTCCCCACTTCTCCAAATTTCTTGTACAAATCAATTTCTTTATTCAATTATTATTTAGACTGTAGGCATTATCTTCAAAATGCTGAATTTCTTCATGTTAAAAAACGAGCCAGCTGGATGGCTCAGCGGCAATCTACCACTTTTAAAATAATTTTCTCTTGCTTATTATCGCTATGAATCCTTACGGTGTCACAGCAGCTAGCTCGATAGCAGTACTCATGCAATGCTTATTGGGGTTAGCCACAAATCCCGTAAGGGTTTGTGCGAATGCTATGCTTAATCCATCCAGGGCTTTAACTAACCATTGGGTGCGAAACTGCGGGCAATTGCACAGCTGAGATGGGCGTGCTTCTTACACCGACTAAGGCTTAAAGGACGTTATTATCTTATAAAGCTGTGCATCGTTCTGAATTGCATAAATAATAGGATTTATGTATTAAAAAGGTACGATATAAATTAATCAATATGTTTCTATTAAAAAACCTATTTTGTATAGCTAAAAAAATTATTTAAAGGCGACCAAATTAAATCTTAATACTTTAAAACATGTTGCAATGTCTTTCAAAATATAACTTTAAAAAAATTATATGAATTTAAAAATGAACAACTGCACACAGCAGGACAGAACTCGCAATCTTACGATTGCAAGACTGTTACGCTACCAACTAAGCTATCATTTAATCATTTATAGTACTACTACATAGAAATTTGAGTTTACGTAAGAATAACAAAAAAGTATTTGGCGATCACGGATTGGCGAGGTTTTTTTTCCTGTCAAATGCAAAAGTGTTACTGGTGGGAAAACTAGCTTAGTAATATTTGAAGTTGTTTTCCAAAATAACTACCGGAATCGAACCATTGTGTCTCTTCCTGCACAAATATGCAAGTTTTTTGGCTGATTTTCACCCCTTAAAACTCATTTGCGACCCCCCTTTCTAACCAATTCTTGTTCGTCTTGATGAGTACTATCATCCCTGAAAGTTTGTTGCACCATTTCAGATACACCCTGTATTTTGTCAGATGAAGGGTCATACGGAACATCGATATTCCGATATTCGAACATCAATGTGTCGATATAACGAATTTTAAGGGCCTAGAATCAAAAAATTTATACATCACCATTTAATATTAAATTAATTTTAGGGGAATGAATATAAATATATTACATCCCAACATCGGCGGCCACATAATCGTGTGATATATGGTATCATAGGGAGGACCATAAAATAAAATAACCTCATTAACATTAACAAAACCCAATTTAGAAACGCTGATTAGCTACAGACACATCAAGAACGTGTCCGTAGGTACGCCATAAGGTATTTTAGCATTCAAAATTCTATTAAAAATAAACAATTGGAATCTGGCTTTTAAAATATGAAATATAAATAGTCAAAATCTCGGGAATTCATCACGCATATCTTATTTTTTCATATCATGATTTAAGGGGAAGAAAAATATTAATGTAGTTATGCATTAAAAGTAACTTTGATCATCTAAAAACAGTAAAATTATAATATTTACTTTAAATATTATTTCAAAGAGCTGATTTCACGTTAGCAACTAAATAACATCGGTTTACATTCAATATCTACCACAAATTCAAATTTCCGTGAATTCCCAAATTTTTAATCGCAGTGGTCGAAGGTACATACAACAGTCTCTCCTGTACATAAACAGAAACCATAAGAGCAAAACTCAAGAAAAACAAAGTTAAATACTTATAACTGAACAAACAGCAAACATGGCTTCCATATTGGTACTTTGTTTTAAAATATGAAAAAAAACTTTAAATTCTTAATTACTGTAAAATAAAGGACTGATGTTACTTAAGAACTTTGATTGAACAATTTGTTCGATAAACGACCAAGGACCTTTTTTACCCCTATCAAAAAAGTTAGTGTCTTCGGTTGACTGAAGACCTTTAATTAATTAAAAAGTCATTTGAGAGGATCCAAGGTCTGAATATTGATTTATGGATATTAAGTGAATATATCGAAGAATTTTTAGCCGAGCCTTTAATTACTAAGTTTTTTTGCAACCAAAATATATCAAAAGTTGTTAATGAGTTTTACTTAACTAACTTACGCATTACGTTGTTTAGTAATTCGATACAGTTTTGTAACTGCTATTGAATTTATACTTTTTAGATAAAACCTATTAAAAAGTTCATATCATACATTGCTTCTAATAATTCATACTTGTGAATTCATTTATCTGAAGGTGATAAGAGCCCTTTCATGTTTCAAGATTACATAATTCATATAGAAATTTTTACATAAAAAGATTTAGTGTGTTCAAAAAAATATTATATACAGGGTGTTTCAAAATTGCGTTGCACGGCTTTTATTCGGAACCAACACCTCCTAGAGTCATGAAAGTAAGGTCTACTCCTAGGTATGTGACCCTGGAGAATCCATTGAGATGACTTACAGCGCCCCTAGCGGCGAAATTAAAAAGTTAAAAAAATTAATTTAAAAACTAAAGGAGATAGAGTAAAAACCTCAGTGATAGTATTGTTGCCAACGTCAAGCAGAACTCACTGAAAAAAATTTGATCAAAATATCTTGAACATTCGCGGAGATATTAGCATGTGAAAATAGCACTTTTTCAGGGGTCAAAATAAAAAGTTCGCATATTTGCAAAGTTTTCACTGTTATTGTGTAGTTTTGTGTTTTTAGTAGAATGAACACAAAATTTAATCAAAAAATCAAAAAAATTTGCAAATATGCGAACTTTTTATTTTTGACCCCTGAAAAAGTGCTATTTTCACATGCTAATATCTTCGCAAATGTTCAAGATATTTTGATCAAATTTTTTTCAGTGAGTTCTGCTTGACGTTGGCAACAATAGTATCATTGAGGTTTTTTCTCTATCTCCTTAAGTTTTTAAATTAATTTTTTAACTTTTTAATTTGGCCGCTAGGGGCGCTGTAAGTCATCTCAATGGATTCTCCAGGGTCACTTACCTAGGGTTAGACCTTACTTCCATGACCATAGGAGGCGTTGGTTCCGAGTAAAAGCCGTGCAACGCAATTTTGAAACACATTAAACATTTTAAATTCATTATCAGTAGAGTAGATACCAAAATATAAAAATAAATTGAAAAATTGATTCATGACATATTTGAAACCTGAAAACATTGAAAAATACCAAGTACTTACCGTTTATGCTCAACACTTGAAATCAAAATAGTTTATCCAGGGCTTTTCCTTTAATACACATAAAAAACACAATACTATACATAAATACTATAGGGTACTGTTAATACACATAATAAATAATCCATCTACATAAGTCCTAAATAACACATTTGAATCAGTTTTATCGCAGTATCAATCTTAAAAAATATTTTTTTTATTCTGAAAATTGGTCCTTTTTTTACACTTTTTTGAAACTTTGGGGCTCTATAGTCGAACTCTAGAGTTAACTTAGGGGGGCTAAAACTACACACACTATCTTTTGGGACTAAAAGGAATGGGAAAGGCCCTGGGCAGAGAGGCTTTTCGAAAAAATGTTATTTTTTGAGAGACACCCTAAACCTTCCGTATAACTTTACCCTTTATCCTCATTATACAGGGTGTCCCACGAAAAGTGGTCCAACCCCTTTAACTTTTGAACCCCTACAGATATAATCATGAAAGGAGGGTCTAGGTATGGTTAAGTGACCATGACCTATCCGATGAGATAACTTTCACAACGCCTTCTAGTGGAAACTTTAGGAGCTATAATTTTTATTTTAAAACTATTTAAGGTATGGTAAAAAAAAGTCAGTAACTAAGTTGTAGAGCAGCATCGATTCAGTAGGAAAAGACACCTTAAGCATAAAAATATCTTGAATAAAACCCCTAAAACGCACGCTCAATTAGGCTGAATTTACGTAGTTTTTACGTCTTTAAACGCTCCTCATGAGACGAAAATGAGATATTTTAAATTTTATGACTTAAGTAAATGACTAAAAGTATTCTTAGTTCATTAAATTGAAAATTTCTCCTTTTCGCCAGGAGCGGTTTAAAACGTAAAAATAAAATAAATTCAACCTATTTGAGCGTTCATTTTAGGGGTTTTATTCAAGATATTTTTATGCTTAAGGTGTCTTTTCCTACTGAATCGGTGCTGCTCTACAACTTAGTCATTTACTTTTTTACATACCTCTACTAGTTTTTAAAATAAAAATTATAACTCCTAAATTTTCTTCTAGAGGGCGTTGAAAGTTATCTCATCAGATAGAGCATGGTCACTTTACTATACATAGATCCCACTTTCATGACTATAGTAAAAGGGGGAATCTTTAGGTCCCAGTTTAGTTTCGTGCAGTTTTCCCCTCTGCATACCTAAGCTCTTCCTTTTTCGGAGGAATCAATTATTTCAATTTCATTTGGAAATTTGGTTTCCTCACGGGAGGGAGAAATCAAATTCTAAACATTTGTTTTCCCTTAGGCCATTGCAAATATCGATTGGTGACTGGAATAGGCTTCACCCTAAGGCGATTGTTATGCTTTGACCGGTTATGAGATTGCTTCGTTTACGAGAAAACCACTTTTATGCCTTTCACTTACTCATTCAGTTTTAGAATGGAAATTTTTCTAACCGTACGTTACAATCAAGATGGTATCTCTATTTCTTTAGTTTATATTTGAAGTAATAGTTTAGTGAAGTAATTTTCATGGTTTTGAGTGTTTTCAAGTTTTATAGACGCTAGAAATCCGTGAATATTTTCACACCGTAACCTCCATAAGAATATGGCCTGAGCATTTAATGATCAGAGTGACTATAAGTCAGTGATTTGATCAGTGGCTATGTCAAATTTCAATTGAGATAACTTGAAACTATTGGAAAAGTTTTTAAAGACTCCCACTGTCTAAAACCTAGTCATTGGATCCGTAGACTAGACTCCCTTCTCACCGTTTCAGTGAAGTGTGAAAATTGTCATAGAAAAAGGGATCAATTTAAACATAATTTCGCGTAATATAGCAAAAGGGCAAAAAAAATCTCGCAAGACAATATTGTAATTAATAATTATACAAATATTTTTTACATAATTTCAATTATTACGAACTAAAACATAAAAAAACACGAATCCTTCTTCCGTTTTAAATATTAAAGAAAAATACAATAGTATTTAACTACATTTATTTAATCAAGTCATTAATAAATCAAACTCACTGTTATAATAGTTCGAAACTATCTATTCCCTAAATCCCTATTTGAATTCTGCTGGAGAGGGATTTTAAATTTCTAAAACTTTATAAAGACATGCAATCCCTCTAAAGCCTTAAACGTCAGTAATCCTTTTCGATACAGATTTCTCTTACATAATGAGCTTTAATAATCCCTTTCAAATATGATCCTACAAGGGATGGAAACTTTGGATTGTCATTTAGTATCCTAAAAGTTTCGATGATAAAATTAGCTAAGCCACCGCATTAACAATCTACCCTACCAGATTTTAATTAAGTGATTCCAAACCACACACACAGTAGTCCATGAGACAATCGGCATTGGTTCTTATAAAGGTCCATATAAACTTTATATATTTATTTACTTTACAATCAACAAATAAAGTAAATATTTTTTTACATCACATGGCATCGTATAACGATTGATGTAGGTATCTTATAAAAACTATACTTCTCCTAAGGCAATTTCGTTCAGATTTACTTTGAGAAAAATCTCGCCAAAAGAGTATTTGGCAGATTTTTTTTTGTGAGGTAGACCCTCCTTTCTGGAAAAACCTTAGCAATTGGCTATGGCATTGGGTTGCATTAGAGTTTGGAATTAGGTTGGCAAATGGGGTTCGATTGCAAGTTTGCAGATAATGAAAAACACGCATTTCAGCTGCAATTTCTAGAAACTCGTATATTCCAGATGTAATAATTGTACTCTTATACAGGGTGAGTAGTAGTGTATGCTCACTTCTAGAATAATATCTTAACATGTATACCCTCTTAACAGGTATAAGAAGTTATTCCAGAAGTAAACAGCCACTAGTGTTTCTAAAAGATATTTCAGAAGTGAGCACACGTTAGTTTTTCTATCACGTACATTAGGGTGTCTCAAAAAATCCTTTTATCAAAAAACCTAGCTCCCCAGGGCTTTTCCCATTCCTTTTGGTCCCAAAAGATAGTGTGGGAAGTTTTAGCCCCCTAAGTCAACTCTAGGGTTTGCCTGTAGAGCCCCAAAGTTTGAAAAAAGTGGAAAAAATGACCAATTTTCAGAATTTTAAAAAATTATGTTTAAGATTGATAATACTAATAAAACTGGTTCAAATGCGTCTACAGGACTTATTTAGATGGAATATATTTATTTATGTGTATTAACTATACCCTATAGCCCCTATAATTTAAGATTAAAACGTACTACTTCGGAACGTTGCACACGCCAAAGCTTATAATGCACTACCGGTGGACGAAATGAATTAAATCCGAATTTCTTCGAAGGAACTCCCTCAAATGATGCCATTTGAGGCTAAAATGATATTATAAATTATAAAAACTAGTGAAATAACAGTTTTGAGCCCTTCCACTGAGCTTTTCTCTCTATATTAAAAAAAAGTTACTGTCACCGCTGCCGCCGCCGCTGTTTCAGAAAATTTAATTTTTCAACTCTTTGAACTCTCATATCGAAAAAACTACTTGATAGAAATTTATGAAATTTGAAATGTTTGTAAAGGAATATTTGGGGCACATTCTCGAACAAAAAGCTAACTGATGTGATAATTAGAACTGGGGTATTTTTAAGGTCAAAGTTGAAGTTTTTCTTTTTTCGCCGCGTAATCCAGTTCAGCAAACTCTTTTAGCAGCAGAACTATGATTTTTTGCAGCCTAATACTCTGAAGTATGAAGATGTGCACTACGTCGCCCTTTTTTCGAATTTCGAATTTGGTTTAGAGTAATTAATTTTTTAATTTTCGAAATTTTTTACACTTTTTCGTTTTTTTCTATCTAAAATGAAAACTAATCACGGTACCAATATGATTTTTTAAACACTTATATTCTTATTTTTTAGAAAGAGATTGCCGTTTAATTCCTTAAAAAATTCTAATTAGTTTTGGAATTATTAAGCATCAAAGTTTCATTTTTTTCATAGTTTTAGTAGGTCTTTATCAGACGTGTTTAATTTTTTATATTTTATATTTGCCTTGTAAAGAAGTCTATTTCAAAAAACTAACACACAGCCAACCAAGTAAAACTCAACTAACGTTTTACGTTTATTCTGCCGCTTCGATCTCGGGACAGCCCCCTTCGAGCTTAGGCTCACAAGCATATTCACACGTCCCAACGATCCGGTCCTGAAGAGCTCAGTGCGCATGCTCGGGGAGAAAAAAAGGATCTTCTTTTGATGAATTTAATTAATAATTAATCCCCGCTGGTCGAGTGGTAGCGCTCGTGCTTTGCATGCGGTAGGCCGTGGGTTCTGTCCCCGATTTATTGTTTTATTAAAATTTCTAAAAAAATCAGCTAAAATAAGTCCACACGCATGCGCACTAAGCTCTTCAGGACCAGACCGTTGGGACGTGTGAAAATGCGGCTCACAAGCATTTATAAACAAGCGAGAGATTCTCTTCACTTCGCCGCAGAATTTAACTAGTCTTCTTCTTCACTACGTTACAGCCTGTTCACTAGATTGTCGCGAGCACGGATATTTCAATTTAAAGTTTTGAGGTGCACATTTTTGCTCTAAGTTTGCAAGCGATATAGTATAGACTTGTTTAATAATCTTTTAAAGATACTTCGATATTTTTTGAAATAGTACTAGAGAAATTAATAATTTAGCTATTTTGAGTGTTATTTGTGCCGATGAAAGGAAGAGGATTTTCGAGAAGTGTGCTTTACTCTGCTAAAGATCGATTGCAGGTATTCTTTAGCAGAGTAAAGCACATAATCTAGCTGCATAGCAGTTACGGGGGTTGGTGAGCGTAAAATTTTTAGTAATAAAATAATTTAAAAAGGAATATTTCAGTAATAGTTTTATTTTGATATTTTCGTGGTAATGATCCGAATTAAATTTTAGAAAAGTTTCAGAGATAAGAAGTTTCGATATTAAATGATCATCAACTACACTCTGCTCATTTAGAAATAGCGCCTGAGACGTAATGTGTTAGAAGCATATATTATTCTAATTACCGTCGAAAAAATTTTCTTCTGCAATGACAAGTCAGCCTAAGCAGAAGTAGTTAAAATACTTTAGAAACAATCGGTCATTGAAGTTGTCTGATGAGCGTTATTAAGCATTGTTGAGCGTTTTTGATCCTGTTTCAGGCGCCTATTCTAAATAAACAGACTATAAGCAGACAAGTTCCAGGTTGTACTGGATAGTTGAGATGAATCAAGCGAGCTCTGCTCGCTAAGATCGCGAAGCGATCTTCAAAGAACTGCGAAGCAGTTCCGGGGGTTGGTGAGCGATAGCGAGCAGGGGGCAGAGCCCCCTAGTTATGTAAAAAGTGCTTTTCTTTAAAATTTCTCTTTCCAGCAGATGAAACCCAAATCTTATACTAAAAAAGAGGTTTGCTAAACTTTTTTAGATACCAAACATTGGAACCTTTATAGGGGTTTCATTTTTTCAAGTAGAATTAAATTTTAAACAACACAGATCGGAAATGACAAGAATATTTCCTATACCTGACGTGAAAATCAATTTTCTTTTTTAAAAGTTAGGAAAATAGTTTAATACTTGTGAATCTTGGTTGAAATGTTAAAGAAAGAAGTTTTTATTTAAAATATTCCCCTAATACGTTAAAAGGAAGTAATTTTACAAACTTAAAAAAATAAATAGATTTTCAAGTCTGGTATAGGAAATATCGATGTCATTTCCGATCTGTGCGCTATAAAATTTAATTCTACTTATTAAAAATGAAACCCCTATAAAGATTTCAAAGTTTGGTATCTAAAAAGTACAACTACCTTTTTTAGTATAAATTTTGGGTTTTATCAGCTGGAAACGAGAAATTTTGAAGAAAAACACTTTTTACATTAAAAGCTCAGTGGAAGGGCCAAAAACTGTTATTTCACTGGTTTTTATAATTTATAATATCATTTTAGCTCCAAATGGCATCATTTGAGCGAGTTCCTTCGAAGAAATTCGGATTTAATTCATTTCGTCCAGCGGTAGTGCATTATAAGCTTTGGCGAGTGCAACGTCCCTAAGTAGTACGTTTTAATCTTAAATTATAGGGGCTATATGGTACAGTTAATACACATAAATAAATATATTCCATCTAAATAAGTCCTGTAGACGCATTTGAACCGGTTTTATCGCAGTATCAATCTTAAAATATAATTTTTTAAAATTCTGAAAATTGGTCATTTTTTCCACTTTTTTCAAACTTTGGGGCTCTACAGGCAAACCCTAGAGTTAACTTAGGGGGCTTAAACTTCACACACAATCTTTTGGGACCAAAAGGAATTGGAAAAGCCCTGGGGACCGAGGTTTTTCGAAAAAAAGCTTTTTTTGAGACACCCTAACGTACATGATTAGGTATAAGACATAAGTTATTCCAGAAGTGAGCAGACACTAGTGTTTCTAAAGATATTTCAGAAGTGAGCACACATTATTGCTTTTATCACATATATGATTAGGTATAAGACATGATATTTCAAAGTAAAAGTTCTTCTTTTTAGCTTAAATGGGTTGTTTGATCATTATAAAAACCAAAATCAAGCAAAGGATAAGTAAGGATATTTACCATTTCGTTGAAGTAAGCTTGTTTCCTCATGAAGATATCAATCTTTTAACCCTTTATTTACCGCATTATGATTCGCTGCAATTTTTTCGTGCAAATAATTTTTTTCGAGTCACTAAATTGAAAATTAAGGGATATACATAAATAAAATAATCATCTTTGGAAAATTGAATCCGCTAGAGCCAATTACTTGAATTGATACTTTTGGGTTCTGGAAGTACACAGAGTGCTAAAATATTCTCACAATACAAGAAAAACATAACTTTTTTATCCCAGTAATAAGTCTTAAAAAATAATACACTTAACTTATGACATTAACTACTTTTTTGCGGGAACAAAAATGACAATCATGTGAATCTGATCAAAATGGCAGCTAAACTTACAACTTCAGTTAAATCTATTCGCATTTCCCGCTAAAATACTCATCATAGAACCTTCGCTGCTTTTTATCCTGGAAGAGGATAACTGAAAGAGTGTTCCTGCAAATTATCGTCAATATGTTCGCAAGGATGGTTATTAGGCTGGGTCGAAAAAGACTAATTTTCGAATATCGAAACACTTCAAGTCTCGAACGTTGTGCCGTGCCTTGGCAGACTGATAACTAGAAAAATAATCAAAAAATTCCTAAAAATATCCCTGAAGAGCGCATCGGGCTTAAAGTTTGAGAAAACTGACAAAAATAGCCTTAAGTTGAAAATATTCCCAAATTTCGTAAATTGTGTTCATAAACTTCAAACTAGCTGTAAATATATCCAGGGCTCGATTTCTATAAAAAGAGGTACCGGAACGGTAAAATTATTGGTATCAAAACTGAAAAAGTGAATACTTTTCAATACCAAAATTGAAGTATTTATTTTCAAATTTAAATTAATAAAATAAATTCAAATGTGTTGTACTAGATTAGGAAGAGTGTTCTAATTTAATTATTAATTTTATAAGACGATGAACTCTTTATACACCTTTTTTTACAGTGGGTTATACTTTTTTCTAACAGCGCCTCTTGTAGGTTGTAGGAGGTGAGACGGCCTATCATCAATGAACCATTAGTGTTGTATATTTTGCCAATTTAAAGAATATAATGCATTGTTAAAGTCCTTAAAGTGTAGAATTTAAGATGTCGCAAATTTTCTTTGCAAATTTGTGCAGCGATCTGGCAAATCTGGTTCAAATAAAAAAGAATCAACATCAGGAGCGGATTGAGGGTAGTTCAAATGGATGTTCACAATCATGTTTTAAAAGAACAATTAAGTAAAAACCTTACTATTAAATCAAATATTGCTATTTGCAAAAAAGATAAAAATGCCTTAAAAATATTTTTTTCAAATATGCCTTTTTATATTTTTTTGGTAGGATTCTTACTGTTATGAACTTAATCTGAAAACAAATCTGATAAGTTGAGTTCTAAGTACAAAAAGGGCATCTGGGGGTTCTCCCCCCGAAAAATTTTGGAAATTTGACAAAAAAATAGGGTTTTAATTAATTTTAGGACTTTTTTCATATATAGAAAGGTATTCACTGGCCTGATAAATGGGTCTCGCGGGTCGTAGTTAGGAGACCCCTGAAATAGGATATAAATTTTTTTTTCCGAAAAAGATGTTCCGGAACGGCGTTCCGGACCGTTCCGGCTGAAATCGAGCACTGAGTATATCCTTTTATTTGTCTGAATTCAAATAAAAATATCTCACTCTAAAATATCTACTTCAATAAAAAAATTACTTAATTTTTGTATTCCGAAAATGAGGCCTAAACGTGGTGAATTTCAGTGAAAAAACCTAAAATTTAACACTTGTAAAAGAAAGGCACTATTGAATGTAAAACTCAAAAATGCGCTTTTTATTGATGAACTAACTTCCTTCATACCTTTTCTTCACCTTTTGGTTATGTTATATTGGGCACAATAAAAAAATAAGTTACATGAAAACATCTCCTGTGAAGTATGCCTAAATACATTACCATACAATAAACCCCATTTAATCGTAGAAAATTTATCTTATTAAGTCTGTGAAATAGCTTTAAAGTGTGGGTTTACAATCAAAATCTGGGATATGAGATAGTGTGTGAAAACGATGTTGCTTGTAGGAATCATATCTTTGTTTTTAATAGCAAACTCCGTCACAAGTGTCACAAATCTTTCGACAGCTTACTTGTGGCAATAATAGTTTAAAATGTTATTGTGGTACAATTATTTGTTCACATTTTATTATATGTATTCAGAAATTAGGTTTTCCAGCATGGGTGAGGAAGAGGGCACCACAGTTTGTTCACTGGAGAGAATCAACCTAATCTATTGACATAAAATTTAATGGCAGGTGACATAACAGTTTTAAACCCCTTAATGAACAGTATTTTTCTATATTGATGGAGGGGTAGAAGTAGGTTGTGAGAGAACACCAATTGACATTAGTTCATAGCAGTGAGGGCCTAATTCAGCGTACATAGTAGGTTTTGATTACTATGAGCTACTTTTCAGACACTTGTTTCAATACTTAGATGGGGAAACTAGAGGACCATTAACTTTTAAAACAGGGCCATTGCCAAACGAAAATCACCATTAAAATTATCAATTGACTCAGGATTTTCGGGGAACAGCCCCTCCCCCTTTTAACGTTTTCGACGACTTTATAACTTTAAACTCGATTTTCAGGATCAAAAATCATTGTTTTAGTCGTCAAATTGCCCCCCAGGGGACAAGAAAAGTTCAAATAATAAAATATGATAAATGTATAACATATGGATAGGTTTAAGGGGTGATTACCCCCCTAAAATACAAAAAATAGCTAAAAATTATAGATGTTTCTATACGCTTTTTTTTCCTCTTATTTTTTATGCAATTTCCGTTTGAAAGGTCCTAACCCTTCCCCAAGGACCCAAATTTGCTGACAATATGCAGCAATAATTTTTACTAAAAGCGGCTGAGGTGTTAGCCTCCTAGAATCCCCCGCTGAAGAGTTCGGAAGACTTCCAGAATCGCGAAGATGCTCGCGAGCTCAGGAGTTAATATTGATGATTTTGATAATATTACAAATAACGTTTTTCTTATATTTTGGGTCTATCCTAAGTAGAAACTCTTCAGTTCTTTAAAAACTGACCGGTTTTAGGGAGTGAGGATTCCATGTTTCAAGATGTTAATAGGCTGTGGATAACAATTAGGGGGCATCTCCTAAAAAACTGAGGGTGATGGAGGAAAATGATTGTCATATTTGAATTCAGAAAATCATTTTACACTAGAATCAGCTGAAATTCAGTTAGTGGCTTAAAATTTTTTTTGTACAGCACACTTTAACTCTAAGTGCGGCATTGAACCCTTCCGTGGGTGCTTTGGGGGCGCTCTCACCTCAACCGCTTTTAGTAAAAAACATTGCTGCATATTGCTGCAAATTTGGGTCCTTTGGGAAGGGTAAGCACCCTTAAAACGTGAATTTAGTAAAAAATAAGAGGAAAAAATCGCGTATAAAAACCTCTATACTTTTTAGCTGTTTTTTTTGCATTTTTAGGGGGGTAATTACCCCTTAAACATATCCAATTGTTATAAATGTATCTTATTTATTAATTTGAACCTTTCTTATCCCCTGGGGGGCAATTTGAAGACTAAAACAATGATTTGTGACCGTGAAAATCGAGTTTAAAGTTATAAAGTCGTCGAAAAACGTAAAAAGGGGGAGGGTCTGTTCCCCGAAAATCCTGAGTCAATTGAGAATTTTAATGGTGATTTTCGTATTCAGTGACCTAAAATCTATAAGAAATTACTATTTTCATCAAGGACATTTTTTCATTGTTGAACAGTGTTATTTATGCATTACAAAAATCCTTCACTATTTCGTAGCTATAAACTAATACATCTGTGTATTTTAAATAATTGAATAGGAATATCATATACAACTTCAATAACATGACTGTGGCCGCTTGATTTTTTACTTGAAATTTGGTCATGGGAAAGGTAGTCCGTAAGAGGGAGGTAGTCCGTAAATAACTAAATTTAATGGTTATCTTTGCGGAGTTATACTAGTTGGGAACCACTGCTTTTTAGAAACAATTATCCAATAATGCATAAAATCTAATGTAATAAAACTCAATGTGTGTTTGTTTGTTTGTGTGTTTGTCTTCTATACAAATCCACAGTATACTTCCGATTTGCACCGAACTTGGAATACCTACGTAAAAAAACTCAAGAAAAAACATAGGATATGTTTCGAAATTTTTAATTGACCTCTTGCCCCTTTTTTTACCCTTTTTATGGTCATTTTGCTGAAATAGCTTTATTTCTCCTCAAGAAGAGATCTGTTTACTCCATTGTTACAAAGAAAATTTAATGCTAAACAACAAGTTTTTAAAACAAAAACTAGACATAAGAATAATTAAAAATTATAACTATAATTTAAAAATATAATTAAATGAAATTTAAAATTTTAAAACTGGTAAGTATAGTACAAAATATTTTTATTTGCGAGTAATTTTTAAATAAAAAGTTTCATGGAATAGTGTTGTTGTTAAAATAGTGTCTATGGAAATAAGGCAAGGTTAATAGAGTACTACAATAAGGATGCAAAATCAAATGATGATCGTATTGTAACTTTTAATAAAGTTGGTTAACAGACCAAAAACTAGAGTTAATAATCAAAACCCTTAATTGCAGGAATATGTTTTATTTATTAAATTTTATACCAAAGATATAATAAAATCATGAAAATACGATTAATTAAGGGCTCTAATTGAGAATTTTAAGTGATTTTTGAAAGAATATCTTTCTAATATTTTGTTGTTTTTTATGGGAATCATGTGGTAAATGCAGAAATCGTTCAGAATTTAAAGTGCTTGATTCTACACCTTTCACTCATCAAAATATAGGCGCGGAGCCAGCACGGCTCTAAGGGGGACACTTTTCCAGGCAAGATCATCATTGATGATCCTCCTCATTAGGGTCCTCCCCCAGAAAAAAAATTGAAATTTGACGTGTAAAAGTAGGGTTTAAACTCATTTTTAGAGACGTTTTGAGTCCAATACTACATTCACACATGAAAACTCAATCTAATGAAAGAGCTAATCTAGCTTAAATATAGCATTGATACAATGCTATATTTAAGCTGGATTAGCACTTAAACTAGATTAACTTTTCATGTGTGAATGTAATATTAGGGGGGCACTTTTCAACACTACCTTTACTTTTTCACCCAAAATGTCAAAATATTGGGGATTTCCTAAAAATTATCACAGAAGATCCCCTCGTGGTACTAATGGGAGGTATGGGCGTCCTCCCCCAGAAAAAAATTGGAAATTAGACCGGTAAAAGTTGGGTTTTACTCATTTTGACAACCTTTTTGGGTTCCCAAGGGGGGAGGGCGCTGTCCAGAGTGCTACCACCTGGATCCGCGCCTGGAAGGTAGAAAATGAATTAAAAATTTTAAAGAAAAAAATCTTCATCTCCACCAGTGCAAGGCCGGGCATATCAGCTAGTATGCCATAAAATATCATTGTAAACTAAAGAGTTTACATTTTATCACAGCTCATTGTAAACTTACTTTCTACAATATTATGTGCTCAGATAGTGTAATAAAACTGTATAAAATACGAAATTTATTCTAATACACATCATGGTATATTCTAATACACATCATATTTATCCTTAAGGG
Source organism: Tetragnatha versicolor (assembly GCA_024610705.1). Lineage (NCBI taxonomy): Eukaryota > Metazoa > Arthropoda > Arachnida > Araneae > Tetragnathidae > Tetragnatha > Tetragnatha versicolor. The sequence goes on along the minus strand of JANDEH010000008.1, from coordinate 5,627,069 downwards.
ATAAAATATAAAATGAAATAAAAATGAACTATATCTGTTCTTAGTTTTATATTCTCCATTCCTTATTCTCATCACTTTTTTAGCTATCTTAATGCGTGTATTTCAAGTCTTTTTTTTTGTTTGTGTAGTATAAATACCCTGCCTTTAAAAAGTTAAATTTACTTCATGTCAAAAAAGAAGAAAATGAATGAACATGAGAGAGAAAAAGAAAATTTTCAAAAGAACTAAAAATCGTGTTAATGGAATTTTAAGGGTTTAAGAGGCTTTGAAACTGCTTAAACGTGACTCGTCTTTAAGCAATTAGCATCCTTTCCCCTTTCAGATACAGGCAAATAAATTCTTTTAGAACATGAGGAGGCTGTTTTCTAAATATGGTTACATCTAGAGTTTTACAACCAGAAGAACCACCGTGCTTCGGGCAGTAGGGGGAGATAAGAATCTTCCCCATCTTTTTGAGTGCTGAGGGGGAGAATCCCCGATCTCTTTGCGTACATCTAAACTTTTATGATCGCCTTGACAACCCTTATCGGGCAGTGGATATCTCCCCCATTTCTTTGTTTTCAATTAGCAAACAAAAGAGTTCCCCCCCAACCCCTTAACCACAAAGATCTACTGCCCGAAGAAGCGTTGTCAAGGCGGTCATAAAAGTTTAGAGGCACGATTTGTGTGGTTTGGGGGTTTTCCCTATTATCCCCTTCAGAGGAGAGGAATTATTTTGTTGGCTAATTGACCCCACCAAGTAAGCGGGACCATAAAACAGGCCATCGTAAAAATATAGACGCACTCTATTATACTCTATTCATTTAGAATTGACGCTAGAGAAATAGTGCTTTCCCCCATGCTAGAAGCGTAATCATAGTTACGCTCTTCTAGCAGCCAATAGTAAGCCTTCTTCGTCACTTTGACGTAGATAGTTGCTATGGTTACCGATCGGTGGTGGGGGAAGGAAATATTTTCAAGCGCCAGTTCAAAGTGAACCGTTTACTTATAACCGTTTACTTCTAGACAATTTTTGGGTGGAAAAAGAAAAAAGTCACCCTTTGCAGTTTAATCGTGAGAGAATTAAAAGGGAAGATTTTTGCTCTTTAAAAGTATAATTTCAAGAAATTATATGTTTCAGTGGCGAATCCAGAAGGGGGGCTTTGGGGCTGCAGCCCCCCCAGGAACAAAACATTCAAGTTTTGGTATAGCAGTAAAGCCAAAAAAGAAATTTCAACACGTTGCGGACATTCGACGGTGTGTTACCCAAAGGGTCTAAAAATGGATCGGAATCCTACTTTTAAGGGTAAAAATTCCAAAATTTTTCTGGGGGAAGACCCCAAGCCCAAGCCCCCTCGAAATTTTGGGTTTTCGGTTTTGCCTTGAAACTTTAGGGATTTACAAGGAGTGACCCTCTTTGGTGTAAATTAAAGTGTCTCAACATGAGTTAAAATGCCACTTTTAGGGGAAAAATTCAAAAATTTTGGAATAGGAGCCCCTAAACCCCCTCCTAGTATTATGAATTTTCCAATTCATAATACTTTAAATTTGTTTCCTTGAAAATTCTGCCGCTTACAATGAGTGGTGCTCTTAGAGGGGAATTTAAAAGGCTTCAAAATGAGCTAAAACACTATCTTGAGGGGCAAATTTTCAACATTTTTCTGGGGGAGGACCCCCAGACCTACTTAGAGTTGACATTTTTACACAATTTTAAAATTTAGTGCACCAAAATTAAAACTTAATGAAGTCATTTCACCTAAAACTTAGTATTCCTAAGATCAGACCTCAGAAAAAATTTTGAGTAACCCCCCCTAAACAAAAATCTGGCTACGGCCACTGGTAACCCCCCTCCCCCTTTCGGTTGCTTACATTAATATTTGAACAGCCCATAATAACAATTAAGTTATTTGAGAAACTCAGCCCCCAGACAAAAATCCTGGATTCGCCACTGATATGTTTTGAAAACAGCAATTATTTTTAAAGGATTATTTACTGCTTAAAATAAGAAAGTAACAAAGTTAATTGAGTTTTAAACATTTTTTACACAAACTTATTGAAATTTCATATCTTATCCAAGGAAGAAGGTAGTTGTCGTTTATTTAGTGCAATATAGATGTCAGCACAAAATATAAATGTTCAGTAAGCAGAGAGGATATTTCAATTTTTATATCAATAATAAGTAAGTATATCTTTATTATTATACCAAACAAAATAGTTTACAAAAAAACAAGATAGAAACATGTTAAATAAAAAGCAATTATCAAATCTCATCACTTAAAATTTAAAATTTCCTATCAGTTTGGGGAAGCCAAAAGTAAGAATGCAAAACAAGTAAATTATAAAAGGAAAAGTGCAGTTCATTTTTAAAACTTTTATTTGTATTCCACTAACGTCTATTGATAAATAGTCAGTTCCTTTGAATTTTCCACTGTACCGTTTTGGAATCACCTTGAACGAAACAAATTGGAAAAAGTTATTATGCGTACTAAAATACAACTTTATGGGCACTTATTTCTATTCCTTTAAAATACATATCTTAAATATACAGGGTGTTTCAGGTAAGTGTTTCATAACTTCTAGGAGGGGGTAGGACACACCTAGACGACTCAGAATCACCAAAAATAGGGAAGGGTCGGAAATGCACCTAATGAGCTAGGGCTTTTTATAAGCGGGCATGGGAAGCTGTAAAATTCCTGAAGGAAACTGACACCTAACCTTTTACAAGATCAAATTAAAACCATCGTTTCAGGTATTTATTCCATAAAACCAAATAAAGAGCTGAAATTTCAGCTGCTTAATCGGTTTTTATATAACAAATGCCGGAATCGAACCATTTTTATGGGTTTAATCCAATCCAATCTTAAAAGGTAAAGTGTCAATATCCATTGTGGATTATATACCTCCCATTCTAGGTGTGCCCTACCCCTCCTAGAAATTAAGAAACACCCTGTCTATAATAGAATGGTAGGAAATAATTTTAGACGATTTTTAAGTAATTTTAAGGCTGCATAAAACATTAATCACTGGTAAGTTTAAGGGACTAAGTTTTAGACCACCTATTACTTCAGTGCTATTAGTTTCTCGACAGTTTAAACAAGCCCCAGGCCCTTCTAAATTTCGCATTTCTACGTATAATAATTATATCCAACACCAATAATTTCCAAATAATAAAAAAAATTCAAATAATAAAATGGATACATATCTGTGCTTGGCACATGCAAAGGCATAATCTTAAGTTCAAGATGCGGTCAACTTCAGCTTCAAATCTCTTCATTTTAATACCTACCCGATATTTTTTAACCATTTTTTACTCAATCTTTGCCTTTTTTTTTCTTAGAACTAAATACCACTTTTTATTGACTCGCAATCATTTTGCATGAAAAACATAATGAATAAAAACTTTTTAAGATATTTTTAATTCATAATGAGTAAGTTTTAGCAACTGTTTTACTTTTCCATCACACCACCAGCAAAGCCACTTATGTCTATGTTAAATTCGATTTAAAAATCTGAAAAAAAAGCAAATTGTAGATGTATTGGTACCACTCTTTACCTGAATTTTCAAAGCTATGGACCCATTGGAACCCTTAGAGTTTGAAAATTGCCTGCTTTTGAAGGTGCAAAGTAAATTTTTTTCTCCTTTTATTCGTGTGAAAATTCAATCAAAAGAAAGTTTTAAAAGTAGAAATTTTGCCTTGAATTCTATTGTGGCATCAATAAAGTTGGGGCCAAAAACATTTGGTTCCTAATTTAAATTACAAATAACTATTTTTTTACTCTTAAAGCTGGAGATGGTAGATGGGCACACTCGAACACAAAAATTTGGGGCACATTCGGACAGTTCAAAAATCCATTTTAATTTCTTTTCTTGATTTCGAACACATATTTAGACTTTATATATAGTATTTAAAGGTACTTTAAATTTTATTAGTTCAGATATTTTTAGTATTATACTTCAAATTCACAGCTTTTAGGATTTTTCCAGTTTTAAATTGTATGATAGAAGTTGGATAAGTTTAAAGAATATTGTTCTTCGTCTAAAATATGTCTTTTAGTATTATTTTACATAATACAAGTTTTTATGCATTTAGTTTGTAAACCCTTTTAAAACCAATTGAAAAATATTTTCCTACTATATTAGAAAACTTTTATACTAAGTGTTTATCTGATTTAAGAAATATATTAGTCATTCTTTACCTATGTATATCACCTACCAAATTAGAAACATTAATTGATTTAGGTAATTTAAAGATTTGCAGTTAAGTTTTTATAGGACTAGCCAATAAATGAATAGCTTCATATATAGGTTATGATTTGAAAAGTATAGTTAGAACAACACAAAACACTGAAAGGAAAATTCATTCAAAACATCTAATCCATAATAGTCTACTAAAATATCCAAATCATCAGTTTCTGGAGATGGGTTGAATCATGGCCACCTAAACACTCAAGGCCGTAGAAGCTCGAAATCCTGAGTGACGTCATGCCTACTACTTCGCGTCATCGACGCGCTTAAGACAACAGCGCAACTCCAGTCTGAAATCTTGCTCGCCCCACCCCTACAGCCTGATTGGTCTCCTAAACTACGGTGAAAACGTCACTTGAATTAGACACACCGACACACGTGTCGAATATTTCAGATGAGAGAAAGTGAATTAGAGATCGCGAACTTCAAGTTGATTCCGTGCTCTATTATAAAGCAATTTCATGTTGTGTAGTTTCGCTTTGCACAACGAGAAAGAGGTTTCGCCATAAGACCTGAAAATGGTTTTAAGCAGTTTGATTTTAATAATCATATTTGATCACTAAAATCTAGTTTAATGATGATAATTTTCAGTAAAATTGTAAAAGTCGGGCCTGGTTTAAGGCTTAAAACTCATGATCGGACATATTTTCAACTTTAAAAATTACGATTACAATGGAGGGGGTTAAATATTAACTGGTCTTTCATCTTTTCGATCAGTTTTACGTAATAAATGCATCAACAGAAATATTTTGCTGGTTTTAGGTTCAATCTTAAGTGTCCAATCCAAGGATTGGGTGCAAATATCAGATGAGGATTATTCTGCTCTTTAACCCCCTCTTTCATTAGTAGAGTATTCCTTAGCGATCCTGAGTTACCAGCATTTTTTTCTTTTAGTTTTCGATCTCTATGTGCATAAACTGAATTTGAAAAACGTTTAATACTTATGAAGAATTAATTAAATATCAAATCATATTAAAATGTTTAAAGTAAATGAAATTAAAATTCTTATTGATTCCCTCTAAAAGTATTGTAATTATTCCCTTTAAAGATTTTTTATTATCATTTATTGGCTTTAAAAACATGGTTTGAAATTATGAATTTTGGAGTCAGAGAAAAAAGTCAAAGTCAGATCAAAATTTTTATTTGACACTTTTAAAAATCAAGATACAAAACGATAATGATAAAACCAGGCCCGATTATAACAACTTTACCCAAAATTTAATATTAAACCAGGTTTTAGTGATAAAAAAAAATCGAGCATTAAAATCAAACTGTAAACCATTTGCAGGTTTTAAGAGGAAACCTCTATCTCTTTGTGCAAAACGAAATCCGATCAAACTTTCTTCCATCTGAAATATTCGGCACGTGTGTCGGTGTGTCTTATTCAAGTGACGTTTTCACCGTAGTTTAGGAGACCAATCAGGCTGTAGGGGTGGAGCGAGCAAGATTTTAAACTGGAGTTGCGCTGTTGTCTTAAGAGCGTCGATGACGCGAAGTAGTAGGCATGACGTCACTCAGGATTTCGAGCTTCTACGGCCTTGAGTGTTTAGGTGGCCATGGTTGAATGCTAGCTATCTCACTTTCTTTAAAAACTGATAACTAATTTTTTTTTCAATTTGTTCTCATTTACTTGTAATGTGTTTTCTCATGAAGTAGTACTATTTTCCTTATCAAACCTGTCATAGACATTGAAATTTCTTTGGCATTTTTCGAAGTGTAAAAAAGTTCTAAAATTTAAGAAAACACCCCTTCTCTGGGGCATATTCGCAATATTCGCAATTCTCAATTTTTTGAAGGATGATTTGAGAGTGAAATTTTTGACAAATATATCTAAAAAGGGTACCAAAATTTCAGGAATGCTTTAAACATATGAATTAATGACTTTTGTTTCAATATCTTATAAATAATATGGAGAAAATGTCAAAAACTTACTTTTTGTGGGTGTGTGCCCCCCTCTCCCCTATATAATCTTACACAGTAATCTTTTCAAATAGTGGTGAAGGTCATATAGCAGACGGAATAATCCTGTCTAAAAGTTTTCCTTCTATTACCGCATTGAAAACGACTAAAAACTTCCAATGTGCCCTTCCGTAATATTTTCCAAGTTCCATTAGATTCGCAGTAAATTTGCATATAAAATTCTTCAACTTTATAATTGCCCCCGGCTTTCACGAACAGCGTCGCACATTGGAAATTGTTTTATATCTTGGATTTTTCCAATAAGAGATGTTTTCTAAATATTGATTCACACATACTGTTAACATGTTAATTTCGTACTACGCTCTGCACGAAGCATGTAATAATTATTTTTATTTGACTTACTCAAGGCATGAATCGGGGAATGAAGAACAGTATGCCAAGGTAGGTTCCATGCACCTCTGAAATCAAAGGTTAATAAATAAGACTGGTCCACATTATATGTATAACGAAAGGGTGTCGTGTTGTGAGCGGACATTGATAAAAAATCCACAACGAAAATCCAGATCGAATCGGTAAGTTATGTTATTTGTATTCATTACTGGCTATTTTAATGCTCTTTTTGTGTGATTTGCGTGGACATTAAAGAGTACCGAGCCCCCTTTTTTCTGAATCGTCACTGTCACTGATTGATTACACCCAAAACGAGTTTGGTTATAGTTAGGGCAGGGGGTTCATGGGGGTGGCAGCCCCCCCCCCAACTACGATCAACATTTTACAGTTCTTTTGATGTTCGAAATAGCATATAAAATCGCTAACCTATTCTATCTCGATTTTTTATTAATGTCCGCTCTCAACATGATTTTTAGGTGTCCGCTCACAACACGGCACCGACGAAAGGGAAGTCAAAAGAAACCAATAACAACTAACTCTAGATGTAAATGCAATATACCCTCGATAGGGTGGGTTGGGGTAAAATGGGTCACTTTTAAGATACTTTCACATTCTACGTTTTATTTCTTAAAAACTATTACTTTTTAAGGATTTCTTTCAATTGGATCTTGACATTACAATCCTTCAGAACATTTTCATCTAATTTTATCAAATATTTTTAGTTATAAGTTGGTTAAACTTAGCATCAAAATAATGACCTATCTCATTGCAAAAATATGTCAAAAATATATTTACTACTAAATATACATGAAAATAAGAAAAAAAGGGAATCGGCTAAGCCTTTTTTATCTGAAGAAATTTGTTTTAAGTTGTACTTTAACGAAATTGTAAAAGTCCGAAGTTAATGCACATTATTCAAATGTAGCAATTAAAATTCTTCATTTGGAGAAAAAAAATAAACTTGTTTGACAGTTCAATGTATATTTGAAGGAATTAAGTTAAAAACATTGTTTTTACTTAATAGAGAAGGCCTCCTAACTATGACCCATTTTACCCCAAATATAAAATATTGTTATAAAAGATAAAATATTTTATATTTTTCTAAGCTGATTGGCTTGAAATGTCTCTCGGACTTTCTTTTATGGAAAAATATTACAAAAGTCTGCTGTAATTTATTACAATATATAGATATTTCATAAGTTAGTAAACCCTGTTTTTTCGACAACGCCATTTACCGTTCAAATAAAATATTTTTTCAGTTCTTAAATTCATGAATCTAAATTTTTGACAGTCGGAAAATGTTGCCAACAGGAAAAAGATTATAACACAAAAAAATGAGCGAAAATAATTCAATTTAAATTTAACTTATATCGAGTTAATTAAAACTGACCCATTTTACCCCAACCCACCCTATTAGTTATCTCGAGCTTTGATACTTCAAAAACTTTTACAACTTGAAAAAAACTTACAGGGTGTTTCAGATAATAGTTTCATAAGTTCAAGGAGGGGTAAGGCGCCCCTAGACGACTCAGAATCACCTAGGAATGGGGGGTCGAAAATGCTACCCTAACGAGCTAGGGGTTAAGTCGGCATGGGAGGATATGTAATCTACAGTGGAAGTTGGCACGTAACCTTTTATGATGGATTAAAACCAGCAAAATCGTTCGATTTCGGCATTTTTGTTACATTAAAACCAATTTAGGAGCTGAAATATGCCGATTGCCTTTTTTCTTATTTTCATGTATATATAGTAATAAATATATTTTTGACATCTTTTTGCAATGAGTCCCATTTTACCCCACTTTGGGGTAAAATAGGTCATTATTTTGATGCTAAGTTTAACCAACTTATAGCTAAAAAATATTTGATAAAATTAGATGAAAATGTTCGGAAGGATTGTAATGTCAAGATCCAATTGAAAGAAATCCTTAAAAAGTAATTATAGTTTTGATGAAACAAAACTTAGAATGTGAAAGTACCTTAAAAGTGACCCATTTTACCCCAACCCACCTTATAAAACATTAATTCATGGTTAGCCTTTTTAAAAGGAAGAATTCAATTATAATCGGGTAGGGTAGGTGGGGGTAAAAATCCGCACGGGGCAAAACCACGCACCGCGATTTTTAATTGTTAATAATCGATTCAAAAGTTGAAAACCAGGTGGTTGGTTTGTCTTATTGTGACCTATCATTCTACGAAAGTTCGTACCCCTAAGTCACTCATGAGTTGAAAAAATGCTGTAAGTTTGTTTTTCATCATTTTGATGTAATTTTTCTGATCTTTTACTTAAACATTACATAAAATAGGGCTTAAGGAGAAATACAAACAAATAAGCCAATGATAAGATAGCATTTGAGCTTCAGTTTCGTCTTAAAATAATTTCCTTAACATGTCTCTAAAAATAATAAGGCTTGTTTTTCAAAATAAAGTGAAACGGGGCAAATACCCGCAGGTGTTTTGGGGCAAATACCCGCATCGTCAAAACTTTGGGAAATCACCCCAAAAGGAAATTAGAATCTACAGGGTCCCTAAAAAGTTGAATAAAGGTTTCCAAGATGTCAATCCTCAAACGGAAACCCTTTTTTCTCCCTTTTGAAAGATATTGGGCACTTTGAAATGAATTGCTACAACAGATTGACAATTTTCATTAAAACGGATTATATCTATGTTTAATATTGTTGGTTAACTTAAAAATATTAAAACAATATATTAGAAATCCATTATCCGCGAGCGGATGATCCACGACTGCTACGAAAAAAAATTTTAATGACGAGGGTAAATTTTAGACAACATTAGAGAGATTTTAGATGTAGAGCAAAGGTTTCTGCTGTACTGTACACATTTTAAAAGTTTTACAAATCATGTTTTTTGAACAATGAAACATAGTTTTTATGCTGAAATATTTTTTTTCGTGTTTTCACCTCATTTTTGGCCTTTTTTCGGGTTATTCGCGATTTTAGCTATCCGCGGTAACCTTAGCACCCAATTCCGCGGATAATAGGGGCTCTACTATATTAAGATGATTATATCTAGTGTTTTTATGATGAAACATTTTGTTTATCCATGTTTATTTCATTTGAACACGAAAATTCAAAAGTGCGTGTCTTTGCCCCATTTTGCGAGGCAAAGACCCGCAATTTTTTTTCTACTAAATTGTCAATTTCTCTTGAAATACTATCGATAAAAGTATAAATTTGGATTGGTTTTGTAGGTAACATCTCAATCTAACACCTCCAATTGAAATTTCGGGATTATCTACCCCCTATCGATCACAATGTTAAAAATACTGAAAACTGCGGGGCTTTGCCCCCACCTACCCTATGCAACACTTGTTGAAATTCAAGATTTTGACTGTAGGAAATCATTAATGGGTTTATAAAAAGCATTTCTTCAATTTTTTTTAGATTTTTTGATCATTAGTTTTTTTTAAAGCAATTTTCAAAAATTACTCTCGCTAGAATTGGAGGTGTGGCTTATGTGACGTCACAACTGCTTTCTCTCGAACCTTCAACCAATCAATACTTTCAAAAGAAAGGATTTAACCATTGCTTAAAGGGTTTAATCATTGGATTTAACCATTGCTCATGCGCCGAAGGCAGTAATCACTTCAAGCGCCAAACCCTTCTGAGCATTAATTTTTCTTAAAATAACTAATGATCGGATTTCAAAAATTTCTCTTCCAATCATATTTTCTAATGAAGCTTTATTAAAATAAATAAACTTTGAAAAATAGTTGCATTCCCTAATAACCTATAATAAAAAAGAACTGAAAGGTAGGCATTTTGTGAATTACACTTTTAAAAGTATTGTATTACTTACTCTAGCTTCTTCTAGACATTTACTTTCTTCTTCTGAGGGATTTTGCTGATAAAAAAATAAAACGTTGAATTAAATTAAGCTTCTTTAAAATAAAAACATTCCATTCCTTAAGTATATAGGGGAGAGTGTTGTACCTACGGACGGTTGTACCTTCAGCCACCTCATTTTAAAATTCGGGAAAAAATGTAAATTTGAATTTGTGGTCGATTTTGAATGTAAACAGATGCTATCTAGTTGTTAACGTGAAATCAGCTGTTTAAAATATTATTTAAATTTTCTATAATAAACATACTGTTTTTAGGTGCTCAAAGTTTTTTTTAGTGCATCACTACATTAATAATTTTCTTCCTCTATGATTATGATATGATAAAATGGGATATATGGGGGAAGCCCCGAGATTTTGACTTTTTAGTTTTGATATTAGAAATCGTCAGATCTCAATTCTTTTATATTTTATAGAACTTTGAATGCAAAAACACCTGATGCTGTACCTTCGGACACCATGAGTGTTGTACCTACGGACACGTTCTTGTGGGTGTCTGTAGCTAATCGGCGTTTTAGAATCAGGTTTTATTTAACTTAATACATTTTAATAAATGTTAAATTAATTCTAAATGGTAATCTGTTTGTCAGCGATTATTTTCAAGTGAATTTTAGATGAAAAATCAAATACTTTGTGATATGAACTACTTTTTTAAATTTATGATTCTACTTGGAATTTAATGTAAAATATGGTGTAAAACCCTAAGCACCCTATCGCATTTAAGTATGATGATTAAAAAAACTTAAAATTTCCATTGAAGAAGATTTACCACCAAATTATTATTGTTATTACCACCAAATGCTTGCCCAACTAAGTGTCGATCGAATTGTTTTTTTTTGGATCAGTGAAGTTGTCAGATCAATCAGCATGATTGATGAAACTATTACCTTAAATTCTGATCTGAAAATACCATGTGATTTTTGTATTTTTGGTAAAAAATAAATACTTTTATCATTCAACTTCGTTTTAATGATCAATTACGATCTAAAACTACATTACTTTAAAAAATCTATTTTCAATTTTAAAAAGGCTTGAAATAGGTTATTAAAAGGTAATTCATCAATAAAAATGTTCATTCTTAGCCTTTTTCATCTAAAACTTCCCTTTTTAAGGGTGTCCACAGGTACAACTGGGTCTGTCCATAGGTACAACAGGTTGTTGTACCTTTGGACACAAATTTTTCCAAGTTATTATAAATGATTAAAAATCCAATTTTCAAGATTTTGACTAATAAAAAATATATCTCTACTCACAAAGGTTAAGACTATAAGTTGGGCACTTTAAATGGTCAAAATGTGATTTTACCTGTCTTAGAAAAATCCAAACGTGATTTTTGTCCATAGGTACAACACTCTCCCCTATGATTTAAATATTTTTGCTTTTAACTTACAATTTTTTCAAGGATTTTAGGGTTCACAATGTCGTAACAATCTTTCTGAAAAATAATTTTTTATTACTTTCCTCTTTTGATTTTCATTTTAAAACAGCTGTCTTCAAAAACGTTCACACATCAGAGGCATTACCGAAATTTTGTCTTCATAGGGGCACATGACATCCGTCCAAGACTTCAAGGTTCCATATTCGATATGGTCCGGTAATGTACAAGCATTCATCTCATCCACGAGCCAGTGTTGTAGCTGAAAATGTATGTAACCTAATTGAATCGTCAGTTTGAAAAAAGGGAATAAGTGTAAAAACCAAGTTTTGGGGTCATTGCACATATGAAACCAACATGCCACTCAACCTTACCCTCTCAGATTATAATGAAACTTTCAGGAACTGTTCCGTTTTATGTTGTAAATGAGAAAATGTTTCAAATTTATCAGTAATTTTTTTACTAAACATTTTTGAAAAAAGGAAGAAAATGCATTTTTTGCAATTTAATGCATTTAAAAGGTAATAGATTTTTGTCAAACAAAAAAAACTGGAGTTATAATACATTAGAAGAGTGAAAAATTGCATTTTCTTCCTTTTTCAAAATGTTTTAATAAAAAAATTACTGATAAAATTGAATAATAAATACATTTTCTCATTTATATCATAGAATATAACAATTCCTGAAATTTTTGTTAAAATCGGAGATGGTCAGGTTGAGAATTGAGAATTTTTGGTTGATTTCACATGGAATGAATGACCCTTTGAGAAAATCGAGAAAAAACTGTATAGCTAAGTTATGGAATTTTCTTTTTATAACCACCAAATATTTACTGGAACTTCAGGACCTTATTTAGAAAACAGATCAATCATCGAAAAAATAGAAGTAAGTGGTACATTCAAAAGTATTTTACAGTTAAAAAAGTTAATGTACATATTCTCTTTTCCAACCATATGAAATTTCAACGGAAGGAAAACATTAAAAATCTCTTAAATTGACATTTGAATTATATTTAGTCTTAGTTCACAGCATAAAAGTGAGAAATAGAAGTACTAATACAAAAAAAATTCAAAATTTTTATGAAACCGAGTCATTTATGTAATATCAATGGATTAAGTTAATATGGATAAACAAAGTTAAAAGCACTTTTAAATTAAAAGTATGTTTCGTTTTGGCATAGTTTAAATCACAAATAATAAGAAAAGAAAGACAAATAACTCTAATTCGAAATTAAATTAAAAAATACAGTGAAGGGACATTGATTCCGCGAATTCAAGGAACTATATCTGCCTAAAAGGTATAGTTCCTTTTCCCTTCGTTATACCCCTGTGTGGAGATTGTTTTGAGCACCAAAAAAAGTTTTTTTTAGTTATTCTTTTCAAACTGGCGATGGCGATTCAATTACTCTGGACGCTCGTTTTTTAAGAACTATTTCAGGTAAATGTGGGTATAGTGGACACTGTACCAATAGTGGCCACATAGCTGATTAATTTTAAATAGAACGAGTTAGAGGCATCGAACAGCGTCAAAATTCATAGGCATAGTAGATTGTACAATCAGGTAAGCTGATAAATTACCACCGATACCACAGATCAGCATGGGAAGGATATTTAAATATTTGAAAATAACAACATCGGTCGAGTGACTGAAATTTCATTTCGCTTATTGAATCGCGTTAGGAAACGGGTATTTCGGAACTGATTTTTTCGTATTTATTACCGCTTGATTTACTTTTAAATTTATATCAAGATAAATAAGAGTGTATAAAATAATACTGAATAAAATTTATTTGAAAATGTTGACTTTACGAGGATTTATGGGGGTGTCCACTTTACCAACACATAATCTTAGATTTTCCAATAGTGGCCACCGCCAATGGCTTCTAATAGAAACATAAATAATACTTAATTTGAATCAGTTTTTCTTCATAAACTGTTGACTGTGCTTTAAAATGAGTGTTTAATAAATTTGGTTTCATTCTGGCTTCGGGAACCAATGTTTCTAAAACATTGAATTACATGCTAAATTCCTCTCAAATCAGCTACAGCGTAGACTTTGGGCCGAAAACTATCATTTTTTTTTAAATAAAGCTAATTTTATTAAATCTAAAATACATTTCGTTGGGAAGGGAGATTTAAATAGAACTAGACGACTACACCAAGAAAAACCCCTAAATTTCATGCATAAACCCCTCATATAGGCAGAAAAAGACAGGTGTCCACTATTGATGCAAGAGGTGTCCACCATAGAAGCAACAGCTTCATCTATGTGGCCACTATAGATGCAATTTGGAGTACTTTTAAAAAATTAATTAAAAATACTTTGCCCAATCTAATTAAAGTTTTTAATGGTAAAATCGAAAGAAAAAGATCCAATTAACCTAAAAATAGGAGGATAACCGTTTCAAAGCAAATAGATTGGTATTTATTAAGAATTTAAGCAAAAATTTTCCTTAAAGTGTCCACTATACCCACATTTACCTTACTAGTCCAGGGTAGAGAGCCTATATCACGGACGTGAGAGAGTTGAAAACTGGCTTAAAAGCGTCTCTTCGCATCCTTCCGCGCAGTTAAAACCGTCCAACTACAGTTTTTCGAATAAGCCCCTTGTCTCGCGTCCCATACTAATCCTATGGAGGGAAACCGAACTACCGCCTGCGGCGGACAGAAAACGCTCTTGCCCAGCCAGCGCGCTATACCGAGTTCTCGTCTCTCTCTCGTATACAGGCTCTCCAGTCCAGGGCTGTCCAGACATATAATATGAACAGCCTCTTTAAAAAAAGCAATTGAAAGATTCTTACTTCTTCAGATACCTTCTGATAGCATTCTTCAAATCTGCGAGTAATTTCTGTAAAATATGAACATAATATAATATTCGATAGGAACTTCCTTTGATGCAACCGGGAAAGAAATTAATATAAACGTTTTGGTTGGGAAGCAAATATTTAAAGTTTGAGAGAAGCACTGATTTCCTATATAATAGTCTTAGGGCCATGTACCGCAAGGGTATTAAACTGGTGGTTCTCCGAAGTATTTTGAATATCAAAAATATGTATTTTTGAACACAAAAAATTAGTTTGACCTTTTTATCAAGGATAAAATATCCGAACATTTCCTGGGGGAATCCCCAGATCCCCTTTTCAATGTAAACTATCTAAAATTATTTACAAGTACTGAAGACAAAAGTTAATTCAATGGTTTCGAATCTCATAATTTAGAACGAAATATGAAAAGTATACATTCTCTTACGTATTCTTAAAAGTGCAGATCTTTGTAGTTAATAAATCAAGGTTTTGGGAATCCTTTTAAAGAGGAATCCCCTTAACATTATCTTGCTAACGAAATCCATTCGTTTTAGTAATAATAACCTTATCAATATTTTTAAGTATATATTTTTTAATCGTTTAGCATGCGATATGTGAGGATATTTTTAACATTTAGCACTCAAAACAGCTTGACGATTTTTTAAACACTAAAGAATATAGACCGTTATACAATAAATTGGAGGAAAGAAATTGTCACCACATCATTGACAGACGTTACAGTGCGACACGGAAGGAGGTTCCATTTTAACTCGTCGTGAAGTCCCACAGTGGGGTCTCAATCGCAGTCTCTCAACGATAAGGTGGTAATTTTTCCCCCTCTTTAATATGTAACGGTCCATATTTTTTTAACAGCGAAGGGATGAACAACAGTCAAAAATTTACTCTCCTTATTCTTATACTGATTATACATACTGCAAGTGCAGACTTGTTGTTGCATGCAATAATACAATGCATCTGCAGGATTATAGTTTTTAACGGTTGTTTCTTTAGGCATGGGAGGAGGAGCCAGCCCCTTCTTGCCAAAACCGGCATGGCATGGCACTGCAATCAGAGAAAGACCCAGCAAGGCGGACACGAGAAAAGCACTATTGAAAGTGGCCATCTTCCTAAAACAATGTCGAATATCTAGAACCAGAGTACATATATCCCGTGCCTATATGTACGCGTGTTTGCGTGATACTTAACTAATTCACGTTTTGCGTATCGCTTTTAAAATACAATTTTGATTGGGTCTGAATGGGTTTTTCCTCGTGGTTTGTTGACAATGCTGAAGTGAATCTGTATGGCTTTGTCAGTCACGTATGGATTTCGAAAATTAATTAAAGTTCAAAAGGTTCAGTTACGCATTGTAAAATTTGAGCCTAACTTAGGTTTAATCTGTTCGTTTCATTAGGATATATTTTAAAATTTATGTAGGGTAAAGGTACGGATTCCTTATTAAATTAAGAAAATATGATTAATAGCAAACGATAATAATAATAATTCTAATAATAGGGGAGAATGAGGCACTTAGGACACTTTTTATTAATTATTTTTCTATTTTTTATACAATGATATTTATTCAAACACAGCTAATGTATTAAATATAGTCCTTTTCGCATCTAATAAAAAACTTCCAAATAATTATCTCTTTTGGGAAATTAATAATAACAGATTTAAAAAACCTATTTTAATGTCCCGAGGTGCCCCACCAGTGCCCACCAGAGGCCCACCTTGAGACACTTTCAATAATAGTACAAAACTTATGAATTTTGTTTTGAAAATTACAAAAATAACACAAATAATGAAAAATATATGTCTTTCCAGACAAAATGTGTAAAATTTTAGTATGAAATATCGTATCTGTATATCATTATCTGTTTTAGAATACTTTCATCAGTATTTGAATGTTATTAAATTTAGAAAGTACTCTTTTAAAACTCGAAGAAAATTTTTTTCATCTTAAAATATGGCGTCAATTGGTCGCTGTGATTGGATGTATGATAAATAGTTTAGTGTGACAGTTCTTGTTCCGTAACAGTGACCATATCCGTAAGCCAAAAAAAATTTAAAGATTTTAAAATTAATAATTTGTTTAGAAATTTTAAGGGCATTTTGCATATGCTCAAAAGAATCCAAACAGTTTGATATCAAAAATTTGTTTAACGGATCAGTAGAATTAAAAAGTTTTTCTCTGGAAACCCCCCTCTCACCCAAAACTTTTTTCTTTAGAATAAAGAGATTATTCCAATTCTATATTCTTTTTTAAATGGTTTGAAACTGAAAACGAGGGTTAGGCCATCAATAACTCTCCTTCACGATAATCCTACTGTTCCTGTGTTTTAAAATCATAAATATTCATAAGATAGTATTGTTTATCTAGCTGTGCTAACTTTTCTTTGATTTCTTAATAGGGAAGTTAATGATCATCCTTATTATTATTACACTCAAATGGGAGTTTTGATGCTAATATCGGCTTGCATATGCAAAAATCCTTTATAAACAACAGGATGATATTATAAATGAGGTTTTGTGTCTATACCAATTGTTTGTTGATCACCGGATGCCATTGTTAAGGAAATACGCACAGAAGAGAAATTATGTGGATTATTTGAAATATAGATATAAAGACTGGAACCTATGAGAACAACTATTTTTTGAGCATAGGTTGCATATGCCGTGCGATATCCAGACACGGATTTTCAAATCCTGCCCCCAGTAGTATAACTTGTTGACTTCTGGCATAATTGGTTTACCGTAAATTAACATGTTGACTTTTGGAATAAAGTTATTTCCTCTAATGACAGTTACATGTATGCTAGCAGTCAAAAAGTGAAGAATACTTAAAATACTATCAATTCATGACAAGTTATATGAAAATCTCAAAATAAATCCATTTCAAGAGCTTATCAGTAAATGTTCATATAGTTCTTCCAATATGTTAGATACAATTTTTCTATTATTTTATATTAGATTATGAATTTATTATAGCTTAACTTTAAAAATTTAGGAAGGAATATTATCTAATTTTATTGTAGCATATTATCACTGCTTCCACGATGTTTAACCTTGTGATTTCCATTGGTATTCTCATCAATAGTCCTCCATTGCAAGTTTAAGCCTGCATGATATTCACACATCGAATATATTTTAGTATACACATATTCGCTGCTTGAATACCCTAGAGGCCTTTTCCACTCAGGCCTCCTTTATTTTAAAATTTATCGCATTCGTTCCGAAATCAACTCAAAAGTTTCATCTCGAGCTCGGACATTTTGACTCACAAATCTACAAGTGAGTCTCATTCCGATATCAACTCGAGCATTTTGATCTTGAGCTCGGGCATTAAATGTGTGGAGGGTATCAGTCCGAAATCAACTCAATGGTTTCATCTCGAGCTCAGAAATTTTGACTCACGAATCTACTAGTGAGTCTCATTCCGATATCAACTCGAGCATTTGACTTTGAGCTCGGACATCTCTGAGAGTTTTGGAGTGTCAGTCTCATTTCAATCTCTAGAGAGATCCTTAATGGTCTGAATACACCCTCGACTCTAAATTCTTCAACTAGGAGCGTGTCTTTATACGATTCCTGTAGCGGAAATACTCAGCAAGTACTCTAATCTGATAACAGGAAAAGTTTCCTGTGGATACTATCTGCAACGACCCTCCTAAATTGTCCTTTAAATACAATGTGACTTGTATCATCCTTATCGATCAACGCTTTGATAGCAATACCATTATACTTATGTTTAAGGAACGTCGTGAGCGGATTGTTCAATAATAGTAGGTGTTCATTCATATCACCTCGAAAGGTCTGGTCTATGAATAAATTTTCTTCGTTGAACTTTTATTATTATTCTTAACTTCGTTGAATTTATCAATTATTTTAACTTGTTTATTCTATTTGAGACGTTAGGTGGAGACTTTTCATTAGAACTGGGTGAAAATTTCATTATATAAAAGTTTACAGCTATAAAATATTTCATTTGATGATTTATTTTGAAATGGATCGGGAGGAGTGCTCATCTTCAATGCTAAAATTTCATCATCCAAGTTCTTTAATTGTTTCTGGCCCTTCTCAATCAGGTAAAACTGAATTAGTTAAAGAAATAATAAAGAAACAAGCTTACGATCATTCTATGAAAAATATTATTTGGTGTTACTCTGTATGGCAACCATGGTTTATTGATGAAAAAAACATGAAGTTTAAGCAAGGCCTTCCTGAGGAAAATGAAAAAGCTGATTTGATCGTTATAGATGATCAAATGAACACCATTACAAATGCAATAGCAGATATGTTTACTGTAGGCTCACATCACAAACATTTCAGCATAATATTGATTACTCAGAATCTCTTTCCTCGTGTAAGACAGTTTCGAGATATAAGTTTGAACGCGCACTATCTTATTCTGTTTCGAAATAATAGGGATCTCTCCCAAGCTTCATGTTTCGCACGACAAGCATTTCCTGGTAAAGGAAAATATTTTCTGGATGCCTATAAAAAGGCAACGGCCGAACCATATTCTTATTTACTAGTTGATGTTCATCCTAAAACGACTGATGAGCAGAGACTCCGCCAGTCAGTTTTTCCAGATCGGGGATTCATCAATTGGGTATTTCTACCAATGTAAAAATGAATAAATTGAAACGGTACTCCCACTTATTTCATTTACTCTCAACTTCATCACCGCAGCAAAGAAACGCCATTTTAAAAACAGCAACGAACGAGCAAATAAAATCGCTTTGTGAAATTTGTAAAAATTTGTTATTGGAAAATATACCATCCGCTCCTTTAAAAAAACTTAATCCACATATCTCTCCCTAATCCCTATATCTCTTAATCCCTATATCTCTCTTACCCATATTTTCTAAAGTCATTGAAAAAATAGTACATTCTAGACTTTATAATTATCTAAAGGTTTTCAATATAATTTCTGAAAATCAATTCGGATTTCTGCCTGGTCTTAGTACCGAACATGCATTATTAGAATTCAATAAATTTACATATACTAGTGTTGATAGAAATAACAAAACCGCCGCTGTCTTTTTAGACATAGCAAAAGCATTTGACAGCGTTAATCATAGTATATTAATCGATAAGTTATTTTCAATCGGAATTCGTGGAGTAACTTTAAATTGGTTTATTTCTTATCTACAAAACCGTAAACAGTATGTAAAATTGGGTGATTTAGAAAGCAGCATTTTAAATATAAGGTCTGGAGTGCCTCAAGGTTCAATCCTTGGTCCTTTACTTTTCTTAATATATATTAATGACTTTTGTAAATTAAAATTGAACGGTAAAATTATAACATATGCAGACGAAACAGTGATCCTATACTCTTGTTCTACCTATGAAACATTACAAAATATCATAAATAATGACCTTTTGGTAATTAAAGACTGGTTCCTTGCTAATAAGTTATCGATAAACATTAATAAAACCAAATTTATAAATTTTAGTATTTACGGACCTTCTGAAAATCTTTGTCTCTATTATCATCTTCCCGATTGTAATAATAACTGTAGTAACTGTAATTGCCCCCCTCTTCAACAAGTCTCTTCTATAAAATATCTAGGACTAACCGTAGATTACAATTTAAAATGGAAATCTCATGTAAAATATTTAACAAATAAACTTCGCTATATTTTCCATAAATTTTATTTTATTAAAAAGATAATTAATAAAAAGTTCTTGTTTCAGCTGTATCACTCTTGGGTGAGTTCTATAATAAGTTATGGTATTACAGTCTGGGGAGGAGATTACTTAGAAAATATAAATCCAGTCATTAAAATTCAAAACAAAATTATTAAGTTCTTAAGTAGTTATCAATTTTCTTTACTTGAATCTTACAGAAAATTAAATGTCTTACCCCTTCGTCACCTTTTCTTCTTTAAAGTTATATTTCATTTTACTAAACAAGAAAATAGCCCTGATCTTCGAAGCATCAGTTATAGTCTGCGATCAAACAATTTATATTTAGTTCCAAAAACAAAAAAAGAAATTCTACATAAAAATTATTATTATTTATCTCCCAAATTTTTTAACAGCTTACCAGAGGATCTAAAATCTGAGAGATCTCCTTCCAAATTTAAAAAATCTTTAAAAAACTACATTTTAACAATAGAAAATATTGAGGTGTTCTTTTGAGAAATTTCTAGAATTGCTCTTTACTTATTTTAATTACAATTTTATTCTGAAGCTAGCGTACAATGGTCTAGATTTTCTACTAACTATATTGGTTTCACATATTTTTTTACAATATTTTCATGTATGTGTTATATTTTTTTCCACTTATTCTGTGTATATTAATCCATCTGTTAATGTCTTTTTGGTTACCCGTATGGGCCTATGACCCCTGGGTAACTCATATGCCAACTTAAATTTTGTGTTTTTTTTTCTTTTTTCGATTTAATATGTAACTTTTTTTGTGTGTAAATAAAAATTATTGTTATTATTACATAAGCGATTAATTCGACTTCTTGCTGATAGAAAAACATCTCTACTAAGAAAGAAGAAACTGATATCAAAGCAAACAGGAGGTTTTTTGCCATTGATTCTTCCCGCTGTTTTAAGTTTATTGAATAAGATAAGTTTTTCATAATGGCCAAAAAGATGGCATTAGTACCTTCAGAGCTGGTGTCAGAATACTACCAGTTAACTAAACCTGAAGTTCGCTTGGAAGATAATATAAGTGATTTACTTCAGAAGAATGAAATACCAGATTCTTTACGAGTGAAACTTTTGTCACGTCTTATTCCAAAGTATCAAAAAGTTATGCACCCATCTTTATCTGATTAAGTTTCTGATAATTCTTCCGAGGAGTTATCAAATGTAGAATTATCAAAATATGACTTGGATAAAAGTAATGAAGGAACTATGGAAGAAGAAAACACTGTTTTAAAGTATTTAGAACACGCTGTTCCAAAACCAAAAAGGATATATATTCACCCCATTCTAAAAAGAATGAAAAGCTCAGGGTATACATTTAATAAAAATATGAACTTGTTGTAAATGGAAAAGCAGTTAACCAAAGTAATATAATTGACCTCTTCAGTTATCTCATGAAAAACGTAAAGAGTTTGGATTCAGCTCCTATTGGATTCGAGACTTTTTTGAATGTTATTTATAGTATCAACACACCAAAAGAGTGGATTGGAAATAAAAGTGTTCTCAAACACTTGCAGAACGCAGAATCCAATCCAGCTACGGAAACACCAACTTCTAGATCCAATTGGTCTACATGGAAAAAAGTAGCGGAATCTTCTAAATTACAGAAAAACATTAAAGTTAAACCCACCCAGGAAACTGTTAAATGGGAAGTATGGCGAGAGTGAAAGTCGGTAAAGACAACATGGAACAGCGTTTGAATGAGACGTATTATAATATAAAGAATGCTGGATCATTTGGAGGTGTAGAGAGACTTTCACAAGCAACAGGAATACCATCTAAGGAAACTAGGGATTGGCTAATGACGCAAGATGTGTACCCTTCATAAACCAGTAAGAATAAACTATTCTAGAAGAAAGACATTAGCTTTTGGAGAAAAAGAGTTATTCCAAGCGGATTTAGTTGATATGAGACATTTATCGAAGATTAACAACAACTACTGCCACATTTTAACAGCTATTGATGTCTTTTCAAAATTTGCCTTTGCAGTTCCAATAAAAAATAAGAAACCTAAGACTGTTGTGAACGCTTTTAAACAAATTTTTAAAACTTCAACACCAAAACATCTTCAAACTGATAAAGGTAGCGAGTTTTACAACAAAGAAACTAAACGATTGTTTAAGCAACATAGTATAAACCACTATTCAACTCAAAGTGAAACAAAAGCAAGTGTTGTCGAACGGTTTCATAGAACTCTTATAAATAAACTATATCGCATATTTACTTATCGTAACTCTTACAAATATATTGATGTTTTAGACCAAGTAGTTAAGAGTTATAACGACTCTTCTCATAGAAGTATCGGTATGCCTCCATCTAAGGTGAGTCCTATACATCAGTGGTCTCCAACCCCCGGTCCGCGGACCGGTGCCGGTCCGTGGATCAAATGGTACCGGGCCACAGGCCAACCATTTCATTGAAAATTAATTTAAATTCCTAAGTTTATACTCCAAATTAATGAATGAAATTAATTATAAATCACTTTATATTTATTTTTTGGATGTAACTGTATTTAATTTTGAAAGCATGTTTAAATACAATTAAATTAAAATTAATAAATCAAAATAACCTAGAATGTAAACAATCAACGCCCCCCCCCTAGCGGGCCGCGGTAAAATTATCAAACGTTAACCGGTCCGTGGTGGTAAAAAGGTTGGGGACCACTGCTATACATCATTCAAAAATATTTAGTAAATTATACGGAAAGAGTAACCACACCATAAAATATGTATTTAAAACAAACGATTTAGTTCGGATATCAAAAGTGAGAAAAACGTTTCAAAGAGGGTATTTTCCCGGTTGGAGTGAGGAAGTGTTTGTTATTCATGAACGCTATCCGTCTGATCCGCCAACCTATAAATTGCGTGACATTCAGGGGGACCTCATAGAAGGAAGATTTTATCAAGAAGAGCTGCAACGCGTTACCAAATCTACCAATAGCCTCTGGAGTGTTGAAAAAATATTACGAAGTCGAGGGATCGGTCCAAAAAAGGAATATTTTGTAAAGTGGACAGGTTTTGATGAAAACTTTAATTCCTGGATTAAAGCATCATGGCTGAAGTAAAATCTGAATTTTATGTAACCTTACCCAGCAATGCGTGTATGAAAGTATTTCCTACCAATACGCAATCACATTTTCCTACAAAATTATCACCACCTATAATGCTTAAAGGTGAATGGGAAGTAGGTTTAGTGGAAGCAATAATCCCTAGAAGCTATTTTAACATTACTCTTTCAAACAATACCTATACGTTAACCCACATGAAAGAAATAACTGAATACGAAAACATTGTATTACATGAGATTCCGCTAGCCCCCCTTTTGGAAGGATCTGGATCACTTTTTACAGATTTGAATAACAATATTCAAGAAATAACTCGGACAAATGGAGTAAATTTTGTTGAAAGAGGAGAAAATGTTACAATTCAGTTATGGCGTGGTGAGTTTGAACTACGTATTGATCCCGAAAGGTGTAATAAGCTATTGTATGTGTTAAATCAACCTTTAAAAAGTTTAAAAATATCTAACACCACGTCTTTTAAATTCCGTAATACCACAACAAATTTAGAGGGCCAAATATTTTAACTCATCGATAAACGTAAAACTAAGGATGAAACTGTATACATCCCACTACAATTGACAAATCCTGAAAGCAAAACTTTAACTTTATTTGGAGATATCAATGAAAATATACAACTTTTAGCTAAGACAGATGAGATGAAATTTATCCACCCCCAATCTCAGCGTGATACAGTATTTATTAAAATTCCTGAGGGCTATGAAGTTCATATTTCTTCTCAGCATGCTCCTTATCTTTTGAACGCACTAAATTCACCTCTTAATGATCTGCTTCTGCAAAAAAGTCAGATCTTTTTAAATGTTAAGGAGTATGAAAAACTTGTATCGTCTAGAGCAGGGGTTCCCAATAGGTGGTCCGCGGACCCCTGGGGGTCCGCGGGCTGTTTCCAAGGGGTCCGCGAAATGCCACCGAGAAATTAAGTATTTTTTTATTTTCCTTATTTTGAAGTAACCATTATCCTATTCAGCAGTTCATTTGTTAGTTATTTTAGTTAATTGTCACTTTAGTACAAATAGATTAATGTAGGTGACGCAGCCTCTGTTTACCACCAAAGATAATCCATGTTTTGTTTTTTGCAATTTTTTTATTGACTAAAATACGATAGTTTCGGTTTTGAATACATCGAGTTTCGGTTTTGAAATCGATTGTTGCTGAGGGCAGACTTGCTTTCTGTGCAGAAAAAAATTTAAGCGTTTAAGTTCAAGGGGTCCTCGTCAGTAAATTAGTTGTAAAGGGGGTCCTTGGCAAAATTTTATTGGGAACCCCTGGTCTAGAGAATATTTTATTATAAAAAGGAGAGCTTCAAAAGTAGGGGAAATAAGAATGGTAAATGTAACAGAGAATTTAACAATACCAATCGGTCAATACCCTACACCTGCAGAATTATTTGATGCCATTAAGGGGGTAAAATTCGTATTGCTATCGGATAAAAAAGTAAAGTTATTAGTCCCCGAACAAACTAAAGTTGTATTTGGAAATGGAATACAACAACTATTAGGTTTTGATGAAAGCTCATTCATACATGGTGAGCATATAAGTAATTATCCAATTGAACTAGATGCTGGAATTACTGAAATTTTCGTTTATTCAGATATAATCGAACCTCATAGAATTGGAGGAATGACTTCCCCACTTTTGCGAATTATACCACTAGGAGGTGAAAAAGATGATCAAATTGTACGAGTGTACAACAATCCGCTGTATTTTCCGGTTAAATCAAATTACATTGAAACATTAAATGTAGAACTGCGAGCAAGTAATGGTAACCAAATGATATTTAATTCCGGAAAAACGTTTTTAATTCTTTCTTTTCGCCAACGATAAGATGTACTTAAATAAAAACTTTCCTGATTTACTCATTTGTATTTTGAAGTTGATGAGTAACGGTCAAGTCAAAAAATTTATAAGATTAAAAATGGAGCTTAAGACTTCTGATTGCATTCATTATTACTGTAATCAAGCTGGTGGAGGGGGATATTTTAAAGGGGTTGCTCATCAAAGATGGTATGGATTATTTGGAGATATATTTCGAAAAATATCAGCTTTTATCTTTGTTGCAGCCAAATATGTGGGGAAACAATTATTTAGCACTGGTAGAAAGGTTGTAAACGATGTGGCATCGGGAATGCCTTTCAAAGAATCGGCCAAGCATCGTTTTACTGACGTGGGAAGAAAAATAAAAGATGATGTCATACACAAGTTACAGTCTGGATCGGGTATAAAACGCAAGCGCAAACAGAAATCAAATCACTCTAATCATAAGAGATCCAAGACTGAACTCAAGGAAAAACTTCCGAAAGATATATTTTCAGTATAATGGACGAAAGATCCGCACCTGCATTGAAGTCTGAACTAGACTTATTTTCAGTCCCACCAACGCAATTGGCTATTGATGAATCTTCTCTTTTCGAAGTTCATCCTATTGCTACAATATCTGACGACAATTCCCCCGTTGAATTTTATATAGAAGGAAATGGACAAAACTATTTGGATTTTGCTCATACATTTCTGCATTTAACAGCACGCATAGTGAAGGGGAACGGAGATTCATTAGAAGATACCGATAAAGTAACTACGATCAACTACCCTTTAAATTCTTGCTTTTCCCAATGTTCAGTTTTCCTAAACGATAAACAAATATCTTCACAAGTAAATTATGCTTATAGGAGTATAATTGAGGCTCATTTATTCTACGATAAATCCTCTCAATCCAAAATTTTAGCATCTGGTTTGTTTTATAAAGATACTGAAGGGAATTATGACGCTTACGACCCCACGCTTGCTACTGATAAAAAAATAATGGTCTTAGTAAACGATTTGAGAAAACCAAAAATAGTCAGTTGATTGATTTACTCGGGCCATTGCACATTGATTTAGCTAATCAAGATAAATTATTGATAAATGGGGTAAGTGTTAGAATCAAATTAGAGAGATCTAAAGATTCGTTCGTTCTTATGTCGAACTCAGACGGATACAAATTTCAAATTAAAAGCGCTAGCTTGTTACTGCGTAAGGTTCTTGTGAATCCTAGTATTTTTATTGCTCATCAAAAAGCCTTAGACATTGGGTTAATAAAATTAAATCTTCGTAAAATTGATGTTAAATCTTTTACATTGGCTAGCGGTTTACAATCATTAATTATTCCCAATGCCTTTGTTGGGACTCTCCCTACTAGAGTTATTATCTCCTTTGTTACTAATAAGAGCTTTAATGGTTCCTTTAAAGATAATCCGTTTTTCTTTAAAAATTGGGGGTTAAATTATATTTGTCTACTACAAGATAATAAAATGATACCTTCTAAACCCTATACTCCAGATTTTGAGAACAATTGTTACAGTAGAACATATTACAGTTTATTTACTGAATTAAAATCATACTATCATGAGCATTTAGTGAATATTTCACATTCTGAATATAAAAATGGGTTAGCATTTTTTGTTTTTGATTTAACTCCTGATTACTCCGCTAGTGAAAATCATATAAGTATCATGCCATCATCCAACTTATCTATTGATTTAAAATTTTCAGCAGCACTAACAGAAACCATAAACCTTCTCGTGTACTCAGAATATAGATCGACAATCGAAATTGATAAATCAAGAGCAATTTTTACTGACTATTAATGGATACTATAACACTGTGGAAATATTCCTTAAAGGACAATGTATTAAAGAAAAATTTTGGAGGGGTATTTGCATCTGATCAGCTTCCAAAGCGAAAAAATAAAAACACATCATTTATTGTAAATTTAGACCCCCATCATAAACCTGGTAGTCATTGGATAGCAATCAATTTTAAAAATAATATCTGCTATTACTTCTGTAGCTATGGAACTCCACCTACAAACAAAAATATATTAAGTTTCATAAAAAGGAACAGCAAAAGCGTTGAATGGAGTACAGGACTTTACCAAAGTTTTACCTCTCAATCATGTGGCAAATTTTGTTTGTATTTTTACATAGAGTAAACCGATCAAAGGACTTGGACCTAATTCCAAATCATGTCACACACAATGAATATGTAGTTAAAACCTTTTTTGAACAATTGTCTGAATCTCCTGATTTACCTAAAATAACTTCAAAATGTAAGCAGAAGTGTAAGAGTTATTTTATGTTGAATGAGAAGAAATCCAAATGCACTAAATATAAAAGATCTTCCAAGAATTGTTTACGGACTCTATACGTAGAATGAATCAAAAGATCAACACTCTGGACTCGTATATATATTCTGCTGAAAATCCAAGCGAGTTGTCTATCCAGCTTTGTCTAGCAACCTCTCATTCATTGCTACAAGCAAAGCAACACCATGCATATGAAGGCAAAGTATGGATTCACTCACTACCTATACTCTAGTGATAGACGAGCAAAATCCCTTACAACCCGAATGCGTCACATCTTAGAAAGTGTGTTTGCAAATGTAAATGAACTGGAACAAAAGAACCAATTAGCACAAGATCATCCTGATTACGTACTGATTCATCTTGTTTTTGTGAGAAAAAATGAAGATTCCTCAGAAGAACGATATGGATTAGTGATGGGCAAAATCGATAATTTTAGGTATCGAATACTTTGGTATCGAATACATATGGGTATCGAATACTTTGGTATCGAATACTTATAGGTATCGAGTACTTTTAGGTATCGAGTACTTTTTTTCAATGTCGGGAAATGAATCTGAAGGGACAATTTTTTTAGGGCCTATCCATAATCAGACTAATATTCAAAAACTGAAAGCGATCCATCAAAAAGCCCCGTAGCTACGGGCCTGGAGGTGGATGGAGGCGAAGGATTTGGCGGGGGAAAAACCTAGCCGCGTCAAATTTCTCTCGCGGATGATTAACGACTTGGGTTTGAGCGTTGCAAAATGAAAACGGAAACAGGCTGCGTTTGATCTACAGTAGGTATTATAAAGATTACTTCATTGAAAAATTTAAAATGAAATATGTCAATAAAGTATCGATACTTTTGTGGGTATCGAATACACTCGATACCTATAGGTATCGAGTACTTAAGTATTTGGTATCGATACCTGCCCATCACTAATATGGATTCTTGCATTTGCATCAGTGTGACAGCAGAGGAAGGTTCTACGATATTAACCTAGATCCCACATTCAAGACGCGGTTAAGTGCATTCATGGTATAGAACGAAATTTTCAAGCACCGAGTGATTCTCCTAACTTTCATGTTTTGATTGAAACACGCTTTACCGAAATATTGGTCTGAACAATGAAGATGGAAAAATATGGTTATGTGTATTTAAAGAAACATTATAAAGATGACTCTTTCACCATTCATAGTTATGGTGAAAAACTCTTTGGAACTATAATTGATTGTGTTCAAGAAGCAAAGCAAATAAATTCTTCTAGTTCTGATGGATCTGATACATCTGGATATTGTCTTAAGATAGCTTATTTTAAAGTGTTAAATAACCATGAAATAGTAAAAGAAATGCATGTTTGATTTGTAAAATATGTGTTGGTAATTTTGGAGAGGTATTTGTAATACTCTTCTGATCTACTGTACTGCAAAGAAGACTGTTTGAATAAGATTTATTAAAACTGAAATTTTCTGATTTCAATGTATGTGGTATTTCAAACTGATAATAAAAATATTTGAATTCAGTAAATGGGTGTTTTTTGACTTGAATTAAATTATTTTTAATTTAAATAATTTTCCAATTTAAATCAAAGTATTTTTAAACACAAAATAGTGTTATCCACCATTTAATCATTAAAAGTCCCATCGATAAGCAGTCTATTTTAGTCAAAGCCTTCTTTCAGGGTGGGGAAATTACGTAACAGGAATTAGATATCTGTAGGATGTGACACGTCCTCACTCAAATTAACTTCGAAATCGTGTTCTATCAAACTATTCCAGGAGATTAATTTTAGGAATCAAAATATTTCTTAGTATATCTTGATAAGAAAACGTATAAAACCCTCCACCGTTTAGTCAAACTTCAGAGCCGAATTTGAAGAGTAGTGTTGAAGCAGTACGGTCTCAACTATCTGGTAAGTTAATTTTACTGTATTACACGGCTTTCTTACTGTCATTCATACACAGTAAAACTAAAATCCTTAAGTGTGAATTAATGCATAAACTCATTTATCGTAGTAAAATTATTAACACAGATCACCCCATTTAAGTCTTACATTACTGAAAAACTCACTATAAAGATTTTAAAGTAAATGTATTCTTTATACATTTTGTTCATGCTTTTATATTTACAATTTCTTACTAAGTGAGTTTATTATATTTCAATTTTAGAGCTTAAGAATATTCCCTGTCAACTGATAGTAAAATGTCTAAGTCCAGTGAGTTATGTTTTTAATTTACGATATTTTATAACAGGAATTTTCAAACATTTAACATAAATAATGATGGAAGTTTAATATCTTTTATAGTGCTTGACTCTGGGTCATTTTCTAAAAAGAAAAATAAGAATACAAAGAAGAATTTGAAAAGTCTAATTACTAAAAGAAAAGAAAGTGAGAGTGGTAAATATAAATTTTTACGTCTTTCTTGTAATGAATTACTTACCCCCTTAAATTAGAATAATGTTCTCATAAAACGTTTCTATATTAGAATTATCAATGAGTGAGGATGAGGTGGACGTTTCATCTAGGAAACATACTACAAAAAAGAGACGACATGAAAGAGAAGGTAAAACTAAATATATATCTCCTAAATAAACTTAATAATTCTCCCCCTTAAAACAGTCCTAATTTTTCATTCTCTTTAAGATTCTTCTGATGTAGAAATGACCCCCAAGGACTTAAAAAGACAGGATTCCCCATCTCACTCCAAAAGACGTCATGAAAGAGCAGGTGAAACTGAATACATATATCCTAAATAAAACAATATTTCTTCCCCTTTAAACAGATCTAATTTTTTCCTTCTCTTTAAGATTCTCCATCACCATGTAGTACGTCGCACTCCAACCCCACCCCTCCGATCTTCGACGTGATGATCTCCAACGAGATTTTGACTCCCAAAAAAGAAGTTGCTCCGCTTTCTATCTATATTGGTTCCGGAACAGGAATAGAAGTTAAACCTTTCAGAAAAAACAATTATATA
Source organism: Tetragnatha versicolor (assembly GCA_024610705.1). Lineage (NCBI taxonomy): Eukaryota > Metazoa > Arthropoda > Arachnida > Araneae > Tetragnathidae > Tetragnatha > Tetragnatha versicolor. The sequence continues at coordinate 5,596,667 of JANDEH010000008.1, read as the reverse complement.
AGTTACTTCCGCATAGTAGAAGGCATCATAAAAAACAGAATAAACCTTCCCTTGGATCAACTGGATAATTTTCGAAAGGCCTTGGATCTCCTTGATCATCACGTCCATAAATCAGGATACTAGGTAAGATGTTCTTTTTAAAAGCTAAGGCTTTTAGAGGCTTTGTTCAAACACATAAATGTCCTTTGTTTAAGAATATAGACCCCATAATAGCTCTCACAAATGCTAAAAGGGAAATCCATAGGATATTAAAGAAACAAAATTCAAGGTTTCGATTTGTTTTATCAGTTTGTATAACCTTTGAACGACTTCGAGATAATGAAATAGAACTTAATAAGTTTTACTTTTCTTCCAAAACTGAAAGAATTTTATCAAAATTTGAAATCAAAAACAAAATTAAATCTGCATTTGATAAAGTGCTAAACGGGGTTGAAGAATTCTTGAACCATGGTTCTGGCTGGGCAGTGAAAAGTGTTGATTATATAGAATTGAACATAGGGAAATATTATTCTCTTAGAGGAGGATGCCAGGTAGTCTGCTTACCCACAATTTTAAAGAATAAAAAGTGTATTTTATCTATTAAATGCACTAACGATAAATGTTTCATTTATTCTGTGCTAGCTGGCTTATTCCCTCAAAAAGCTAATAAGAATTTAAAGTCTTCCTATAGAAAGTATAAAAAATATTTATCCTATAAATGGTTGAAATTTCCTGTCAGAATAAGTGACATAACAAAATTTGAGTTAAAAAATAAATAGAAAATTAACGTTTATGGTTTTCAAGAAGGTGTCTATCCTATATATAAGAGTAAAATAACAGCTTCCAAAGAATTGGATTTGTTACTGTTTAAAAACCATTATTTTCTAATTAGAAATTTTAACAGATTAATGAAAGAAAAACATGGTATCCATTACCACTGTAAAAATTGTTTAGTTGGATTTGCCCGTCATTCAACCTTAAAGGATCACGAAGAAATGTGTTTGAACAATGCCCCCCGAAAAACGATCTTACCTAGTGGAAAAAATAAGTTTTTGAAATTTCAATCATGGGAGAAAACGTTCTTCCACACTGTAAAAAATAATCCTGCAAAAAAACAGAAAATTTCTGGCAGCAAAAGTTGCCAGAAAAAATCTGTAGGTTGAAAAATCCTGTAAACAGAAAAAAGCTGTAACCTACAGGTAAATGCTGTAAAAAGGAACTTTCTGTCATTTCTGTTTCAGATTTTCTGTTTCAGAATTTCTGTTGCCTCTCAGTAATTTTCTGCTTGTGCGCATGCACTTATTTTAGTAGAGTTTTTTTAATTTTAATTAATTGATATCCGGGAATAGAACCCGCGACCTACCGCATGCTAAGCACGCACGCTATCCACTGAACCAAAGAAGATTCAGTATAACGTTGCCAATAGCTGTATTGTTTTTCAATGCAGTAAGTTTCTGTTTAAGTACAGATAAGCTAAAAAACTAGGTAAAAGCTGTTATTTTACATAAAATAAATAGAAGTGCGGTGGGAATGTTACATGACAGAATATCTCTGTAAACATAAAGTCACTGTTATTGAAATTTCTGTTTTTCTACAGTTTTTTTTTACAGTGCATCCTTTTATCGCGTACGCAGACTTTGAATCTATCATTCAGCCAGTGTTTGGTCCTGAACCAAATAATAGTGAAACTTTCACCCTAAAGACTCAAAGACATGAAGCAGCTTGTTATAGCTTCATACTTTTAGACCATAAAAAAAATATTGTGTTCAGCAAAACTTATTTTGGAAAAGACTGTGTGGAAAATTTCATTTCTAGTTTAACCAGTGTAAAAGAGTGTGTTTTTAAGTACATGAAAACTAATATATCTATGGCTAAATGTGAAGACTCTAATTTAAAAAATTGTTGTCATCTTTGTGGAAAACAGTTCAGTAGAACTGATGTACCCGTCTTTAATCATGATCACTTAACTGGGGAAATAATAGGCAAAGCCTGTGTAGGTTGCAATTTAAATTATAAGTTTTCGCCTTTCATCCCCGTAGTGATTCATAATCTACGGGGGTATGATTCCCACCTTGTACTTAAAAAAATTTCAAGTAAATTAGCTAAAATATAAAACTTATTCCACTCAATACAGAAAAGTGCATTTCCTTTAGCTTAGATAATATCAGATTCGTTGATAGTTTTTCTTTTTTAAACTCTAAGTTAGATGATTTAGTAGAAAATCTTAAAAATAGTAAATATGGTTTCCCTGTTTTTAACTCATTCTTTGCTTCTAGACATAAGAGTTTGTTATTAAGAAAAGGTGTTTTTCCCTACAATTATTTCAACTCCTTTGAGGTACTAAAAGATAAATCTCTACCAGATAAATCTTGTTTTTTTAATAACATTAGTAATACACATATTTCTGATGAAGATTTTAACCTTGCAAATAAAATCTTCAAAAAATTTAACTGTGTGACCTTTAAAGACTATTTAAGTTTATATCTTAACTCTGATGTAGTTTTACTTGCAGATGTATTTGAAAACTTCAGAGAACTGAGAATGAAATATTATAATTTAGACCCTATTCATTTTTATACAACACCTAGTTTGACTTGGGCCGCAGGTCTTAAGTATACTAAGGTTACTTTAGAACTATTGTCGGATATCGACATGTATTTAATGTTAGAGTCAGGAATACGAGGCGGGATGGTATTAGTATCCAAAAGATTTGTAAGGGCTAACAACAAGTACCTAAAAAACTTTAACCCCTCTAAGCCATCTAATTATATAGTATCCGTGGATGTTAATAACCTCTACGGTCACAGTATGAGTTTAAATAAATTACCAGTCTCAGATTTCAGATGGTTAAATTCAGAAGAAATAAAGAAATTTGATTTAAGCAAAATTGATTCTGATTCTGATTTAGGCTTTATTTTAGAGGTGGATTTGTATTATCCAGATGAATTGCATAATTGTCATAATGCATTTCCTCTAGCTCCAAATCATGAGTCAATCAAGTATGAAATGATGTCTCCTTTTCAAAAAGAAATTTTAAAGTATCTGAACATAAAACATAATGACAAGAACATGAAACTTTTAAATACCTTTCATGAGAAAAAGAAGTATGTCGTTCATTACTTAAATTTAAAGTTTTATATCGAACATGGTTTGAAGCTTGAAAAAATACATAGAATTTTACAGTTTAGCCAATCATTTTGGCTAAAACCCTATATAAATTTTAACAATGAACATAGAAAGGAGGCAAAAAATTCATTTGATAAGGATTTTTTCAAGCTTTTAAACAATGCCTTCTTTGGAAGGACATGTATGAACACTAGAAAACATGTAAATGTTAAAATCGCACTTAATGAAAATCAATGTAAGAAGTACTTGGCTGATTCAGGTCTTGAAAAATTTTCAATAATTAATAAAAACAGTGTTATGTTTAAAACCTTGAAATCTAATTTATACTTGAATCAGCCAATCTATGTCGGTTTTACAGTTTTAGAATTAAGTAAGTTACACATGTTTCATCTCTATTATAATGTTCTTAAACCTGTATATAAAGATAATATTAGTTTAATTTATACTGACACGGATTCTCTATGCCTTCAAATTTTTACGGATGATGTTTATGTAGATTTCAGTAAAAAATTTGAAGGTATTTTAGACTTTTCAAACTATGATAAAGACCATTTTTTGTTTTCGACAGAAAACAAAGGAAAGTTGGGCTATCTAAAAGATGAGACTAGAGGTGTACCTATAAAAGAATTTATTTCTTTGCGTCCTAAAATGTATTCTTATAATTTTGGAAATGAGAATAAACGGACTGCAAAGGGGATAAAAAAAGTGTCGTAAAGTCAAGTTTGAAACATAAACTCTATTTGCAAGTGTTAAAACAGAACAAACGTCTCAGACATAAACAAAATAATATTATTTCAAAGAAACATGTCATCTCTACTATTACTCAAAATAAAACAAGCTTATCGTGTTATTACGATAAAATGTACTTTTGTAATAATATAAAATGCTTAGCTTTTGGGCATTTTTCCATAAGGTGATATTATATAACCAATTATCCTGTTTGAATTTATAATTGATAATTGTTATCAAGAATTCTATCAAAATTTGTTGAAATAAATTCTTGTATTTAAAAAGAAAATTGTGTCTGTTTTTTTCCCCTATCATTATTTAAGATCATATGTTTTCTTGCTGAACATGATAATGACAGTTAATTTCAGAAAGATACATTAGTCATCAATTTAAATTACAAACGTTGATTAAACATTATCCCACCTTTATGTTGAAAATTAGAAAACTTACAGAATGAAGAAGATGAAAATCTTAAAAGGCCTGTAGGATATTCAAGCAGTGAATATGTGTATGATAAAAATATTCACTGTGTGAATATCTTCTAGGCTATAACTTGCTTCTCTGATGGAAAGTACTGATGGAAATCAAGGTTTAAAGACGAAAGAACATTCAAGAAGTCTAAAAGTAATATGCTACAATACATTTAATCCTATAGTTACTACTAATAATCAGGGATATTTTCGTTTTCAAAATTTTAATAGGTAAGCTGAAACATTCAAAGCCAATTCTAAGTCAAGCATATTAGAAGAATTACACGAACGTTTACTGATATGGATTTACTCTTGAAATGGATTTATTTTGAGATTTTCATATAACTTGTCATGAATTGATAGTATTTTAAGTATTCTTCACTTTTTGACTGGTAGCATACATGTAACGGTCATTAGAGGAAATAACTTTATTCCAAAAGTCAACACGTTAATTTACGGTAAACCAATTATGCCAGAAGTCAACAAGTTATACTACTGCCCCCCCAAAAAAAAACTTTATTTCGGTTTTCTCCTCTTGAAATTTCTGCTTCATACAAAAAATATCATCACCAGATGTCACCCAACCAGTCCCAAATGTATAAAAATAAAATACAACTATATTTTTAGGATCAAATTTCGAAAAACAATCTGAAGAACAACCTCCTAACCCATCCCCATTGTTTGCTTGGAACTTGTATTATCTATACAATCTTAACATAAGTACGATAATGTCTTTATGCCCTGAATGTAAATGCTCAAATAAGCTACACTTTTAATATATTATGCACCCATAGATGCGGTTGAGGGGCCGTCCATAATTAATGTCACCCACTTGTGACATCACACTTTGAAATCAACAAAAAAACTAAACCAACAACATTTTTCTGGAAAATGTAGGTTAAATGACATTATTATAAAATCCATACAAACACAATATGAAGAGTTTACTTTGAAATAATAAGGAAGAGAGGATTATCTACTTAAATTTGAATAAAAACATTGGTTCCACAGATTCTTACTAACTTTATTCTAAACTTATTAATGGTAGCAGAGCGTGACATATAACAAATGATACATTTTTGAAGTTAGGGGAGAGTGTTGTACCTACGGACGGTTGTACCTTCAGACACCTCATTTTAAAATTCGGAAAAAAATGTGAATTTGAATTTGTGGTCGATTTTGAATGTAAACAGATGCTATCTAGTTGCTAACGTGAAATCAGCTGTTTAAAATATTATTTAAATTTTCTATAGTAAAAATACTGTTTTTAGGTGCTCAAAGTTTTTTTTAGTGCATCACTACATTAATTATTTTCTCCCTCTATGATTATAATATGATAAAATGGGATATATGGGGGGGAATCCCCGAGATTTTGACTTTTTAGTTTTGATATTAGAAATCGTCAGATCTCAATTCTTTTATCTTTTATAGAACTTTGAATGCAAAAACACCTGATGCTGTACCTTCGGACACCATAAGTGTTGTACCTACGGACACGTTCTTGTGGGTGTCTGTAGCTAATCGGCGTTTTAGAATCGGGTTTCATTTAACTAAATACATTTTAATAAATGTTAAATTAATTCTAAATGGTAATCTATTTGTCAGCGATTATTTTCAAGTGAATTTTAGATGAAAAATCAAATATTTTGTGATCTAAACTACTTTTTTAAATTTATGATTCCACTTGGAATTTAATTTAAAATATGGTGTAAAGCCCTAAGCACCCTATCGCATTTAAGTATGATGATTAAAAAAACTGAAAATTTCCACTGAAGAAGATTTACCACCAAATAATTATTGTTATTGCCACCAAATACTTGCACAACTAAGTGTCGATCGAATTGGGTTTTTTTGGATCAGTGAAGTTGTCAGATCAATCAGCATGATTGATGAAACTATTACCTTAAATTCTGATCTGAAAATACCATGTGATTTTTGTGTTTTTAGTAAAAAATCAAGACTTATCATTCAACTTCGTTTTAATGATCATTTACGATCTAAAACTACATTACTTTAAAAAATATATTTTCAATTTTAAAAAGGCTTGAAATAGGTTATTAAAAGGTAATTCATCAATAAAAATGTTCATTCTTAGCTTTTTTCAAGTAAAACTTCCCTTTTTAAGGGTGTCCACAGGTACAACTGGGTCTGTCCATAGGTACAACAGGTTGTTGTACCTTTGGACACAAATTTTTCCAAGTTATGATAAATGATTAAAAATCCAATTTTCAAGATTTTGACTAATAAAAAATATCTCTCTACTCACTAAGGTTAGGACTATAGGTTGGGCACTTTAAATGGTCAAAATGTGATTTTACCTGTCTTAGAAAAATCCAAACGTGATTTTTGTCCATAGGTACAACACTCTCCCCTATTAATAAAATTTTGTCGATTGATAAATTTTAAAGAGACATCAGTGATTTTTGGTATAACTACATATTAATAAAGTAAATTTTTAAAAACTTATTTTTAAACTCGGTATTGGCGATATTGGATCTTTGGGTGAAGCAGGTTGGGTTAATTTAAAGCAGGTTGGCAATTTTTGGTAAGAAATATAACTTAAAAATATTCTCAAATAACTAACTATAATACTGAACACATATTACAAAGTGATTCTTTAAGTATCAGGTTTATTGCAGATTGGTCTTTTTATAACAATTTTATAAAAATTACGAAATTAGGACAAAAGTTGTAAAATAAAGAATAAGAGGACATATGGTTCTTAACACTAAGTTTTATTAATGGGAGGTCTCCTCTCGCCTTTATTTTAAACTTTCGTGAATTTTGTTGTAAATAATTCTATCTTTAGTGAACCTGCTATTTTAATTAAAAATTAAAAAACAGTTTCCGGAGAGCTTCAAGAAAAGTAAAAAATACGCAAAAATACGTAAAAATACGTAAAAATATACAAGCAAGAAAAGTAAACCTTATACAAAATGCATTAAAGAGAAGGTTTTGTTTCTTAATTAATCTTATACAGGGTGTTTCAAAAGTCCGTTTCGCTGCTTTTATTTGGAACCAGTGTCCTAGGGTCACGGAAGCAAGTTCTACCCCTAGGTAAGAGACCCTAGAGAATCCATTAAAAGGACTTACAGATCCCCTAGCGGGGAAATTAAAAAGTTAAAAAAATTAATTTAAAAACTAAAGGAGATAGACAAGAAATATCAATGAGAGTATTGTTGCCAACGTCATGAAGAACTCACTGAAAAAAATTTGATCAAAATATATTGAATATTCACGGAGATATTAGCATGTGAAAATAGCACTTTTTCAGAGGTCAAAAAAGAAAAAGTTTGCATATTTGCAAATTTTTCAGTGTTATTGTGTAGTTTTGTGTTTTTTTAGTTGAAAGAAAACAAAATTTAATCAAAAAATGCAAAAAAAATTTCAAATTTTTTAACTTTTTCATTTTTGAGCCCTGAAAAAGTGCTATTTTCACATGCTAATATCTGGGCGAATATTCAAGATATTTTCATGAATTTTTTTCAGTGAGTTCTTTATGACGTTGGCCACAATACTCTAATTGAGGTTTTTGGTCTGGTCTATCGTCCTTTAGTTTTTAAATTAATTTTTTTAACTTTTTAATTTCGCCTCTAGAGGCGCTTTAAGTCATCTCAATGTATTCTCCAGGGTCACTTACCTAGGGGTAGACCTTACTTCCGTGACCCTAGGACACGTTGGTTCCAAATAAAAGCCGTGAAAAGGACTTTTGAAACACCCTGTATATACACTTACATTTACTTTCAATTTTATGCAATAGATGGCAACACCACTTATTTTAAAGCGGAAATGGAATTGTTAGAATTTTCAGAAATCCTTCTTATCAATCAGTAGGCATAGGTTTCATTGTTCGCTTTTCCTCCTATGGAATTTAGATAAAAAAGGAAACAACCATTCAAACCTTCAAAACAACCATTTGAGAAATATTTGGACGGTTTTCATATATTTTATCTATCTGATTCTATCAATCTCTTATTTCTAAAATCAATCTTAATGAAAAGCTCTTCTGGGTTATAATAGGAACTCTGCATTTGATCACTTTTTGTTAAGACCTGTTTAACTTAAGAAATATCAGGAATTTTTATCAGGAGTTATTCTTTTTCATATCCACTCACAATTTATTTTCTTTAAAAACTTATTTTTCTTTGATAATGCTTACCTTATACTCAATTATACTTATTATCTGTATTGCACAAATGTTGCCTTTGAAGTTCCCCTTTTACTTGAGAACTTTTCAAGCAAGAATAGCAAGGTTCGTTTTACTTCTAGGTATTAAATATTAAAAATTTCATTCATTGGGGTAATCAGAGAAAATTGAACACGCACCAGGAATTCTGTATTTTGTTTTGAATTCATTCCCTTAAATTTCATCAAAACCATTTTGATATATTAACAAAAGGCTGAAACCCTGTTTTCCATAACTTTCAATAACGCAACGAGTACCTTCCATTAGGGTGGTCCTAAGTGTAATGGTAAAAAAATTTTTTCGGAATTTTTCAAGTCGCACCCCCTAAATTTTTTCTATATGGGGTAGTAAATAACTGGTAAAAATTTCATCCGAATCGGTTAATATTAACACGTGCCGCAAAAGGGATGAAAATCTGAAAAAACATCAAAATTCTCAAAACTTTGAAAAATCATAAAATTTATTTAAAATATATAATTCAATATATTTCAATACTTTTTTTTAACAAAAAATGCTAAAACATGCAGAATATTGCCCTTTATAGCCTTTGACAATTTTTTAAAGGTATTGTATTTTCTCCTCATTATGCGTTAAAATATCGTTATATTCTTCAATAAGCTTGATTTCCTTTTCTGCAGAATTATTTACAACAGATAAGTTACTGACGACTTTAAACCCTTCCTGATAATCTCCAATAATTTTCACACGTTTTAAAGGATCCCTAGAAATAAATTTTGAAGAAAACTTAAAAACCTTTGAAAACAGTTTGCGGTTCATTTTGACACAAAATTGGCTTGATTTTTCTTAGAGTCCTGCTAGTTTTACAAAACTAATTTGTAACCACCCTTATACACGTGTAGATTCTTTCCCTCTAAACTCTTTGGAAATTGCTGTGTGGGGACAGACTCATCAAAAAAGGGTAAGGCAACTGTCTCCTCCAAGAAACCATATCCATGACTAATCATTTTCTTTGATGCTGCCTTAGATTATATTTTCATTAATTCCTCTGTAGAAAAACAGGTCCCTCATGAATTTCAATTCTTTAAATGTGGCTTTGTGATCCATTTGCACACCAAACCAGGCCTTAATGTATAGCTTAACAATAATACTCATACCTTGTATAGTACTGGATTATCCAAATTAACCCTCATTTCTAAATATAAATATCTTAAAGCAATAATTACTGAAGACATCCACCTAGAATGATGGATAGCACCAGGCTGTTTAAATTTAATCATTTTAGTTTCATAATGCTATTGCCAACCGTAAGAAACTTTTAGTAGTCATCCTCTCGATTGGTGTTCATCAAGCTTTGTTTTAGCAAACTTGTGAATTTCTTCTTTGTCTCTTCCGTCAATGGTGTTTTTCACAACTTCATTTTTAATACCTGATGGGTACTTTGATTTATAGATAGCATCCCAAGATTTTCAAAACGTATAAATAAAATACAAGTCCATGGGATGCAATAACACAAGCTCCAAAGGCCGCTTTTAACACTAATTTAAGAACATTAAAATGTATTATACGAGCTTAGGCTTATAAAATTTAGAGTAAATTTCTATGTCAAACCTTTAACCATGATGAATAACATTTAAAATCTAATTTTCATTGTTTTGAACATTATATTAAAGTTTTGTTTTATGTCCCAACCCTCATTGGAAAATCCTCCACTTTACCTTAACTTCTCCATTGGAATCCACTTATAATAATGTATTTCACCCTAAAATATGAGCAATAACCATAGTGTAGGGGGTTTTCAAGTTTATCATAAAATTCATGAAGATACCACCTTGTAAGTGCTCTTTGGAGAACGCGCGCGCAGCGTCCACTGGTTGCGGCGGTAAGTGCACATCGAGCCGGCATTCCTCCCTTAGTGCTACGGGAGTCCTGCGCATCTACCGTACTCTAACTTCAATCGCGTTGCGGCACGTGTTAATATTAAAATATTTGAAAAATACTTGGTATACATTCATTTCATACCTTAAGGAAAAAAGAAGAGGGGTGCGACCGAAGAAATTCCGAGTTTGAAAAATTAGGACCACCCTAACCTTCCATAGTTATGGGAGGATCCCCCTTTTCACATATTTTACTTTTTTAACCATTAAATAAAGTAAACCATTAAAAAAAGTGAAACCATGCTCTATGACCGGAGGAGCTATATCCCCAAAACTCAAATATTTTTATTTTTGGTGCAATTCGCGCAGGGGTTTGTGAATGATAGCGAGCAGGGGGCGCCAGTCATGTATAAGTATACCACATGTATGAAAAACAAATATATTAATTCTATCAGTGCATCTAATTCATATGCCATGCTTTTTAAAATTCCGTTCATTTCATACTAAACAAGAAATTCAGAAACCGGACAAAGGAATTCTGGAATTCTACATAAAATCTTTATCTTCCAGGGTCCTTTCTAATATAAATGGCGCATTATGTTCAAAATTGATTCATGAGCCATAAAACAATAACAAATTACCCTATACTATATACACTTAAGTATAGTGCTGTCCTTTAAAAAAAACCACTCCAAATTGTACCCTAAAAAACCCATCGAGGTATTTTAAATAAATAATTGAAATAATTTTAAATTCTCATGTGCCCTGTCTTTGTATGCCATTAAGAGTGGCAGGAACGTAAAAGAAAGTCAAAGAACCGTTTATTTACTTAGTTTTTTTTAATAAATAGAAAATGTCGATTTTGGGCTAAAAATATGATTTAGTTATGCAGATACATTACGGTAGTCTTTGAAATGAGGGGTGAAAAAACCCATGGGGTGCCTAAAAACCCACTTTTCCTTTTGTAATAAATGATAAAATATATAAAAAATTATGCAAAATATTAAATATTATTCATGATATACAACTAATTATGCAGACAGAATAGTTGTTCCAGTAAATCTCGACTTTTTTTTTCAGTATTTTTGATAAAAACTCAATGATACCAAAAACAGCCATTTTTCATGAAAATATAGCATTCTACCGAGTTTTACACGAAAATTAGTTTAGAGAGTTAATAGTTGTGGGTTTAAAATAAAATATCAGTGCCAATTACCGTTTTTTGAGCTTTTTTGAGCTATAAAAAAGTTATATTTATTATTTGTATTAACCTTCCTACCCCGCAAGGGGTATGAGGCGATCCCAAAGGCACTTTGGCGTTTGATATCTCCCGTCGGTTTTAGTTTTGGAGGTTTTCAATGCCAGTATTCCTTAAATGCGTGAAGTTTTACAATGGGTAAAAATTTTTGGGCTATAATTCAATTTTGAAGTATCATGGAAGACAGAGACACATATTCCCTCTCTGGGGTCTCACCCCAGGCACGAATATGGTAAATTAATAACAATTAATGGAGATGTTTCATATGTCATATTCTTGATAAATCAAGGTTCCTGCTTTCGTTTTAGTTGTGTAGAGATTTCTTGGAGGGTCACAATGTGTTTATATTTTGATTTTTGTTAACATACAGGTGTTTGAGCGGCCTGCGGCCGCTGGCGCACCACAAAGGCATATTCAAGTCAAGATTATAAAGATTTGGAGAAAGCGCATTGAATTTCGCCTTATTTCTTTATTTTTTCTTTCATATTCTGAGAAAATGGGCTATTTTTTATATTTTTTTCCAGGAACAGATAGGGGAAGCATAAAAAACCTTTAGACAACTGGGAACCGCTATTTCCTGTGAGTTGGTTCGTTACAAAAAGTACATAAATTTCTGGCATTTTCATTCGGTTTTCTTGGAAAAATAAGAATGTTTGCAAAGATTCTAGAATACTTATTGAAGTTCAGAATGTTATTTCGAAGAAATATTAAAAGAAAAGACTATTTTTTTGCTTGGCAGTCTTAACCTTCCTACCCTCTTGAAAAAATAGTCACATATTCCCCTCGTGGGGTCTCTGAGGACCCCATGCGTAAAACATGCCTATGACTCTAATAAAGGTTAAAAATTCCTTAAATGGAGAAGAATTGTCATTTTTTATTTCTAGAAAGATGCTTCAGAATAATTTATCCAATTTTTTTGGTATTTTTCTCATTTTTTTTCGTCTTATTACGGCTTAATTGGGTTTCTTTTGATACACGTTTTTTATAACATCTGGACCTTCAAACAAGAATTAAATTACAGAAATGAACTACATTGAAGTTGTTTTACTTAAAATATTTATAATCACACTGTTTAAAGCATACTAGTTGATATACCCGGTCTTGCACGGGTAGAATTTAGTAGTTTATTTTAAACGATTTATGGAGCTGCATATATTCTCTATTCTGCATTATCAGCTACCTGTCATCCCAGATTAATTTATTTAGTATTATGAAACATGTAAAGTTTGGATTCTTCTTTTTAAAATTGAAATAATACAAAAAAAAATGATCGGTTCAGATTTCTTAGTGAAATCAGTATCTCGCTTGCTTATGTAAGTTTTAACATAAAATTGGTTTTTTTCTTGATAATTCTTCGAAATCACATTCTGGACTTCCGTAAACACTCATAAATATTTGAAAGCATTCTTATTTTTCAAAGAAGACTGAATATAAAAACCTATTTACAATCAACCATGAATTTATATTGTTTTTGTAAAGAATGTGTTCAACAGGAAGTAATGGCGACAGTTGTCTGAGTTTTTTTTGCTGCAACTGTTAGATACTCAAAAGATTTCTATAAATAGCATATTTTTCTTAGAATGTGAATAAAAAATTTAAGAAATAGCGAGTGATTCAATGTATTTAGCCGCAATCTTCTTTTTGTAAAAAAAATGACAATTTCTACGAAAATATCTTTCTAATATTTCTCCAAACGTTCTAAACAAACATGCAAACCTTTTTTTATCTATAATACAACAAAAAATAAAATACTAAACTTTATTTGATACTGTTTTACCGCCATTCATGGCTGGGGTCTTAGAAGACCCCAGAGGGGGAATATGTGACTATTTCTCCCAAGACACTTAAAAATGGAATAATAACTCTAAAATTTTTACCCATTGTAAAACTTTGCGTAATTAAGGAATAGTAGCATCGGAAATTGTCAAAACAAAAATGCATGGGAGATATCAAGCGTCAAAGTGCGTCTGGGGTCGAAAAAGACCCCAAAGGGGTAGGAAGGTTAAATAACGTGGAGAAGCTCTCTTTCCAAACATTTCTGAGCCGATCATTTTTCGCTTGGTTATTTGAATTTTAAAGAGATAGTCCGTATTTAAAATGTGATAAATAATTATACAAATTTATATAGAGCTGCTAAACATACCTGCAACTTCATATAAAAAATATAAAACATTATCAAAAATCATTTTAAAAATAAACTAATAAATTATACCCGTGAAAAACCGGGGTTATCAAGTAGTTTACCCTTAAGCACTGTAATTATAAAACATTTTAAGTATATTACTGAATTGTCATTATTCTTTCCTGTAATTTAATTTTTTTTATGTTTCAGACGTTATAAAGAAACTTACATCATAAAGTTTTAAAAAGACAAAATCGCAAAAAAATGAACAAAAATTGAGAAATTCAATAAAAACTAGACAAATTATTCAGAAGGATGATTTTTGAAGTAAATAATGATAATATTTGCAATTTAAGATATAATTACCCTCTTAAATGCGTAAAAGACAAGTTTTACGCATGGGGTCTAGATAGACCCCACGAGGGGAATATGTGACTATTTTTTCAAGAGGGTAGGAAGGTTTTAAATAGGTCGTTTTCATCAAAATACAACAATAAAAACGTTATTGTCGTAGTGTTTTGAAGGCAATTCTTGAGTACAAAAACTTATCACAGTTTTAATTTTAAAAATAATTTGTAATAAACTTGGTTTTAATTATCTTAACTATTCTCTTTTCTATCAAAATAAACCTTTCAATCATATTTTTTCTTAATTTGTTTAGTATTTTCAAGTGTGGGTTTTTTTAGGGTACATGGGTTTTTTTAGGAAAATTGGGTTTTTTTGGATTCTCACTTAATCGTTTGCCAATTTGTAACGGAGATTTGGAATGAAAAATACTAAGCACTAAAATGTAGGGGAGGGTGAGCCGTTACAACACAATTTTGTTCGTTGATTTGAATTGGAGTTTACAGTATCCATCTAACCAAAACCAATCGCTCACAATAGTCTCTGTTTCGATTTTTTTGCAGCCGACTACCCCCTAGTATATTTATAAACGTAAGTTTAAATTACTTGAAAGTGGTATTTAAATTACACTGTTCAACAATGAAAAAATTTCCTTGATGAAAATAGTCATTTCTTATAGATTTCGGGTCGCTGAATACGAAAATCACCATTAAAATTCTCAATTGACTCAGGATTTTCAGGGAACAGCCCCTCCCCCTTTTTACGTTTTTCGACAACTTTATAACTTTAAACTTGATTTTCAGGGTCAAAAAGCATTGCTTTAATCTTCAAATTGTCCCCCAGGGGACAAGAAAGGTTCAAATTATAAAATATGATAAATTTATTACAAATGGATAGGTTAAAGGGGTAATTACCCCCTAAAAATGCAAAAAATTAGCTAAAAATTACAGGTTTTAATACGCTATTTTTTTCTCTTATTTTTTACGCAATTCACGTTTGAAGGGTTCTAACCCTTCCCCAAAGACACAAATTTGATGGCAATATGCAGCAATGGTTTTTACTAAAAGCGGTTGAGGTGAGAGCGCCCCCAAAGCACCCACGGAAGGGTTCAATGTCGCACATAGAGTAAAAATGTGCTGTACAAAAAAAAGTTTGAAGCCACTAATTGAATTTCAGCTGATTCTTGTGTAAAATGATCTGCTGAATTCAAATATGACACCCATTTTCCTCCATCACCCTCAGTTTTTAAGGGGATGTCCCCTAATTGTTATCCACAGGCGTGCATCTATTAACATCTTGAAACATGGAATCCTCACTCCCTAAAACCGGTCAATTTTTAAAGAACAGAAGAGTGTCTACTTAGGATAGACCCAAAATATAAGAAAAACGTCATTTGTAATCTTTTCAAAATCATCAATATTAATTCCTGAGCTCGCGACCACCTGCGCGATTCTGGAAGTCTTCCGCGGGGGCTTCTGGGAGGCTAACACCTCAGCCGCTTTTAGTAAAAATAATTGCTGCATATTGTCATCAAATTTGGGTCCTTGGGGAAGGGTTAGGACCCTTCAAACGTGAATTGCGTAAAAAATAAGAGGAAAAAATAGCGTATTAAAACCTCTGTAATTTTTAGCTAATTTTTTGTATTTTTAGGGGGTTAATTACCCCTTAAACCTATCCATTTTTTATAAATTTATCATATTTTATTAATTTGAACATTTCTTGTTACCTGGGAGGCAATTTGAAGACTAAAACAATGCTTTTTGACCCTGAAAATCGAGTTTAAAGTTATAAAGTCGTCGAAAACTTAAAAAGGGGGAGGGGCTGTTCACCGAAAATCCTGAGTCAATTGAAAATTTTAATGGTGATTTTCGTATTCAGCGACCCAAAATCTATAAGAGATTACTATTTTCATCAAGGAAAAAATTTTGAAGGTCAAATTTGTTGAACAGTGTTATGTTCCCACACTATGTTAAAATATTACAATTACTCCTCGTAATAATGGGGAGTCTGGGGTTCTCCCCCAGATAAATTTTGAAAATCTGTATCAAAAAGTAGTGTTTTATCCCATTTGGAGATGTTTTTGGTTACATCCAAACCAAAGAGAACAAGCTCCTTGTAAACCACAGAAAATTTTCAAGAAAAAAATATGAAAAGAAGTGAAAATTTTGAGGGGCTTGGTAAAAAGAAAAATTTTTGAAATTTGCCCCTTTAAACTAGTGTTTTATCTCATTTAACAATTCATTTGGAACACTCAAAGTTAACTTGAATGTTCCCCAAAGTAATCTCGTAACTACTAATAGATAACTGTTGTGGCGCTAAGCCAATTTTACAGGTTGTTGGCGATAGTACTCAGATTGGTTTTTCGGGTTTAACTCATATTTTTTTTGTTTTTGTCACTTAGCTTGTTTTTGATATCCAGTCTTCAAGTTAAAATTAACTTCCTCTACCATTCATCCCCGTTTGTAGTTTTTACGAAAACCCTATTTTCTGTTAATTCTCTCATATCATATCTATACTTCCAACTTGATAAAAACCTGTCTTCATGAAAGTTAAGTTGCTTGAATGTGATAATATGATGTCTGGTATGGACTTCCACGTAAAACACAAAGAATTGCGGACGGATTGTACCAATCGAAGCATGACATTGTCGTGGAAATTTCTAGGTCAAGAAATGGACATTTCGTGCCCTATTTTCACCGAAACAATCACTATAAAAAGAAGACGAAAATATGAGGATTTCTTGAAACTGATTACGGGATGCCTTGAGTGACAATAATAGGAAGCTATTTTAAGAGTGGTTTGACTATTCGTAAAATAAAATCGTTTTATTCAATTTTTTTCTTAACGCGTATACACATTTCAGTGAGAAATAAAATGCACTTGAATAATTCATACCTGGATAAACCACCAAAAAAGTAATTAAATTGAAATTCCAATAACCCAAGAAAAATCTTCAAATTATTAAAATTTTGAATTGGACTGTATTTGCTAATTTACTTGCTATTAATGGAACAAAAGGATTGATTTTCACCAGAATAAAGGGGTAAAATTATTAAGCCAATAAGATTAATTCTTTAGAGTGGTTTCTAGATTTGTACCTATTTTTTAGCAGTGGTGCCCAATAGCTTAACATTCTTTCTAGAAGACTAGATTAGTGTATGAAATTGTTCTGGGCCAGATGGGTACGGGAAAATTACTTGACCAGCCGAATGAATTTAAAATTATTTAAATAAAAAAATTATGAATTTATAGAAACGCGTCTTATAAGGTAAATGTGGGTATAGTGGACACTTTAAGGAAAATTTTTACTTAAATTCTTAATAAATACCAATCAATTTGCTTCGAAACGGTTATCATCCTATTTTTAGGTTAATTGGATCTTTTTCTTTCGATTTTACTATTAAAAACTTTAATTAGATTGGGCAAAGTATTTTTAATTAATTTTTTAAAAGTACTCCAAATTGCATCTATAGTGGCCACATAGATGAAGCTGTTGCTTCTATGGTGGACACCTCTTGCATCAATAGTGAACACCTGTCTTTTTCTGCCTATAGAGGGGTTTATGCATGAAATTGAGGGGTTTTTCTTGGTATAGTCGTTTATTTCTAATTAAATCTTCCTTCCCAACGAAATGTATTTTAGATTCAATCAAATTAGCGTTATTTAAAAAAAATTGATAGTTTTCGGCCCAAAGTCTACGCTGTAGCTGATTTGAGAGGAATTTAGCATGTAATTCAATGTTTTAGAAACATTGGTTCCCGAAGCCAGAATGAAACCAAATTTATTTAACACTCAATTTAAAGCACAGTCAACAGTTTATGAAGAAAAACTGATTCAAATTAAGCATTATTTATGTTTCTATTAGACGCCATTGCGGTGGCCACTATTGGAAAATCTAAGATTATGTGTTGGTAAAGTGAACACCCCCATAAATCCTCGTAAAGTCAGCATTTTCAAATAAATTTTATTCAGTATTATTTTATACACTCTTATTTATCTTGATATAAATTTAAAAGTCAATCAAGAGGTAATAAATACGAAAAAATCAGTTCCGACTTACTCGTTTCCTAACGCGATTCAATAAGCAAAATCAAATTTCAGTCACTCGGCCGATGTTGTTATTTTCAAATATTTAAATATCCTTCCCATGCTGATCTGTGGTATCGGTGGTAATTTATCAGCTTACCTGATTGCACAATCTACTATGCCTATGAATTTTGATGCGGTTCGATGTCTCTAGCTCGTTTTATTTAAAATTAATCAGCTATGTGGCCACTATTGGTACAGTGTCCACTATACCCACATTTACCTTACTACGTAATATATTTTTAAGCTCTATTTGAAAAAATCTTAATAAAACAATAACGAACCATTTGAGATTATCCGTAAAATAATATTCTTCTTACGAAACCAATTACACTTGGTTTAAATAGCATTTCTACTTAACACAGCTATTACAACGCTAACTTAAAACCCTTGCAAAGCGACATAGGTTCCAACAACTAAGCAATTCTTCATTACAGTTTCTTTTGTGACTTGACATATTTATGACATTATTCAGAAAGGTTAACAACCTGTTATAAACAAGAATATTCTGGTTTAGGGCTCGACCGATGCATCGGCTTGGCCGATGTATCGGCGCCGATTGTTTGAAAAAATAGCCATCGGCATTGACATCGGCGGCCGATGCTAAAATTTGAAAAAATCGGCCCATCGGCCTAAAAAACATCTAAATGCCGATGTTTGGCCGATGGTTATCAAATTTAATTTTTGAAATAAATTTGAATTGATATTTCAATCTTAAAAAATTTAAATAGAATATTCGTATCAGCAGCAGTGAAAAATAGTCTAAACATCATTCTCAAATGAAAACCGTTAAAAACTAAATGTTGAAATTTTTACTGGTTTTACCCCTTTTTCCTTTTTTTTTTCGTTAGATTTACTGGACTAAATAAGTCTAATGCAATTTTTACCATCGGCAATCGGCCTTAGACCCATCGGCCATCGGCTTGCCCATGGAAATTTTCGAACAATCGGCATCGGCCCATCGGCCAAAAAAGTGCCATCGGTCGAGCCCTGTTCTGGTTATAGTATGACTGAAACGGTTAAATCAATGAAGAATTGTCAATAGTTTTTCAACTCTAAAAAGAACTGTATAGAAACTTCTGTTCGGAAACCTCTCTATATACAAATACTTTTTCTCGCATATAAAAAATATAGGTATAGAAGTTAAAGTGCATTATCTTTACCTCAAACACTATTAAAATCAAATTTATTCCAGCTGATTGAGCAATCAACTAGAAATCTCGTTGAAATTTATTAAACGGAACGCTATGCTAAGAAGATACTTAATAGATATATATGAGTTGTAAAGAGAAATTTTTGCAAGAAACTTTCAACATATTGTCCTAATGCATTTTTTTGTATTTTATATTCCTAACGCACATTTCGCAAAGTATGGCTTCTAAATCGGTATTTTTTAGTTAGGATTCTTTTTTACCTAAACTTAATCTAATAACATGATATTAGCGTTTTTAACTCTTTTCTTTTAATTAACTTGTTCCTGTTTTAATAAATGTATGTTACTACATTAAGCCTGATTCCCCTTGCCTCCCATCCCTCATGATATGATAACAACTTACGTAAGATTTGTATCAGGTTAAATCGATTATAGCAATCAAGTAGTTTTTTTATCGAGACTTTATACGAACGCAGTATTCAAGTATGTAGTTTTGACAAATAGATTGTTTGCATTTTTTTATTTCAAAAACTAAAATACTGACACACTGAAAGTTATAAATCAGGCAATTAAAAATTTAAGGCGAAATAGTTACCCTATGGAATCATGAATTTGATAAAATGATAATAATGTTGGTAAAAAAGTAAAATTAAAGTAGGTAATGCTAACACGAATGAGTGATTGTTGAAAAACATGTCAGAAACCGTATAGGAATTTATAGATTCGACCATATTTCCACCATATTTTTAAGAAAAACTGTTTCGATATCCAGAATAACAGTTTCACCGGATGTTTTGTAAGCAGAAGGTACTTTATTTACTCATGGTATTTCCTTTCCTTGAACCACACATAAACGGCAACTTACATATCACAATTTCTTGTTAAGCAGTATCACCTAGCAGCATATGATAAGCATCCAGATGGTATATTCTTGCTGTTATGCCTTTCTAGGGAATGTCTTACTGTAATGGGTTTTTAGAAAAAGTAGAAGCAAAATAAATTAAACGAAAATGGTGCATTTAAAGTGTATTTTTTCAGAATTTCTTCAGAGGGTACTTTGATGTCTTTCGTGATCTCCTTTCTAAGTCTTCTACTGAAAAATTCCCTAATTATAGCTATTCAAGTTTCGCACTATTAGAAACACAAATCGAGAACCTATTTCAAAAAACTAAATAGATATATTTTGTAATGATTTGTGAAATAACCTTATTTCATATACATAATGACTAATAGTAATACGCTCTTTTAAAACCATTCTTAAAATGGGTTTGGCAGGGTTTTACCTATATAATTACGGTAAAATCGTGATGGGGCGTAGACCTTTGAGAGGAAAAATGAGATTTCTTAGTGTGGTGGCAAATGGTAAGAAAATAGGCTCCCGTGCGATTTTTGTGTTAAAATTATAAGGGTTAGCTTTTCTGAAAGGTATTAACGTGAGGAATACGAATCCGGTTGTTGCCAACCCCAAAAAGGGTGCAGAGGGGCGCGGCGGGGGTTCAAAGTGGCGGATCTCGCTTCAGAAAAACAGCGATTTCTCCTATATTTATCGCAATATAAAACTTTTTTCAGGCTTACATATTAATTTATTACATATTCGAATGTATTTAACGCCCATGGTGCATTTTAGTGCAGCGGGTAATACCGAAAAGGGTGAAATCCCAAATACGCTTGTTTATGGCATTTGCCGGGAGAATTTTAGAGTTACAACAACGAAAGTTGGTTTTTCTGAAAGCTATTAATATAAGGAACCCGTATTTTAATGTTGGCAACACCAAAATTTGCGCCGAGGGAAGGGAATTCAAAATAACCGACTTCTCGTATCACTGAGACATCCATTTCTTCGTCGTTTAGAGCAAAAAAATCAAATTTTCAAGACTTTAATACTTCTTTTTTATTTTCACAACATTTTCAACAATATTTGGGGATGCCAACCACCACATTCGTATTCATTTCGTAATTACCTTTCGGAATAACCAACCATCATAATTGTAAGACAAAAATTACAAAAGGGCCTATATTCTTACTATTTCCCACTTTATGAGACTCATTCTATCATACAAAAGTCAAATACAGATGTTGAAATCCTCAAAAAGTTTCCGGTGGAAGAAATTTTAAAATGAGCGACCATCACCTACCGTATCCAGACTGGTGACTATAATGTTTAAAAACATTTGACCTCGTGTTATAAGCTGAAAAACTGTTTTATAATAAAGGTAGAAACATTAGGAATCAGAATCCAGTTGGTGGCACCCCCAAATATTGTGCAGAGAGATGTAGCTGGAGTTTAAAATGGCGGATTTTGTTCCGAAACAACAGCAAATTATTCAATACTTATCAAAATAAAGAGTATTATAAGCTTAATCAAATCTTAATAAAGTTTTAAAATATATCAGAGGGTAGCTATGTTTCACAGAGTGACGAATATCCAGCCATACTTTGGTATTACAATTACATCTCGTTGACTGTTTCCCGGTTTAACGTGCAAAAAGTGGAAAATAATAATACAAAAAAAGACATCCAAAACAGATCCATAACCAAAGGTGGTTCTCTCCCCAACCTCTGAATTCAGATATCAGTTTAAAAACCGATTTTTCCATATTAAACTCTGCATTATGCGAGATTCGAATGTCTCAAAATGAGTTAAAATGCTAATTTTACGGGTAAATTCCTTTTTTTAATTTTACTTTAACATCCCCCTTCTTTGTAAAGTATCATTAATTTTAGATTCTTGATAGTATGACATTATGTTGTTATTTTTTGCGTACTATCAGAAAATAAAGGTGTTTTTCCTTCCCATTTAAAATAATAATTTCACTTAACTGGTTTTAGCCCAGTATTATTTTGGACGGGTAGAAAGGAGTCTCTTCTGTTTCAATTGCGTAAACACGAAACAATCGAAAAATGGAAAAGAAAAAAAAAGCAATAGTGGCCTTAGACCACACACTAGGAGGTCGGGTATGCTTTTATTTCGGGGTGGCAGAGTGGTCATTGTGTGACCAAACGAAAACCGCAACCCCCTTCGGCACCAGATAAGGAGGCTGTAAATCAAGCGGGGTAATGTGATACTGGCGTGGTACTCAAACAGAGTGTACTGGGGTAATTTTGCTAATTTTCAACTGAAGAAACTGATATACTCTTTGAGTTTCAGAGATATAAATGAAAATGTTGGTTCCTTTACATACACCAAAGTATACCAATGTTAAAATGCTTAATTTCTCGGGACCCGAGAATATATAACATTTCTGAAACAAATACGAGATTTATTTTTCATGTAAGTATTATTCTATCTCGCTTATTATGGAAATAGTAATTTTAGTATTTTATGACATTATGTATTTATGACATTAGTATTTTATGACTTGAAAACTTCAAGATACTTAACTTTTTTTGGTTTTTATTTAAAAACCAATCTTTATTTGATAATGCTTTAATTTGACAGGAAAGGTTACTTATTGCAGTAAGATAAGTATCGTTCTCGTCCAACACTACACTCTAATATATTTTAAAACTTAATAAAGAATTGATTAAGCTTATAATACTCTTTATTTTGATAAGTATTGAATAATTTGCTGTTGTTTCGGAACAAAATCCGCCATTTTAAACTCCAGCTACATCTCTCTGCACAATATTTGGGGGTGCCAACAACTGGATTCTGATTCCTAATGTTTCTACCTTTATTATAAAACAGTTTTCAGCTTATAACACGAGGTCAGATGTTTTTAAACATTATAGTCACCAGTCTGGATACGGTAGGTGATGGTCGCTCATTTTAAAATTTCTTCCACCGGAAACTTTTTGAGGATTTCAACATCTGTATTTGACTTTTTTATGATAGAATGAGTCTCATAAAGTGGGAAATAGTAAGAATATAGGCCCTTTTGTAATTTTTGTCTAACAATTATGATGGTTGGTTATTCCGAAAGGTAATTACGAAATGAATACGAATGTGGTGGTTGGCATCCCCAAATATTGTTGAAAATGTTGTGAAAATAATAAAGAAGTATTAAAGTCTTGAAAATTAGATTTTTTTGCTCTAAACGACGAAGAAATGGATGTCTCAGTGATACGAGAAGTCGGTTATTTTGAATTCCCTTCCCTCCGCGCAAATTTTGGTGTTGCCAACATTAAAATACGGGTTCCTTATATTAATAGCTTTCAGAAAAACCAACTTTCGTTGTTGTAACTCTAAAATTCTCCCGGCAAATGCCATAAACAAGCGTATTTGGGATTTCACCCTTTTCGGTATTACCCGCTGCACTAAAATGCACCATGGGCGTTAAATACATTCGAATATGTAATAAATTAATATGTAAGCCTGAAAAAAGTTTTATATTGCGATAAATATAGGAGAAATCGCTGTTTTTCTGAAGCGAGATCCGCCACTTTGAACCCCCGCCGCGCCCCTCTGCACCCTTTTTGGGGTTGGCAACAACCGGATTCGTATTCCTCACGTTAATACCTTTCAGAAAAGCTAACCCTTATAATTGTAACACAAAAATCGCACGGATTACCTTTTGCTCCTTGACTATTCTCTCTTGATTTGAATGATATGCGTTCATAAGTAAGTTTTTTACCTCGCTACGGTAAATTTACCTGTACCGAACTAGACTAAATAAATACAATATGTACTATTTCTCCCGGTAATATATCTCACTACATTTAAATTGAATAAAGCACTTTATATTGAAAAATCTAAATCATATACTCATTTCACTCGTTCATTTACAGAACACAAAAAGGGAACAAAGGACTACCATATAACTGTCATAAATATTTATTCAGAGTAAATAAGGAAAAAAATAACTTTTAAAAGAAAGCTGAAAATGTTAAGCTTATTATTATGAAGTGAATGTGAAAGAAATGACAGTATTATAAGTTTCTGAGGGACATTCCTGTCATTTAAGGGCCTAATTTTCTCAGGAACCTCCCCCCTTTGCCTTCATTCAGTGATTCTTAAACTGGGGGGCGCGCCTAGGGGACGTGAGCAAAGGTCCGGGCCCCTCCCGAAGTTTCGACCAACTATGTGGAGAGTTAAAACCCAGATGTTGAAAATCAAATTTCCAAATTTCCAATTTGCAAAATTCCAAGACCCCCTTTTGTACTTGCAGCTCTGTATCACCACTTCTAAGAAATTCTTATTCCGAAATCTATTGACTATTGAGAATTGTGGAAATCATTTCAATAACATTATGGGAAAACCTACAATTTTCCATGTGTATCAATTTAATCAAGATGCAGGCCCTACTTTACGTTTTTTAAAAAGTTACATTTTTAGTGGCTTTGGAATTATTTCCTCCTTTTCGAATCTAGGTATGGGTCTTGCCGTTATAAATAACTAAATCCATACTGGGTCCATCCAGAAAAAATTCTTTAATTTCCAATGGTGAGAGTATATCAAGAAAGTTACAATATTCAGATCCGAACTAATGGCGGGTCCAGGGGTGCCATGTATCTCAGTGAATCCCCAAGAAATAATTATCACACTAAAATTTTAAAATTTCCGAGGGAGGACCCCCAGATCCCCATTCTCATTGGGAATTGGTTCCTAACCGGTTTTCTTCAGGTATTGTAGCTTTAGTGTCAAAAAATATTACCAATGCTCAGTGTTAATTGTTACTGTATGAAAGAGGGGGTGCGATGGAAATAACGACTGGAAATTGGGTCGCCAGTTTTCAATGTTTGAGAAGCCCTACAGGTGGAGTTTGCATATCCCAAGTGGTATTAGAAACAACATTTGTAAATTACAGTTTATGAACTAGCTTCTCAGATATTTATTCTTTAGAAATGAAAATATTCCCACCAAACTGCCTTTTAATGCTACGCCCTTATTCCACATCTCATTTGGCGCGGGAGCTTTTTCTTTAATTTTGAAAGTAAAAGTAATTTTTGGAAGTTATAGACCTATATCCATCATTTGCCAACACATGATTTTGAATCTGAAGAGAAGATATAACCCTAGCGGACATTACACAGTATCAGGGTCGCTGGTTCATACTTCATTACTTATCAACGACGTTTTAATTACTAAAATAACTAATATAACCGTTTATTTAATAACTACAGAACTGGTGAAAGAATTAAACGTATATTCAATACGTCAGTGGTGTAAAATTTGTTTCGGGAGGGGTACAAAAATTCTCAAAAAAATTTTTGTCATTATCGGGCCCAAAGCTAGATTTTTGGAGAGAACCCAAAATTATTCCTATGCATATTTAATAGGTCCAACGTACTTTATTAATACATGTTTAAGTAGAATTTGCATTTTGGTGAACGTAATGGGAAAATGTGTGATTAATAGAGTTCAAAGAACAAAACGGGGTTTTGGGGGTCCTCCCGCACAAAAAGTTTGTAGATTTGACCCTAAAAACAGTGTTTTATCTTGTTTGAAACATTTTATCCTAATTTCAAGGAGGGGGCTTTGCTTCCCCCCTTATAAACACCCCTGCAATGCGTTCCACGTCAATTCTATTCTACCCGAACTCCTGTACCGAACCGGATCCGAGAAAGGTAAAAAGGCCCCCGTGTGGCTGGAGGGGGAGTCCAGGTAAATAATAGAGTGGCCCCAAGGTACTTCTTGGCCTTGGGATTCTCCAGCCAGACGTGCGTCGTCACTTATCGGCTTTGTTGCCTGAATGGTGGGAAATCTTCCCATTTGTTTGCCTGGGGAAGATGTCACTTCAGATAGACACTCATCAGGACAAACCAGTCTGGGGCCACAGAGAAAAAGACGGGGCGGTGAAGAAATAGAAAATTGTATGAAGCATTGAGTCAATACTGGTGTATTTCTATTTGAGAATGTTCGCAGTTATCCGTTATTATTAGATGATAAGAGTAGCTCTGATATGGTTCGATTAGAAAAAACAATTTTGGCAATATTGTTAAGGGGTTAATATATTTATTTTATTTTATGTTTATAATAATATCTTCATTATGTGATTCTATTCAAGCATTTAAATTCCGTTTATTGCTGTAAATTTTTTAAAGGTAGTATTTAGCTTTGTAGAACGTGGCGGACTATTGACTCATTAATTTTAGTTATTTTTTTATATTTAAAAACTTATTTATAAAAGCAGTCTTTAGAATCTTTTGAAATAATTCTTTATGGGCTTTTAGCTTTTAATGTACCTAACTTTACAAATTTTATATAGCTTAAAATTTTAAACATTTACTGTACCCTATTTTAACAATATCTTAACAATATTCTATTGTACAATCTTCTGTAAAAAATCTTTTTGTTTTTAATAAAGCCTTGACCCTTATCCAGATCACCCTATTACCCCACAAACCGAGAGGTTGGGGGGGGTAATTTTAGCTCTTACTTTTTCTTAGTTTTCAAATAGTAGTTTGCATGTTTTGCTAAAATAATATTATAAGTTTTATTCATGTAAAAATAAATAGGTATTAATAATAGGTAATAAATAGGTTGAAAATAGACAATAAACACCTTTAATGAGTTCTACTAAATAATATTACCTACTAAATGCAATAAAAGCAATCAAGCTACTTTTATTGACAAATACCACCTAATTTGATTAATTAATGTATTATAAGTAAGTGCCCCCTTGGAATCTTTTGCAATCTCTTTTATATTCTGTTTAGAGATTGCTAACTTAAAGCGCTATTAAACCTTGAAATTCTGATATAAACGAAGTAATTTAAGCTTATTATGTCATTACCAAAATCTTAAGTTCAAAGCGTTGAACAATGTTTCTTTTCCAGAATAGTTTCTCATAATGCTTTTACTTCAGGAAGACTTAAGTTAAAGTAATAAATCCCTTCTTATAACGAATTTATCAATGAGTTCAAAAATAAAATGAGTGAAATAGTATAGACTGGGTATAATAAACTTTTTCAATACGATAATGAGAAAAGCTTATGCATACTAATATAGTTAATGGTAATTTGTAACAGATGTTAAAATTTTGATAAAATTCGATTCTGCAATTACATTTTTTTAAAATGATTCTTCCGTTCTGCGTGAAAATGCATTGAAGTTTTGATGAATTCCTTTCAGATAATAATAAAACTTTTAATAAATAATAGAACTTTATATTAGTTCATCATAAATATAATTATTCTTCCGAAATCCAAGTATCGCTATTGGAAAAAAGTATCTTACATTTATAAGTACAATAGCACTAAATCCTAACAAAAAACCCAAATCATATAACATTTACTTCTGAATCACAGTAAATGTACAGTAGGTATATAACGAAGGATTCTAGAAAAAAAACATGACGTTTTATCTCATGCCAACCGATTCTTGCCACAAGTGGGGGGCTACAGCAAAGAGGGGGGGATAGGGGAGGGACCTAGGTTGCCCTTCGAGAAATGCCTCGGAACGTCCCATCCAATGACCTTTCACTCTTGTGACGTCAAGACCACATATCTGGAAGATTAGCGGGCAACTATACAAGGTATATAAAGAAATTTTCAGGACTTAATTTTATTCCTGTCGCTGCACCTAGTAGCTCTCTCGTCTTTCTCCTCTTGTTAGATTAGTTGGAAGTTGCCTATACTCATCATGAAGGTTCTTGTAAGTTCAGCTTTAGTCTTATTACTTTTTAACTTGTAAATGTACTTAATTTTTTTTGCAGTTTAGAACGTTTCGGGTTTCCTTTTTGATAAATTGTCCTAACCAATAGACATTTTTATGTGTGAATTCAATGGTTTTTAAAATTTTTGTTCGGGCTTTTATGAAATTTTGTACGATTTTCAAAAGTGTTTTATTCTAGAGCTAATGATTTATATTTAGTGTAATATTATATACTGTGTTTTTGATTTCTTTTCTCTTTTGTTATTGAAATGAAGTTTTTTTTAGCAATACATATTTTATCAGAACTAAGGATAATTTTTATTTTACAATATTTTAATTACTTTGATAGCTTAATATCATACATTTTATTATAAGAATGTGCTTAAAATAATTTAAGGTACTTGTTTTAAGTATACTTACTACTAAATTAAGTAGTTTTTCTGGTAAAAATTATCATTTCATCATCAATATTATACTAATGTGCCAGATTATATGTTTTGAAGTATGTGTATTTTATAAACTGCTTTAATTTTAATTTGTCGAGAAACTTTTTATGAAGCTTTTTGTCGATTCAAGACCGTTTTTGATCAATTATTTTAAAATATAATATTTTTTATTACTTTTTTTAAATGAAATAAGTTCTTGAAACTTACAAAACCGCATGATAATATAATGATTAGGAATGCAAGGTAACAAATTATGCTTTCAACTTTTTCGCGGCTTGTTTATGGATGTACAAGAACAAGATTAGTATGCATTAGTGAATTTGTATTAGTTTTTTCTCACTGTGCGCTTATTTGAATTAAATTGTTTTAAATTTCATCAATTTTCTAAACTTTGTTTAGAAAATATTAATTTTCTAAACTTTGTTTGGAAAATGTTTGTTTATACACAAGGTTTAAAAACTTAAAACGAAGTTTGTCCTTTTTGGTCATTTTTAAGATGACTTAATGTCTATGAAGTTATAAAACCGCCAAAATAGCGTTTTTTTAAGTTATACGCAGTGAAAAGTAATCTTACGATCTTAAAATACATCTAAATTATATTTTAAGTTCTTTTTTGTTGATAGCATTTTTAATAATAATGTTTTTATCAAATATATCGCTAGTTAAAATCACTAATTCATCATTAAAATAAAATATGGTTTAAAAATTACAGCAACTTAAAAAAGTGAAGACATTCTTCATTCCAAAAGGTATCTGACCCCTCAAGTTTAATTTATTACAAAGGCGTTTGACTCATAAAAGTTATACAGTTGAGGTGCGATGAAAAAAATTAGATATTACTATTTATTAAACAATAACTGGAAAATCTTAACTTGTTTTTAAAGATTTTATTAATTTAAAAAATTTTAATGAAACAGGTTAAAATGACTTAAAGGAAATGTTACAAATGGTCACTTTTAGCATAATAAAAGTCAATTAGTCAATCACAGATAGGTACAAAAGGTCATAAAATAATTTAAAATTAAGTATCATATTTTCCAATGAATATTGTACGATTTATAAGAATGTAAATAGTAAAAATGCATTACTACAGTTCTCCTAAAACAAAATGCATTTAATGAAACTCTAATTTCTAAATTTTTACCGTCCACAACAAATTATACAGATCTTAGGCATCACATCATAATGAATGACAGCTCTTTGGTTTTTTTTTTTGAAGTTCCATTTTGGAAAAGAAATTTTAGTTGTTTATTTACAAATGGTTATCTAAAAAATGAATGGATATTTATAAAAACCGTACAGATTTTAATAACAATCCAACGTTGTACTTTTAAATTGATTTGCAATCATTCATGCAATACTTCTTTAATTTTTAAATAATCTTCTTTAAAAAGTGTATTTTTGTCTTCAATAAGTTGCATGGAACATTATGTATAAAAATATTCCCAATTTAAAAATTAAATTTTTCTTTAACAAAAAATGTTTCTATTTTTCTCAAATTTCACGAAAATAACTACACAATTATTTTAAAAGGAAAAACGCACGTTCTTCTTACAACTTAAAAATATCCCTTCAATAAACGACTTCCTGATTACGAACATTATTACCTCATTTCTCCTAAACTTAAAAATAAAAACGTTCCGGTTGAGAAAACGCCACACTTCTTCCAAAAACGCTCTTCCGAAAGTTCCGGAACTTCAACTAAGCCCTTTACCAACCCAACTCTTAAAATGTTATAAATCTACAAGGTTGCAAAATATTCTATCCCAAAATAACCAACAACCTCCTATTCTTGCTGGACTCAACACATCCTTCTACTCCCCCTTTACCTTGAAACTTGAGTTCGACAAAAAGTGTTGTTGAAGTTAGGTTTGAGTTTAGCTTATGTGGCCTTGTCCTCTCAGACTTGAGCTATAGGTTTCTTTTGTCATAGTGTTATTCTTTGAAAAGTGTTCTGGGCTTGACCGGTGTTACGTCACTTTTTGTTTTCGTGGTGGGTTGGGAACGTAAACAAAAGTTGTGACTGGCTGCTTTGAATGTTGTTAGTGATTGGAATAAAAAACAGGTTTTGGGTTTCAAATAATTTGATGGGGTGGAAAAATAACACGTTGATATTAGTGACATTGTCCCTGTCACATTATTTTTGGAGTAGTGTATGATGCAATAGAGTAAGAATCATGTATATCTATGTAAATAAATGGTAAATTCGAACTAACTGTAAATTAATTTATGAGTCATTTCAATTTATGTGAACTTAATGTGACTAAGACGATTTTTGTTGGACGCACTATGAATATGAACTACTTTAAACTTATTATTTTTGAGTTAAAATGCTATAATACTGCTAGACTTATTAATCAAAAGTATTATATATTTTTAAAATTCAGTCTGATTTTTAAGAACTCTACCTGCTTAATTAAAATACTTATTCTATTCTATTCTATTCATAAAACTAGAACTACAAATAAGTTTATTTTTAAACTAAATTTGATGTTTGTTTTTAATTCATAGGTAAAGAGTGCATTTAAAAGAAAATATTTCATTAAATCTTTCAAATTAGGAACTAACAAAGTTTTAAAAATGATAATGAGAAAGGGGATATTTCCAAAACAGAAAAATTTCTAAGAAGTTCTCACACTTTTGTGTGTTGTAGATGAAATGTAAATATAAAAACTTTGTCTTTATCAGAAGAATGGGTAGGAGTTTTCATGTTTCAAAAAATTTTATTTCTTAAAACTGTTTTTACTTAGCTACAATTTTTGAAATTATGTTTAGGCTAAGTGTTTAAAGTTTCTAAAATCATACCATGGTAGAAGTTATCAATCATCACAGGAATTACGAACCATTTTACGAACACTATTTAAAAGCTTTCTACGAGTTTATAAAAATTTCTAGCAGTAAAGTTACTAAGCAAAACCAGCTATTAAGTATACGTCTTTTCTCTTTTCCTCTTCTTACTAATAAAAAATGCTCTGTTCTTCCAGGCTCTGTGTGCTCTTTTCCTCGTCATCTTAGGCATGGCTTCTGCCGCAGCCATCCAAGGTAAATTCGGTGGTGGTATCCGATTGGGCGGTGGATACGGACATGGAGGATACGGTCATGGAGGATACGGACATGGAGGATACGGGCATGGATCATACGGACATGGATCATACGGACACGGATCATACGGTCATGGGGGATACGGACATGGTGGATACGGACATGGAGGCTACGGACACCATGGTTGAAAAGACAATCGTTTTAAGTGATTATAGGACATTTGGTTGGACTGTATTTGTTGGTACAAAAATAAAAATTATTTAGTTTAACTAATGGAGATTTTTCTTTTCTGATTTGTTATTTAATTCTGACTTGTTATTTTAGGGGCATTATATACGTGTGCAAGGTAGAAAAATAAAAATTCGGTGTCTCTTTTAAGAAATTAGAAGAAGGATATTTTTATAGAGTCTTTATATATTTTATTTACCTTAACAAATAGCAATTATTGGTCTTCGTGTTCTACTGTAGTAAGGAAATTTATACTTTGTTTTTCTCTGTACCTTCACATGTATTTTGCTGTGTATTAGTTATGCTTCCTTTTTAGAAATTCTAAAGTACTGCAAAATAATCCAGGAGACTAAAAAGGTTTGTAAGGCTCGGAGGATTTTTGATGGTTGAAACATAGTTTTGGAATTTTAAAATATTATTGTTTTTTAAATTTATATCATCAAAAGATCATATATAAGAAAGGCAATAATTCTTTAAAGTTAAAAATGAATTAGTATTCTTTAGTTTTAATAACGATTAATAATTAAAAAGAAAGTTACACCCTAAGAGAAAAATATTTATAAAACTTTTACTTAGTTTTATCTCCATTCTACAGATTTGCTGTATTTCTGAAAAAGAAAGGCATGTGAAAAATTTATTAAAATAAATATTACTAAAGTAGCAATTAAAACTACTAACATTTAATGTAATAGCGTTTTAAATATGTGTGTAAGGTATAAAGATGAAAATTCGGTGACTCTTTTAAAAATTAGGTGAATGTAAAATTATGAATGGTAAAATTATTTATTAAGTAAAATTGTGTATTTTAACACTGACAGCTATTTTCAATAAGTAATTTGGTTTGTTAAAATAAAAAGCACATATATTTAGTAGTTTTAATAATATTTGAAAAATGTAAAAAAGAAAGTAAATCTTGGAAACTCAAAGCTAAAGCTATCCTAGTATTTACGTTTATGCTTAACACAAGTCTTAAGAGATATTCTTAATCTTAAAAACAAAAATAACAGGTTCTAGCGCTAGCCAATAATGTAGAAACAGTGCATTTCATTATACTTAATTCCTTCTGTGTGTATGAAGCAACAAATTAATAATTCAAATTAAACTCTAAAAATGGAAATGAAAAATATTGAACATTGGGAAGAGTATGTAACAAGTATTAGGAAGTTTGTGTTATAAAAGTATTAGAAAAGACTATATAGGAAGGGGAAGTACTTCTATCAACCGTAAGATGTGAGGTAGTTGAAAAATTTCATAATGAAAATTTTCTTTTGGCATTAGTTTTCATCATGAATTACTTAAAATTAATTATTTTTTACTTCTTAGTTCCTTTTTTTTAGTGAAATTATGAATAAAACATTTTACATTATGATACTGCAAAAAAAACTATTTCATGATAAAAAAAAAGTAATCGTTTCAAAAAAAGAACTAAAAATAGTAATTTATAAGCAGGAATCCCTACCATTTTTACCTTTTTAACTAAAACGTCTCAAGTAAACGATGTAGTTAAAGTAGTTATACTCAATTAGAATAAAAGACGGAAAATCCAGTGTTTGGCCTCCTTTATGTTTATATAAAGGAATTTTCAGAATAGTAAACATAAAAAGTGTTACCTTTCAGTTTTAACTTCGACGAAATATATTTGATAACTTCACAATTAAAATAAAATAAAACTCTTCAAAAATTTCGAGGTAAACATGTTTCACCCAAACTTATAAAAGTTTATAAAGTTATTTTAATACATTTCTTAGAAATTACTATAAGTTATTTGGAATTCTGATTACTATCATTATATCAATGGCTCAGAAAAGTGATTTCCTTCTTTCTACTTGTTACCAATTTGAATGATACTCGTTAAACTAATACAAGACATTTATTCGGTTTTGAAAGCAAACGGTGCATGTAATACACGCATTTCCAACTCAAATTTTCTTAAAAACGAACCAGTGGGAGAGAATACCAAGGTATTGACTAATCTCAATGGCCAAGTCATGGCCAACTGGTAAAATAGGTGACGCTATCGAGGATTTGTTATAATTTTTGTTTGCTGGGAATTAATCTCCATAACTGGATAAGTATAAAATAAGTATAAATTAACTAATAAAAAACCCTAATTGGTGAATCTTGATTTTAAACAATGTAAAATCATTGTTATCCTTATTAGTCCAGTAACTTGGTAGTTTTTTCAGGAAAAAAATACAGAAGTTTTTTTCTCGACGGTTTTATATGTTTTCGAGGGTCCTGAATCCGAATCTGAACTTTGCATACAAAATTTCGAATGGCATTTTGGTGAAAATTCGAAAAAACCCTGAAATTTCACCTCATTTTTTGGTTTTTTGTTTGTAGAACGAAAAGTATGGGTTTCTCATGAAAATGTTAAATACAAAAAATAAAGTTAATAAAACAAGCTACAAAATTGTCAATTACAACGTTTTTGTCAGACTAATAGTTCGGCCGCTAAAGCGCGTTGAAAAAAGGGCAAAATTTGCGCCTGCAGGTAAAAATACAGAAAATCGAACTTTCATCTAAAAAATAAAGTATTTTTTTAAATAAGGTACTTTAAAAACTAGTTTTATAATGTTTCACATGAAATAAACCATCTATTTAGTCTATTAATTAGTATTTAAATGCATTTTCCTCAGCAATTTTCCTTAAGAACGCAGTTTCAATAGAAGACAATAGTGTAATGATAAGTAAGTCGCTTGTTGAAGAAAACATACAGAAGTTTTTTTCTCAACGGTTTTATATGTTTTCGAGGGTGCTGAATCCAAATTTGAACTTTGCATACAAAATTTCGAATGGCATTTTGGTGAAAATTCGAAAAAACGCTAAAATTTCACCCCATTTTTTGGATTTTTGCTTGTAGAACGGAAAGTATGGGTTTCTCGTGAAAATGTTAAAAGTAAAAAATAAAGATGATAAAACAAGCTATAAAATTGTCAATTACAATTATTTTGTCCTACTAATAGTTTGGCCAATAGAGCGCGTTGAAAAAAGGGCAAAATTCACCCTGGCGGTGGAAAAATCCAGAAAATGACCCTTATATACCTAAAAAAGTCATATTTCGATTTAGATAACTAAGAGAAACTAAATTTATAATTTCTTACATGATATAATCCTACTATTTATCTCAAATATTATTTATTCAATGAATGTTCTTTAGGAATTACCTCCCAAAAACGCAGGTTTTTTAGGCAAAGAAAAATCCAATTGCTATTTTCTTTTTTATCCTAGGCACCAATTCCCAATGAAAACTTTTTTAAGCATTAAAAGTTAATTTTTTATCTACTACACTCATTACTTTTTATATTATCCTCTCCTGCTCACAAACTTATAAAATCTATGAATAATTTTTCTTTCTGGAAAACTCTAATTTTCTGTTGTAGATTATAAAAACTCCTGGCATGATTATTAGTAATGATACCAAAATTCACAATAACTTGACACGGGCAATTATAATATTTATTTATCAGTTTCTACACCCAGGAACGTGAATCCAATTGATTTGTTAGGGATAAAATTAAGCATAACTTGGTTATAATATAAAATTACATGGTCACAGAAAATTATCCTAATATATTCTTTAAAGTGATGAACATAATGGTTTTCTCCATTCGGGAATGGGGTTATATCATGTAAGAAATTATAAAAGTAGTCTTTCTTAGTTATCTAAATCGAAATATGACTTTTTTAGGAATATAAGGGTCATTTTCTGGATTTTTCCACAGCCAGGGAGAATTTTGCCCTTTTCTTAACGCGCTCTAGTGGCCAAACTATTAGTAGGACAAAATAATTGTAATTGACAATTTTATAGCTTGTTTTATCATCTTTATTTTTTACTTTTAACATTTTCACGAGAAACCCATACTTTCCGTTCTACAAGCAAAAATCCAAAAAATGGGGTGAATTTTTAGCGTTTTTTCGAATTTTCACCAAAATGCCATTCTAAATTTTGTATGCAAAGTTCAAATATGGATTCAGCACCCTCGAAAACATATAAAACCGTTGAGAAAAAAACTTCTGTATGTTTTCTTCAACAAGTGACTTACTTATCATTACACTATTGTCTTCTATTGAAACTGCGTTCTTAAGGAAAATTGCTGAGGAAAATGCATTTGAATACTAATTAATAGACTAAATAGATGGTTTATTTCATGTGAAACATTATAAAATTAGTTTTTAAAGTACCTTATTTAAAAAAAAACTTTATTTTTTAGATGAAAGTTCGATTTTCCGGATATTTACCCGCAGGTGCAAATTTTTCCCTATTTTTAACGCGCTCTAGCGGCCGAACTATTAGTCTGAAAAAAAAGTTGTAATTGACAATTTTGTAGCTTGTTTTATCATCTTTATTTTTTGTATTTAACATTTTCATGAGAAACCCATACTTTCCGTTCTACAAACAAAAATTCAAAAAATGAGGTGAAATTTTAGCGTTTTTTCGAATTTTCACCAAAATGCCATTCGAAATTTTGTATGCAAAGTTCAGATTCGGATTCAGCACCCTCGAAAACATATAAAACCGTCGAGAAAAAAACTTCTGTATTTTTTTCCTGAAACACCCTATTTTTGACACCAAGTTACTGGACTATATTCCCTGCTAACAATCAATTCATCGGCTAATTCATCGACAATCGGCTAACCATCAATTAAAGAGGGAGTATAAGCGAAAGGCTCATTTTCTTTCTTTAGCTGCTGGTTAACCACTGGTCAAGTTGCAGTGAATGAGCCAAAAATTTATGTATTTAAGAAAAAGTATTTTAATAACATTATTGTTCCTATTTAAATAAAGTGGCGTGATTCAATCCAAGCTCTTAGATCTTTTCGCTTTTATTCATCTAAATTGTATAGTATTTTTTATTATTTAAAACTAAGAGTTTAAAACTATCGAAATTAGTAGTTAAGAAAAAAGATGAAAACCTATTTATGATACAAAAATACAAAGTAGATTACATGCTAAATACGTATAGCTAATGTAATATAGTAGTTTAGACATTATTAATACTACATGCTTTAGAGATAATTTAGTGAAATATTAAACGAATATATCTATCCTATTACAAAGAAAGAGAAGTTGCAAACTTTCTTTCATATTATTTTGTTAGTTGAATAAATCAAGAAAAGACAATGACCAACATAGTTGTAAAGTGTAACAAAATATTTGTATTGTCTCATTATAATGCGGCGTTTCAGGTTAGCAATAACACCGAGAATGACCTGCTACCATAATCAAGGAAACAACTGCTAAAAATCAATCAAAGCATCTGTTGAATCATAGATATGTCAACAGCAATGTAAATGTTAAGATATAACGTGTATTAAATCAGAATTTAGGTATAGGTTTATGGAAATTGTTAGCATCGTTCACCTATTATATACTTGCATTAAGGAAAACTAAGGTTTCATTCTACCTAACCCTGACAGCTGTAGTAGATTAGAGCAAAACTTTGTCTTTTTTACAAAACCACAAACGTAGTACTTACCATTCATGAAAAACATTATTCGGATTCAATATAGGGTTCTTTTGTGAACAAACTTTGTACAATCAGTTGCAAAAGCTTCACATTATCATCTCAATGATCAGAATATAGATCCCATTCATTTTTCATTTAACGTGTACTCAGAAAATCCTATTCCACCTACTTAAATAATGCTTACAAAGTTATTCTAGACACCAGAGAAAAAACTATTGTTTTCTATAACGATTCTACAATGGCAGAAAAACTCCCAGGTCATAGTCATTATTCATGTTACTCACGAAAGGTTGCTCATGAATCACTCCAAATACATTTTTCCTATTATTTTAATTATGACTATCATGATCAAAAGGAAGATTTGATATGCACAAAAAAAACTATAACCTTAACTTGAAATCGTTTCAGTCAGTATAGAGGAGATTAGTGAAAACGTCACTTCCGGTTTCTTGTTTTGTTTGGAAACGTTGATTCGATCCGTGATTGGTTACATACGGATCCGTACTGTCCGTACAGTTCACGGAACCAATCACAGACTGAATTTACGTTTCCAAACAAAACAAAAAACGTCACACTAATTTCGTCTATTGATGCATTATTTGAGTTAGCTGATTATTTGACTGGTAAACGTGGTCGACTCTTGTAAATCTATTGATTGAGTTTTTCATATTCAGAGAGGTATTTCGTTTGGATCACTACGAAAAATCAAGTGAAACCTATATTGACAACCCTCAGCTTAAAAAATCCATCAGTTCAGTTATGAAAGTGTTGCTTGTAGCATATGTTTTGCTTACGATCGTGTTGGTTGAAGCGATAATGAAAAGAAAAGATGAAAAGAAGATGGAGAGAGTGGCAAATTGTGCTATGCTGAACTTGTGTGATTGTGAAGGTAAGACGTTCCAAAACCTTGTAAATCTTTTATCCACGATCCACGTCAGCTTAGCAAAGTTTTGAGCGAAGGCTTAACGTTTGTGCTATGGTTTAAAAAAATAACCACAAGAAATACTTTTTCTTTGGTTGATTGGCGAGCCACAAATTATAGTTTCGTCGGGTAAGGTTGCTTCTTTTCTTTGTATTAGGGTTAAAAGTTTCTTTACTTCATTTCCCCATATCGCTCACTCAACGATATTTAGTTATGACTGTTTTTAGAAAGCCCTGAAAAAGTAGTATAGCCCAGCAAAATTGCAATATCTTTAGGCTGTATAGTAAAACATTTAATATGTTGTTTAATATTTATTTTTAATGCATTTCAATCTAATCTTAAACTTTCAAATCACTGTTTTGTAAAATAAGGTTTTTTGAGATACGACGTTTTTGAAAGGAGTGAGTGATATATGTGTTAATGATCAAATGATTGTCCTGTTTATTTTTTAAAAACGTATGCTTAATTCGATTGTTATAATGCGTAATGAAATTAGCAATTCAATGTTTAATTTTGCCATCTCAATTTTTCAATTCATTTATTTATTAACTTTTGATTTATTAGATTTTTTTCATTATGTAAAAATGGTTTGAAAATGAATGAAATAATGAGGTGTTTGCTGCAATAAGTAGTTTTCTCCAAAATCAGAATTTTACATCAAAAGGCGTAACCTTAGCGTTAACCGGGGGTGGTCGCTAAAGTGGAACTGTTTTAGGGCCTTGCATAACAGTGTAAGTAAGCGACAAATGTTGCCATTTTTAAACCCCGAAACAAACTTCTTGGATGTGAATATTTTAGGAAAATGTGTTTTTCTGAATGTGGAGATAACTAACTGTTGCAGCAAACACCTTAATTAGGCTTGATATTTTTTCAGAAAGTGGGAGAAGCAAATTAAGATCATGTTACAATAAAATGGAAGAAGAGGTAAGTCTACAGATGTATCTTAAGCAGGGTTGGCAAAAACCCGGGTTTTTTTGAAAAAACCCAAGTGGGCTGGGTTTTTTGGGGCTTTTTCAATAAAACCCTGAAAAAAACCATGTAAAACTGGGTTTTTTCGGAAAAAGTGTGGGTTTTTTCAAAATTAAGTGGTTTTCTCCTAGAAAGTGGGTTTTTTCAAATTTTAGTGAGTTCTTTCTATGTGAAATGTGTTCTGTCAAAATAATGTCAGTTTTTCCACAGATAAGTGGGTTTTTCAAAGTTTTTATACTTTGAAAAAACCCACTGAAATCGTAAAATTACCCCTTATTTTCTGAAACCTGGTTTAAATTTTGAAAAAACCCACTAAAATTTAAAATATATCCTAAACTTTGAAAAAACCCATTCATGAAAGAAATCTATTCAACTTTGAAAAAATCCACTGAAATATAAAAAGATCATCTTTATTTTTATATCTAGTTTGAACTTGAAACGTCCTAAATTTTGAAAAAACACCCTTCAATAATGAAAAAACCCACTGCACTGAATAATGAAAGAACCTATTTAACTATAAAAAAACTCCCTGAAATTGAAAAAACACCATTTAATTTTTAAAACCTAGTTTAAATTTTGAAAAACCCATTAGAATTTTATAAACATCCTAAACTTTGAAAAAAAACACATTAAATTTTTAAGGAATTGCCAAAATCTTGATTTTTCTTGAAAAAACCCAAAAATGGGTCCAAAATGTGGGTTTTTTCACATGGGTTTTTTTGAAAAAAACCCATTGGATCCAACCCAATTGGGTCCAATCCAGCCAACCCTGATCATAAGTGCTGTTTTCTGAATATGTTCCCTATGTTTTTAATCAGATTTGAGCTTAAACTTGTATTATTCACGCCAAAACTTGTCCTAATGTTAACTCTAAACTGACAGGTACTTTTCTGTTGTTATTCTATATTTTTAACCGCCACATCAGGTAAAAGTTCACAGTCAATTTTTATTTTATTTTGATTTTTAACATATTTCCCTTAAAACTAAGATTCATTTTTCAAAGGTATATTTGTGAGTCAATAAACTTACGATCAGTCTGAAGCTCTAACTTTTAAATTCGTGATTTAATAGTCTCAAATCATTTTTGTGCAAACTCTTACCCTCCTTTCTCCTAAAACATAATCAGAAAAGTTATACGTTCCATATTTTTCAGACCAAAGAATGGTTCCTTAATTGTTTGAATGAGTGCAATATTGCTCCAAAATTAAACTCCACGGTTTTAGATGATAATGTGGAAATCACATGTGAAGTCAGCAAAGAAGAAGTAGTAAGTTCAACGCTTTTTTTATAATAATTGTTTTTTACAAACTAGAACTAGATAGATACTTTTGTAGTTTGTAACAGTTTCGTGAATTCAAAAAATGTTTAATTGGTATAATTATGTAAAATAAGGTGGAGCGATAAACACAAATTGCGAAAATTGAAAATTCCTATGGTAGAAATAGGGAATAGTTGTGGACTACCATGGGTATTAATAATCCAAAATATGAGTTTCAAGTGCCAGTTCCACATTGAAATTTTTTCACAACATATAATCATAGATCAACGAATGACCATAACATAGAATTTATTATACATACAACATACAATAGACGTACAATTAACATACCTTTTAACAAAAGCTACAACAACATTCACAATAACACATATACCCTACAGAAGTAAAACCAAAATACACAATAAAAATTCACAGAAAGTAATTAT
Source organism: Tetragnatha versicolor (assembly GCA_024610705.1). Taxonomy (NCBI): domain Eukaryota; kingdom Metazoa; phylum Arthropoda; class Arachnida; order Araneae; family Tetragnathidae; genus Tetragnatha; species Tetragnatha versicolor. Next base: position 5,556,060 of record JANDEH010000008.1, on the reverse strand, counting down.
GTGATAACAAAAGAGCACAAGGCTTGTCCTAGGTACCAAAAAAGAAATTTAATTTGGCAAAAAAGCTAGACCAACTCTATTTTGGTATTTTAATAATGCTTCGGTATCAGTTAATGAACAAGAATATCAGTAAATGATCAAGAATGTAGCGTAATTTCTAGACTTTACAAGTTTAAATCCAAGATCATTTTAAAACATTTTTTTCAAGACAATCAGTAAGTTTTTAGTTTTTCTAATTCATTTGTTTTTATTTTTAGGCTACTTGTGCAGAAGAATGTGCTGAAAAATTTAAACCATACATGGTACGAAAACTTTTTATATTCGATTGTTTCCAACGACTCAATGAAAAATAGAATGCTTGTTTCACAAACAATTAATCTTGAATGAAAATTTTTTTTTATCAAACTTAAATTAGTTTTAGTAAATCTGTCAATACTTCTTATAATTTTTTAAATACAAACTTAAAACAAAAAACATCTTAAAATTTTGAATATATGATTGCTAGAAAGAACGAAACTAACACAAAATAAACTATAATACAGTTTAACTTGGAAGAAGAAGGTTAAGTGGCTCCTAGAAAGATAAACAAATAAGGGCGACCATCTTCTTAACATTATAGAATGTTAATTATTTTCTAATATTTCAGACAACTCTATTCGTGGACCCAACTAAAGCAGCCACAATGCATGCTTTGAACGCTGCTCAGGTATGCAGACGTCATGGAATTTTGCAAATACTGTAGGATGTTTGGCCTACTTTTCACTCTTTAATTCTTTTGTCTTAATTTAATTCTAATTATCATTTTATAATTAATAACACAATTTTTTTCTTACATATATTTGAAACAATTCGTCTGAGGGTCATTTCACGATAAATGTATAATCAGTCCTCAATGTTTATTTTTGTCATATGGGGTTGGTGGGGGAAAAGCTTCGCAATTTTCAATTTTTAACATTTTGATTTTAATCAATGGTTGTGTAAATTTTTACATATTTTCAGGGCTGTTTCTCAACTGTTATTATGGAGTGTGAAACATTTCCCGGCTCATGCTTCTGATGTATAACTCATAAACAAACCTTTTCCAGACAATTTGTAAATTTCATTCTCAAGAAAACCCTAACAAGGCTGCAAAGTTATGCAGTTGATAATGTTTCTGCTTTTTTTGGTTTAGGAATCTTTAAAAAAACATGGTAATGTTTTCTATTTTAACTAATAATTCTTGGGAATGTTATTTTTGTTGAGATCAATTTTAATAAAATATTAATTTATGAGGTATCATCTGATTAGTATGCATTCTTGTATAAAAACTTCCTTATTATGCTATGTAATATTTCATTAACTATAGGTAGATTATACTTACTTAAGAATTCTCAGTATTTTTCGATTAGCATTGCTCAAGTACGAAATCTTCGCTTATTAATTCCGATTAGTTATATTTGCGCCCGGCTAGTCAAAGAGAACTGATCTTTTTTCACTTATAGTAAATGGTTTTCGGTCTTAGAATTGATCAAGACGTATGTTTAACCCTCTCTATTTGTTACTTGTTTCAAACTTTTGTATAAAAAGTGGGGGGTTTCGTTACAATATGACAAGTTTACCTTTAATTAATACTATCCGTTACATTTAAAATGTTTTTCAAAAACTAATATTTTAATCTTGAGCTACGTACGGTTTTATTCGATGAACACTTAAATAGAGGTGTTATTGTGAGATAAATAAAAAGCACATCGTAAAATCAAAAGAAAATAACCTTTTACTTTAAAGTGATAGCAAGAAGGATTAAAAGATGCTTTTTTCTACAATAATTCCTTTCTTACACTGAAAAAAGGTTTTTTTCTTTTCGCCTCAGAAAACATAAAGAAATTTCTGATTTTTAGTTTCCTCGAACATTCACTGGTTTCCTCATGCATACAACTGTAACAGATGTTCCACATATTATGTAATCTCTGAAAGCAATTAGTAATTTGATTAAAAATCAGCTTTCCATCTGTGTTGCCACTTTTTTAACCAAGATAAGAGAAATAAAGTGTCTTTGTTGTAACCATGTGTTATTTCTTTTTAAATCAGGTGTGAAATGGGGTGAATCAAAAAAGAAACTCACGATTAAGGAAAACAAATTTTAATCTTCTTAGATTTTTTTCTGCTGGCTATAAAAGTGTTTGTTATTTTTATGAGTTGCAATAATAATGAATGCCAGAAGTTGAGCTTTCCAGAACTTTAAAAAATAGGAAGTTTAAATGAAAAACTTGAAGAAAATATTACAACAAATTCAATTAAAAATTGAAGGAAATAAACCCTGTTTTAAGACGTAATAAAAAGAGGCAAATTCCACTCGAAATCGTATCATCGAATATTGCTTTCATTAAATTTACTCTTGGATGTTTTTATGATATTGCAAACTAATATCTAACTAAGGTCCATTTTCTATAAATTTTCAAGTATTTTTTAGCTTCTTTGTTTCTCCGCTAGGAGCTCTATAAGTCGTCACAATTTAGCATAAAATATAACAACTTGAAACTTACTTACTTTTGAAACACCCTTACATATATGACAGGAGAATTTCACCATTTATCGCTGGTTAAGCGAACAATAAGTGTTAAACTCGCAACTCTCAAGCGTCACCCTCAACCGTGGACCGGTTTCGTCATTGTTAGGACTCATCAGCACGGTATAGGAAGGTCTTCTTCTTCTTCTTACTAATCCCCATTTCTAGCAGAGCTAGATAAAGTCCATGAATCCATTCACCCTCAACAAGTCAAGGACCGGTACAAAGGGTCCGTTAAATAGTTCCTGGTCAGAGAGGCCCAGGCAATTCAGAATGTGTTCCGGGGAAGCCTGTGCACTGGAAAAATTGGTGCAGGGTTGAAAAATTTTAATTCCACCAGAGTATAGGAAGGTAACGCAAGAGAGCGGAGGGCAAGGTCCTGGGAATGCCATTGTCATTCCTGCAGATGAGTGGAGGACTAATCAATGGTCACCACTTTTTCAGTTATAGTGGGCTAGACTAGTACTTGCCCTCCGCTCCCTTGCGTTACCTTCCTATACCGTGCTGATGAGTCTTAACAAGGACGAAAGCGGTCCACGGTTGGAGGTGACGCTTGAGAGTTGTGAGTTTACACTTACCCTTACATATATTCATGTTTTATAAAAAGTACCAATCTAATGAGTGAAAGTAATCTGTGATAAAGGAAATCTATTTTAATAGTTCATGGATAAAAAAGGTTTCTAATTAAGCTCTAATATTTAAATTCTTATTTTATTAACTTACACACACATTACATTTTATACTGTAATATAGTATTACAGGGGCAATTAATTGCAATCCTGTTCAGCTGTTTTTATATGTATCTTTTTTTATTTTGAGGCGAACCAGGTTTATAAACAGTTCTTCATTCCAAGAAGAAGCTTTAACCCTTTATTTACCGACGGTACTTACAAGTACCGCCAACTTCTTTAAAATTACATAGAATAACCATCCTTGCGAATATATTGACGATAATTTGCAGGAGCACTCTTTCAGTCATTCTCTTCCAGGATAAAAAACAGCGAAGGTTCTATGATGAGTATTTTAGGGGGAAATGCGAATAGATTTAACTGAAGTTGTAATTTTAGCTTCCATTTCGATCGGATTCACATGATTGTCATTTTTGTTCCCGCAAAAAAGTAGTTAAAGTCAAAAGTTCAGTGTATTATTTTTTAAGACTTATTACTGCGATAAAAAAAACTATGTTTTTCTTCTATTGTGAGAATATTTTAGCACTCCGTGTACTGACAGTACCCAAAAGTATCAATTTAAGTAATTGGCTCTAGCGGATTCAATTTTCCAAAGATAATTATTTTATTTATGTATATCCCTTAATTTTCAATTTAGTGACTCAAAAAAAGTATTTGCACGAAAAAAATTGCAGCGAATCATAATGCGGTAAATAAAGAGTGAAGATTTTGAATTGTTGAATAAAAGTAGATACGTGATGTCGGGATTATGTATTCATTGACCGATTAAGTCGAAAATCTTCGTGTGAAAGATGCTGATTCATTTCATAAGTCGTGAAGAATAATATAAGACAGATTGATTGTACCACGTAAGTAGATAACATATACGTAGAAGTGTGTAAAAACACGAATCATCAGGAAACATTTCAGGAAATCAACTGATGATGGCTTAGTAAAATTAATTCACAAATAAGAAACTCCATATTCCTTTATTTCTCTTCCTATTTTTGTATTTATTTACCCCTAAAACGTTTCCAGCAAATTTTGAAACGACAGTTTACCATCTAATCAAGTTTAACCAAAGGAATGTCACTTTTTTTAAGAAATAATCCAAAATAATGTTCAAGATGGGCTAAAATAATCGAAATAATAATTATACTCGAATCTCTAAAGAACCCAAGTACTATAAATAATGTAAAACATATTTTTTCTATCATCCATTTTTTTCTATCATTTTTTCTATCAACTAAAACATATTCTATTTTTTTCTATCATATCCCTATCATCTAACCCTAAATCACACTATAAATTGTCTAAATTAAACAAGACGTTAGGATCGTGTTTGTTTTATTACGGAAAATGTGTTAAAAGTACCATTTTAATCAACAACTATTGTTGAAAAATAAAAAAAATTCTATTAAAAATGCATTAAGCAACTTGAAACTTTAAATCGAACCCATTTCTTTCTTTATCACATTTATCTTTATTAAGCACATTTTTAACTTTTCCTTCACTAATTTCGTAACTAGCGAACTTTATATAGGAACTCTTTTATTACTGTACTAGATAGTATTGTGAGTCTAATGAGGTGCTCGCTCGTTGAAAAAGAATGAATGTAACCAACAGTCTAATTTCAAAATCGAAATATTTGTGAATTTTACTTTCTTTTAATTTCTGATGTATAAAAATTAAAGATAAAATTTTCTGATTTATGGAAATTAAAAATAAAACTTCCTGATTTATAGAAATTAAAAATAAAATTTTCTAATTTATAGAAATGGATATAGAAAAAAGTACATGGCATTTTTTTATTGGAGAACCTAGTAAAAATACATTGAGAATGAATTATCTCTAGTTCTTCATGCCATGAGCACAGAAACTGTGAGCAAGCGTAAGGTGACCAGTCATCTAGCTTTCTATTGGACGATAGCCAAAACTATCAGTGGAAGAAAAGGATCTTTAGCAACGAAAAATGTTGCATAGTGTGATTTAAAATTTACTTTATTAAAAAAATGCAAATTTTTTTCATAAAATCTAATTTATTTAAAAAGTTAACACATTTAGTACTGATAAAAACGCACTTAAATTTTATAAAACTCTATAATATGCTAATCACCCACGTAATTTATAAAATACCCCCGATTAATTTCGAAACCTCTCTCACTTTCTCTAAGAAACACAAGCTCCTTTTCATAGTTTCATGAAATAACCTCTTATTCAGCTACATCCTCATATACAGACACAATCATTCAAAAAGGACAATCTTGTTAAATTGCCTTTGTCCACGATACAACAACTCAACAATTGATGACCACCATAGAATCGTCCTCTTCAATCGAAGATCATCATCCTTGGCATTGAAGAGAACCCCGAATCAATCTCATCACCTTAACCCATCTTCCTCTTTGTTCTCTTCCAAGGGGTTCTCCAGCCGTTTCATTGGCCAGCTAATCCTTCCAAACACCCGTGGCCTTTGTCTAGCTACAAATGGACGTCGAAAGCCCAACTCGAGGTTAGTTCCACTTTCTCTTCGCCGCGCGCGTTCTAGTTCTTGTTCCGTGTTGGGTGGATACGCCTCGCAACCCCACATTCTCAGGGAGAGTTCGATAGGTAGATGATCGACTGATTCGTTGTTGTGGAATAGCAGCATCGACATGGAATTAAAGGTGAGTCGAGTCGCCCCTTGCCTCTCTATTATTGTAAGGTTAATGGTGCTTGATGAGAATGTTACTTGCCATTCGTTGCTTGTAATATTTCTCGTTGTATTTAATTGATGTAATATTTGGTATTGCTTTTAGTTTGTTGTTTCTGTGATCCTCAGCTAAAATTGTTCAATTTTTTGGGAACGAATTTTTTTTTATTCTTCTAACAATTTTATAAGTAAACATATGTTACGGGGAAAGTGATTAATTGGGCATTATTAATAATGCCCGGAGTGGAGGCGGGCAAAGTGATAAATTGCATTGATAAATTCCATTGAATTTCTCACATTGCCCTCCTCCACTTCGGGCATTATTAATAATGCCCGATTTATCATATTGCCCGTAACATAGACATCTCAAAAAGAAAAAAAAAACTCTAAATTGTTTTTACTATGCACTTATGGGATTACAAATCCTTTGCAAGTGCATTTTGTAGTCGTAATAATTATGTTAAAAATTATAGTAAATTAATAAACATAACGTAATTTGAATGTGAATTGTTGAGTTAGTTGAATTAGTCGAGTTATTTCCATGGTAAGGGGTTTAGTTCAGATTTTCGGCTGAAGTTTCGTTCTCGACCTTCTTGAGAACGTTTCAACTATAAAAGAAAAGCGTGCATCCGCCTAAAGTTTAAGGTGAAGTGGTACAATAATTTAGTTAAAATTGTATCTTTGAACCAAAACCTGATTGTGTGACCACAATGTAAACAAACCAAACAAGGTTGACTTCTTTGTGTGTTAAAAACCTTCCCTTTTTGAAGTCGGTAAAAAATGAAACCTATAAAACACGTGTTTTACAGCACGTTTATTTGGTTGATGCGCTGTGATGTTTGATACATTTTTGCAACTGCATCCGTCTCCTTGTTTTGTTTGTAAGATGTACTGTTACTGTAGTTGTAGGGCTTCTGTGATATTATGGAAAGGATAGCTTTTGAGCCTTGGCTTTCCTCAAAAGCCTTAATTCAACCCTCTTTAGAGGGTTGACAACCCTCTCAACCTCAACTGCCTTTGAGTTTAGCCCATGAATTTCGGTAGTCAATTTAGGTTTAAGTGGTCCAATACTTCTTCCAAATACTTCTCCCAGTTGGAAACCATTGCCTTACATTTAAATTCCACACCCTATAATACAATGGAATAATACTAGCAGGGTTTCAGTTAGTCCAAATGCTAGAAAGTATTTAATGATAAAAGGAATACTGGGTGATAGTTTCCGTAAGTCACACCTTTTGTATATTATTTCTCTTTGCGCCTATTGTCTGGAAGTTTTCCTTCCAGCTGTTCTTTTCGTGATCAATGGATAACCTTTAACTCAAGGAAATATCATAAAACCCGTTCATTCTTAAATGGAACGTATTTATGGTCGTGATGAAAAAAAAAGTCATAGAAACAGGATTATCGTGAAAGTTAGCGAAGTAACAAGTTGGTAACAACTGTTGCCTTGAAAAAGGTGTTTTAGTTCTTTGGGAATAGGATAAATAATCAAATAGACTATGGGGAGTAGCATGCTTCAAAAATAGAATAATAAAAACAAATAATGTTTTACAATAAATATTCTCTTTTCTTCTTTTTATTGTACATTTTTCTGAACAAATTACTATTTTCTTACTCGGTATTTTTATTGTTTAAAAGTCCTATTAAACTCATTGATATTTCTTAACTAATTAGTTTATATTAATGCTAGATAAAATTTATTTAAATGAAACTATTCTCTGTAAAATATGATTAAAAACCCATAGTATGGTCTGTTAATAAAAAAAGCCGAATAATTACACACTGGATAATAGTATCAAACATTTAAATTTTGTTCCTTAGAAGGTAAGAAATTATCAAATGATTAATGACCAATGATATAAAACCCAAACAATAATAAAAAATAACTATAATGCTTGGAAATTTAATTTGCTGCTTATGTGAAGTCATCCATATCCTAAAAATTTACATATAGAGATACCCGCTCTCAATTTAAATTCCATATGGTATTATTCTCCTACATGTAAACAATGTGGTATTTCTTATCTTTGAAGTATTGAACCTAGATCAAATTTTGTGTACATTGAATGCATACTAACATAATTGGGTTGATTACCACCAGTAAGATCTCAATCGTAAAAAAGAAGAATGCTTTGATGGGAAAATAAAGTTTAATTATATAAAAGCATATGCAAAAGAAGTATGGCGTTCAAGGGATTCAAAAAATGGCAATGTATTTTTGAATTGATATCCAAAAATTTTTGCATTTTTAATGATTAAGAAACATTAAAAATATGAAGCAATAAAGTAAAAGTACTCATAGATAAATAATTAGTATGTCATAAATTTATAAATTATTTTGTAAATTTTTCCAGTTTAAGATATTTTATAAAATTGAGTAATATATTTATTCATATTTAATATTTATTCGCTATCTGCTCGCTATCTCTCACCAACCCCCGTTAACTGCTAACGCAGGGCCTTTCGGATCGCTTAGCAATCCCCACAAAACCCTTTTCACTGAAATTATTTATTTTATAAAAAACATTCGTTACACCAATTAGTAGAAGAAACGTCTACCAACTTTCCAAAACACACAGGTCATCTTCATGGATCTTTAACAGGTCTCCTAAAAGTTACATTATTTATTTATTCTAAATTATCAATAATAAAAATCCTTGTAACTATTGTTAATCAATATTTTTAAAAAAGTTCACCTGTCAATCTGCTAAATTTAATAAAGTAAGTACCTAGTAACTCTTCAAAATAATAAAATAATAAAACACAAAACCTACATTACACTCAATGTTTACAAACAATTGATTTTCAAACAATGTTTACAAACAATTGATTTTCAAACAATGTTTACAAACAATTGAATTCTATATTTAAATAGTATTGTAAGCATCTGGAAAACTCTTATCAGTCGTTTAAAGATATTTTATTTAAAAAGTATTTTGAAGCTCATTTTTAAAGCGTGAAAGGAATTATTTTCATCATAAAATATGACGTCGATTGGTCGTTGTGATTGGAGGGATAATAAATTGTACTACAGTTTCTTTCTGTTAACTTCAACCTTATCCGTAATCCAGAAAAATGGAAATATTTTTTAATTGAGAATTTTTTTAGAAATTCTAAAGGCTTATTGCACATCCTCAAAAGAATCTGAACAGTTTGATACCAAAAACATGTTATACGGATCAGTAATTAAAAATCCTTTCTCTGGAAACCATTTACCAAAAACTTTTTTTTAGAATAGAGATATTTTAAATCAACTTTATTTGAAATTAAATGAACTTGTATTACAAAAATATTTTTACGAAAATTTTCTAAAATCTTACTTGTACACATCCTTGTTTTAATTAACAGAAGATGTTGAATACTATTCTATTTAAAAAAAAACTGGTACTCGCGCGTAAAAACGTTTTAATTTTTTGCTTTCCTCCCAATGAAAGTAATTTTTAAGACATTGCTTTCTTAAAACGTATACAAATTTTGTAAATGATTGCATTAAGTATTTTTTTAGTTAAAAAAAGATTTTTCCTTTAAAAATTCTTTAAATAATTCAAAATAAAAAGTAAAATAGAAAAAGTTAAAGTACTTAATCTTAATAAATGATGTTTTCTATTAATCGTAGAGTTTTTTATTTATTTTAAAAAGTAAAATAGGGCGATAAAAACATATTTGTCAAATTTTTATTATGCAAGCAATTGCGAAGTTTCAGACAGGGGAGGCGCTGAAACCTGATCATGTTCAAGGCAAATTTGATTCACTCGTAAGATTTTTTTACAGTTTTACTCCGAATTTGGTGATTTCACTTGATATTAGAAGTTGTAAGCATTATTTTGTTAAACCTCGATTTCTTGAAATGCTTGAAATTTGGATCATGTGTTAATGCAGCTCTTCCTCTATTCACAACTCACGTTTCACCGGTTCACACTGATTACGTCTATTCCAATACTCCAAAAGCTAACACCTAAGACCTCTCTTTGTTAAAATTATAGATAATTTGGTAAGCACTGTTGATAAAATCAAACAAATAACTTGGAAGGTTTTAATACACTAAAAAATAAGAGCTTAAAATATCAGCTACTTTATACTACAGTGGCTAGAAGGGGATAGTGTGTCGTTCGAAGATGAAAACTGAAAAAAAAATTACTCCTCCGCTTGGTGTCGCTGCTGTTAGACGTGCATATAGGCGCCTGCGCATTGCGACTCTCATTCTCAGCGGCTATGTTATTGTTTACGCCGTGTAAACGATAATGTTTACGTTTGGCCGGCTTGGTGCTGAAAGTCGCAATGCGCAGGCGCCTATATGCACGTCTAACAGCAGCGACACCAAGCGGAGGAGTGAAACGAGGAGAAAAATTTTAGCATTGCTGGTATTGGCGAACGACACACTATCCCCTTCTAGCCACTGTATTTATACTAAACAACTTAATTCACTACTTTTCTGTTACGTCTTAATCTTATTTCTGCTCTTCGAAACATTTTTAAGTCACAGAGTTTTTAAAAGTACACTTGTAAAAGTGATTTCCGCGTTTATTACAATTATCTAATCAATGATAAAAAGGTATCTAAAAAGATACTTTTTACGTATAATGAAAACAACGGTGCTCTCTTTTTAAACCGGAAAACTTTCCACGTACATTAAAAGAACGATTCTGTGATAGTTTTTAAATGTTGCACACCCTACAATGATCTTCCTGTGTTTCACAGGGTTTTAAAAATACATTTTGAAACCTTTCCTGCTTCTTTCATTCAGGTATAGGCATAAAAGAGTACCGGAAACTGTCATGGGAAGTCGATCATGTATTGACTTTCTGAAAGAAACTCGTTAAAGACCTAAAAGGGTTTTCCTTTGATTTCTCAGAAAAAGATTGCGCATTAAAGAATCTTCATGAAAATTGGGTAATTTGCTCATGTTAAAATTTCTATTAAAATGAAAAGTCATTTATGCGTATCTCCCAAATCAACAAATAGTATAATTTCTTAACTTAATAGACATTTAAGTGTTTTTTGAAAGAAAACACATTGCTGAGGTTTTTTTTGGTTAAAATCTAGGTTGGGGTAACGCAGGTAAAATGAATAGACTGGGTTGAAAAGACTATATTAATAAAATTTATTGCTTTGTTGGCGTGTTGATTCTTCTTGAGGATATTGATTTTACATCACACCTTCATAACGTAGAGTACTAATTTTAATTTTATTTCTTTAGTCACAAAACTTTTCGAACTTTTACTAAGATTTTATGAATCCATAATTTTAAACTGTTTCTAAGATAATGCAAAGACATTTTTCTAAGATAATGAAACATGCTTTTTTATATTATGAATATTTTGCTTCTTATATTCAAAATGAAGAACACCATAAATATTGATAGCTGAAAACCTACTAGTGGTATCAATATCGTTATTTTATATAATTTCTTTTTCAATAATCATTAGCAGTGTTAAATTTTTTTTAACACTGCTAATTTTTTTTAAATTTAAAATTGTCAAAAATATCTCTACACTTAAACCCTCTAAAATTATCCGCGCAATTTTCAGTAAAAAAATATTATTCATTCTTGTTAACAGTCTTAAATAACATTAAATCACAAAGAAACAGGAAATGATTGATTACTATTACATAACGTTTGAGAGATAAGATCTCAAACTTTAAAACTTGAAAGCCAATAACGATCCATTGTTCCACAAAAGCAAGGCCAACCGTAACGCTCAAGAAATTTTCAAAGAAAAGTTGAACTGAACTAATCGAAGTGCCACACCTGTGTTATACGTCCGTTCTAAAACGATTACAAAAGAAATGCTTCCTTCGGTGAAATCTATAGTTAGTAATGTCTTGGTCGTGCCAGTTTGTTTTATCTATGTCTGAAATGTGAACAATGACTGCCACTCCTTCAAAATCTCCTTGTAAAGACAATATGAACTCGTGTTCTATGAGTGTGAATGGGAGAGGGGAGATGAAGTTAGATTAAATCGAAGTGAGGAAGTAGATCATACAAGTAACAATAGTTAGCATATCCGATGAAGAATTTGACGACAAATGTTTTAGGACCAGATTGGAATGCTGATTTATCATGCATCATTAGTATAATGACATTTTTTTTTAATTTTTCGGTTTAGGTTTGAGATTTCAAACTTATATTTACTTCAACCTACATTAGAGGAATGTGTTAATACTTGTGTGTAGAAGTAGATTTGTGCAATGAAACTGGTATCTAAACTCATGCTCTTGTATAATTCTCTGTTGATAAAATTATAATATTAAAGTAATTTAGTTAGATATTTTAAATTATTTCTAAAATAATCTGATCTTGATTTTAAACATTTTTATTTTATCTGGCTGAATTGTGAATTCTTAAATTTATATTTTTAATGCATTAATGTATCTATGGAGTATCTAAAATATCAGGTATAATGTAGAATGTCTAAATGAAAATCTATAAATATATTTTAATAAAATCTTTATTGCAGGACCTTAATTTATATTATTCTAGTTTTAAAATTAAGATATTTTTAATGTCTTACATAAGTATCAGGCGTATCCCTTTCCTCCAATGACAAGAAAAGCAAGAGGCAAAATCCCCTTCTCCCATATTTAAGCAGCCCAAACATAATCAAGTATAATTTGAAAAAAAAAATACAATGTAGTAATTTAAAAATAATTTAAAATCAAGTATTTAGTTGTTAGGTTTCAAACAATCAAACTTTCATCTAAAAACAGAAGGATTTTTTTTAAAGTTAGATTAGTTTTTTCAGTTTGAACAAAAAAACTGCAGAAAAGGATGCATTTCCTCAAAAAGCACTCTCTAACCTCACTCATGTTTTAAAAGAACCTTAACCAGTCGTTGCAATAAAAAAACGAATATAGCACCATGTGATAGTTAGCTACTTAATTATAAATTCAAGTACACTCAAATCATTAGAAACAATCCAATTTCAAAGGCGATTCGATGGTCAAACAAACAAAAATCAACTAGAAACACATCATTTACCCACACCTATACTTTTTTCTAATTGAGTCCAGCCAATTACTTCCAGAAAGATGGTTTACGGCGTTCGCTCAGGTCAGCAGAGCGTTCAGACCAACCTCTCAAGGACGGATTGCAAGAAAAAAATTCTAAGGATCATTAAGGCATAACGGGACGTATGCAATGCAGTGCAGCCCACTGTATATGAGGAAGGATTTTTGCCTTGATTGACCGCAAATATGGTTTCGTGATTGACTCCTTTATCTTATTTTCTCGGTCGCTATTGTTTTGCGGTTCTTTTTTTTAAACAGTTCAGTGATCATTTTAGGGTAATGTTTATTTTCATCACCCTATTTAGGAGTTTGAAGCTAATGTTTATACTAATGAACTACACTGTAAAAAATAATCCTGCAAAAAAACAGAAAATTTCTGGCAGCAAAAGTTGCCAGAAAAAATCTGTAGGTTGAAAAATCCTTTAAACAGAAAAAAGCTGTAACCTACAGGTAAATGCTGTAAAAAGGAACTTTCTGTCAAGTGGGCTACAGATTTTTCTGTTGCCTCTCAGTAATTTTCTGCTTGTGCGCATGCACTTATTTTAGTAGAGTTTTTTTAATTTTAATTAATTGATATCCGGGGATAGAACCCGCGACCTACCGCATGCTAAGCACGCACGCTACCACTGAACCAAAGAAGATTCAGTATAACGTTGCCAATAGCTGTATTGGTTTTCAATGCAGTAAGTTTCTGTTTAAGTACAGATGAGCTGCTAAAAAACTAGGTAAAAGCTGTTATTTTACATAAAATAAATACACTGTAAAAAAAACTGTAGAAAAACAGAAATTTCAATAACAGTGACTTTATGTTTACAGAGATATTCTGTCATGTAACATTCCCACCGCACTTCTATTTATTTTATGTAAAATAACAGCTTTTACCTAGTTTTTTAGCTCATCTGTACTTAAACAGAAACTTACTGCATTGAAAACCAATACAGCTATTGGCAACGTTATACTGAATCTTCTTTGGTTCAGTGGTAGCGTGCGTGCTTAGCATGCGGTAGGTCGCGGGTTCTATCCCCGGATATCAATTAATTAAAATTAAAAAAACTCTACTAAAATAAGTGCATGCGCACAAGCAGAAAATTACTGAGAGGCAACAGAAAAATCTGTAGCCCACTTGATAGAAAGTTCCTTTTTACAGCATTTACCTGTAGGTTACAGCCAAAGCTATCAACACTTAAGCAACGACGCTCCCATGGTAACAGCGGTCGCAACTTTCTGAGCGATCGCAGCGCCAATTTTCCTCCTGGCGAACGTGCGAGGAGTTAGCCGGTGACGGAGGGCTGCCCGCGCATGCGTGGTTATACCTTCCTTAGCATTGATTGCCATTCCTTAAAATTTATTTTGTTTAGTCTTGTTGAAGAAATAAAATAAATTGGGGTTCCCATAAATTTGATCATTTTTATTAACGTATCATTGCTGATTATAAAATATAATAAATATTGAAACATATATGAAAAAACCTTTTAATTTGAAACCATTTTTTTTAATTTCCTCACATTAAATCATTAAAAACAATAAAATCTAGCCTTTAAGTTAAGACATAAAATGTTAATTTTTTTAATTAAAAAAACTAAAACTGCAATAGTATATGGTTTTGTTTAGCAACTTTATTCTGTTTTCACAGAATACATAAAATCGTTAATGATATTTAAAATTAAAAAATTAGGATTATTGTACATTTTTATGTATCCAAATATTCTTAATAGGATATTTCATTGGTGCAGGAACATAATTGTTTCCTCCAAAAGAAGATTTTATTGTAAAATAATACCAAGTTGATTCAGTTACTGAAATTCTTTAAGTTTCATTTTTTTTCCACATAATTCATGGATAAAAATTTTAATAAAATTATACCCTATTTTAATCTTCATTTCGTACTTAAAGCTTATCTTTTAAGTGGACATTTTCTTCAATTATCAATTAGATATAGGTATTTTTTCTCGAATTTAGCTAGCTTAAAGGCAAGATTGATAGTGTTGCATTTGCAAATTTTTGGTTGGTTGACAATATCAAAATATTCCATCTCTTACTTCTAATAGAAATAATTCTATAATAAAAAACCTAAATCCTTGCAAAGAAATTTAAAATGTCCCTTTAAAGAAAACTGGAAAGTTATTTACAATATGTAAGGTGATGGGGCAGATTTTACAAACACATTCTTAATACTCCAGTTTGGAAATAAGAAAAAAGTGAGTCTGTCTAGGATTTTTTTAAAACTACATATTTTGGGAAAATTTAAATCAACTTGGAAAAAAATTAAAATGATAGTGTATAAATTAACATGCACATATACATAATCTTCAAAAGATCAAAAAAATAATAAGAATTTTGTTTAGAATGACTAATTAATTTTAAATATAGGATAAAACAGCTTATATCAGAGAACTTTCCTATAGAAATTTATTTTGTGAAGGTACCAATAAAATGTAGTAAATTATCCTTAAACAGACACCTGGAGTAACTTGTAAAACTTTAAAATTATATAAACTAAATCTTGGAAAAAAAATATCTTCTAATTACAAGAAGGTTCTGAACTGTAAGAATGTTAGCACAACAATTTATCATGTTTATTCAATGACTTAAATATAGTTGAATTGTCACTATTTGATGGTCACAATTCTAAGGAAAAATATTTTTTAAAATTACTAAATACAGTGATCTGTTTTTCACTATCAGAATGGTTATTGTCATCAAAAGATAACTCAGAAATGAAGATAATTTATCAAAAGGAAAAATGTTTATTTGACTACATTAATCGACACTAATTCTTGAAATACATGACATTTTATTAAGTTACATCATTTTTAAATTCTTCACAATCTGCCCTTTTCAATATTCGTTTCATGGATTTACAAAGAACAGCATTTTATATGAAATTAAAAAAACAATTATTATAGCAAGCGATTACAACATCGAAATAGTAATTACAGGAAAAAATTTAACATTATACTAATTTACTGATTGCTATATTAAATGACTCATTGAAGTATGAAAGGTTTACTTATTTGCATTCAATGATATTTATTTTATCTTGGTGTAAATTTATAAATTTAATCTCCTGAAGATAAAAACTTTCATGCGAAAGATACAGAAAGATGCGAAAGAAAGATACAGTACTTCTAGTTGAACAAAAAACAAGCGAATAAGAATTCTTAAAATATGGGATTTCCTAATTCTAGAAAAATGCGTAATTTAGCTAAATAAGAACGAGAAAAACAGTCAAAATGATAAATATTTTTATCCCAGTTTCAATTAAGAATTACAAGTAATACGTAATTTATAACTATGGCAAAAAATATCTTACAAAAAATTTAAAATAAACGATCTTTTATTTTTTTTACAACTGAAAAAACAATAAAAAGCTCCATTTAAAACAAAGTAAACAACAGCTGCTAATAAATATATAATTTGTCGAGTAAGATAACTTTCACTGGGATCTAAAAAATATTAAATATTCAAAATATTTACCTTCGTAATTCCAATCTTGAATTGACCTGAGCTAGTCTATAATTTTTTATGTTGATCTGAAACTAATGATTAATCAAAACAATACTCGCCTCTTTCGATTCAATTGAGTGACGACATGGGGAAAAAATGGCGGCAAATTTTGAGCTCTGAGATTTCTGTAACTCCTCGCACGCTCGCTAGAGGACGCCACTAGAAAAAAAGCGACTGGTCGTCCCATTGAATTGTCTTCGCTTAACTATATAACGCTTTGGTTACAGCTTTTTGCTGTTTACAGGATTTTTCAACCTACAGATTTTTTCTGGCAACTTTTGCTGCCAGAAATTTTCTGTTTTTTTGCAGGATTATTTTTTACAGTGTAGAAGTGCGGTGGGAATGTTACATGACAGAATATCTCTGTCATAAAGTCACTGTTATTGAAATTTCTGTTTTTCTACAGTTTTTTTACAGTGTATTCATTGAGAAAGATAGCCGTTTTTTACGGGCTTTTCCCGAATAATTGACAATTTAAAGCTGTTTTAAGGCCAAAACCGTTTGGGATGTTTCCTGTTTCAGATAAAACCGATTTAAAACCGTCAGCTTGAAATTTAAGTTTTCGTTATACGTAAATAGCATTTACTCTTTTTACAACATTTTAAAGTAATTTTCTATCATCTCCTCTTATTTTCAGTAATTTACTGGTGTTTAGTACAACAGCTCTATAAGCTTAAATTTTACAAGATTTTTTACAGGGTGCAATACTAGTAAATATTAAGTCGGTGCAAAACTAAGATGTTTTAGTAATCACACACATTCAAATACTTTATTAATCTACTAATAGGAAGATCAAAAGCAGACATGCCAATTTTTTAAGAGTTACAAATGGTTGATATGCTTCTATACTTCACAGCAACGTTTCCCGAACCCAGTGCGTCACTACGCGGAAGAAGAAAGTGAGTAAACACAAAGCCTGTTGTGTTGATAGGAGGAACTTCGATACACGAATTGTGATAAAAAGACACTATTTATACATGGGTTTAACTAAATAATCATATTTTAAAATTGACGTTCTTTGTTTCTCTCGAAATTCAGGCACCATGATGGGAACTAATTTGCTTGTTAGTGACGTAGTAGGTTCAACATAAGATGATGTCTAGTATAATTAGGCTGAGATTAAATTTATGTAACCACTGGTAAAACCGAATTACATTGAAAACTATCTTTACAGTTTATTAAAACATACTACATTTTATTAGCGTTTGTAAGCTGAAATAATATTAAAAGTACGCACCCATTAAAAATAAAAATAAAATTGAGTAAATTGCTAAATTTTCAATAGCTTTATTATAAAAACTAGGAAAAACACTTTAAAAGATTATGTGTCACATAACTTAGCTGTTTAAAATATAAGAAATTTAATTTTATAAAATATAAACATTGTTTGTAATAAGAAGGAATTAATTTCACAATAACAAGGAGATGAAACACCTAAAGAAAACTTGTTAGCACAATTCTATGAGGTGATGACATTATGGCTTAAGCTTATTCTAATGGTTGAAAAGTCGGAAATATTATTTCACCAATTGGTGAATGATTAGGAAGTATTAGTAGCTTGAGGCTATAGGTCAGCGTGGCCATTTGCAGTTAACCTTCACAATTTGAGTATTGTTTTTGAGGTTTTGAAAATCATATTCTTTTTGCTTAAATAGGGATAGGAAGCTGGTTGAAGTTCCATTCTCGACTTTATGATTGTTTTTTTTCTATTTTAAAACCTAGTTTTGATATCTCATGAACAGTTTAATATCATGCGCTAAATCAGGGGTTCCCAATAAAATTTTGCCGAGGACCCCCTTTACAATTAATTTACCGACGAGGACCCCTTGAACTTAAAGTCTTAATTTTTTTAAAAAATGTAGATTATATAGAATCTACTACAAATTACTAATGTATTCAAATCATTACATGAATATTACACTCATTATAATTTGAGTTAAATTATGAAGTAATTTATGGGTGTAAGTATAATGGTGAAGAATGATGTAGAAAATTTTATATACAAAGGAAATTTTATGAAAGACAAGTTAAATGAAAAATACAAACCAATCAATATAATTTACAACAGTACAATTTTAGTGGGATAAGTGAATCTTTCCTTCTTGCTTATTATTTCTGAAATGTTAGGTTCCATAGTTGAAACCTTAACTCTAAAATCCGATCCCAAGTCAAGTCTATTCCTATATGTTTTTCATGAAACACATAAATGAAAAGGCCTCTTCACATCGAAAGGTGGTCGGAAAAGGAAGAATTACCTTTAAATAAAAATACTTAATTTCTCGGTGACATTTCGCGGACCCCTTGGACACAGCCCGCGGACCCCTGGGGGTCCGCGGACCACCTATTGGGAACCCCTGCTCTAAATAATAGGCGTAAAGAGTTTGAAAAAGAACGTTTCAAACCTGATTTGATAAGTTTATTGATGAAATACATTATTTTGATATGTAATGTTTAGTACAATTTCTTCAACATCAATTTAGTACTACTTCAATTATTTAATAAGACCATTTTAAATGAAAGTGTGTGAAGCCAAGCAAGAGCATTCAAGTTACAATGGGAAAAGTATGAAAGTAAATTTGGAGAAATTCTGAAATTTCTGTAGATTACGATACATTCCCTAACTCGGTTAGCTATTTTTGTTTGTTTGTTGGTTGTAGATTTTGTTTGCGCACTTTTCGCACCTATTCACACATTGACTCTTGTGTTCCTTTACTTCACCCACTAATACGTCAGTGTGGAAGCAAATTAACAGTAAAAGTAAAACTATTATTTGGTTTCAAATTTTGTTTTGAGAAGTACAATGCAATGATTCTTAAAATTCAGTTACACCTGCAAAGAAAAAATCGGAAAATTTTAAAATCATAAGAAAAAAATGACAAAAAATTCATTTAAACCAATTATTGATGAAGTCTTTTTACAATGCTTACGTTGCTAAGGTAGATAATAAAATAAATAAGATATATTAGCATTTTGTTTAAGAAAAAATTAAACCATCATTTAAAAAAACATTGTGATTTAACATTGTGATATTATTCACACCATTCTGTTGGTATAGTATAGAATATAAGCAAATCTATTATGTACGGAATACCCTCCCAAACAAAATAAATTAAAACACTTAGTAACAAATCCCGTGAGAAAGCATGAGTAACACGATCCAAATGACATAATGACTAAATTTCAATATTCCCACAAAACAGGTAAAAACTCTTCCCGGGACCAAATAATGAATTGATTTGCTGAGTGTAGGCAGAGCTGCATGTGGCCTACATTAGACATTACCTTTCTCACTAAACGATGGTTCTCGCAATTCACACAATTCCTATAAGTCGAAATAGGTCGAAGTCCATGGGAGGAAAACCATTAATTGTTGTGGTATATATGAATAATGCTCAATCATCTTTTTCGTATTGCGATATTCGCTTTTATGACTGTTTTCTTTCACGTTTGAAAGCATTGGTTGCATTTCTCAACTTCCAGCAGCCCCTGAGGGAAGGAATGATATACTTTGGGAAAATGTCAACAGCTCACGCTTCTTAAGTAATATCTCTTCCTGATGAAGACACACGCCTAAGAAAGGTCAATATAAGTGGTTGATATGCATTCATATGCTAATGTGGCGATTGTATTTGTAATGAGGGAAGAATTTAAATTGATTACAGGTTTTATGAAGACGTTTTTATTGCATTGATTGAATTTATATTGATTTCGGAAGATTTTTATTAATTCTACTTCTAATGCAACCTTCTTAAAAGACAATCGTAGAAAAAAAATATATGAAAATTTGCAATTTATATCTTTGACATTTACTTCTTTTTTTGCACTTTAATCGGCAAATTTCTCATAAATGTTGATGCTTTCTTCTGGCCATCAACAGTTTTACTTAAACATTACAAATTTGTTTGTTGAGACAAATTATAACAGTAACACTTGCTAAGAAAAGTAGTAATATGGTTTGACTATATAGTTCTTAAACGTTTCTTATAGTTTTGATGATAGTACAAAACTAAAAAATAAAATCTGCTAAAAGTAAGATAAGTCTCAGGAATTACCCAAAAGAAATACAATGCATCAAAACTGTTACAAAAAGAATAAACGAAGATTAATCCTTAAAAACCGTAAAACTAACTTGAAATATACGTTGCGGAAATAATAAGCGGACGTTGCATACCAGACGTTGTATGCTTTTCCTCAAGACCGGACCTGTTTTGTGAGCATTGGTTCTAGAGAACGGGAAGGCTAGGGTAAAAATGCAACATAGGGGGGTAAGAAGAAAGCTTGGACATTGCGTGCAACATGTGTTTGTGAATTTTTCTCTTGAAACTGGTACGCAGGCCAGGCCTGATGGTAAGGACGGACAACAGCTACAAAATCTCAACGGTGCACGTCTGGTTGGTAAATGTACTGGTAAATCATACTCAGGAGTTGCAGAAATGGAATTCAATGCACCACCACTCCGTTACCTTGAATCACTACTCCGTGTGATGATTAGAAAATCCACAGCTGAGCACGCTCTCTCCATGTGTCTTCGAACTCATATCCTACCATCGCACAGTGTTTCGTCTCTATCAGGCTAGGTGGACAAAAGTCACTTCTAAACTTCGATTAATGAGTAACAAAATAAGGTAACTAACATCTGGCAGAGTGAGAATTCAAGGTTATTTAATGTTTATTCTTCGAAGGTTTTGAGTTACGAGATTCGAAACATGACTAATTGGAAAGCGCGCCTGTTCGATTACGCTCGATGTGTTAACATAACAATTTCAACAGCCTCTTGCAGGGGTTGTTATTAACTTTGAAAAAATTTTGAAAGGTGGATCTTAAAAGGTATCCGCCTACCCCTAAAATGACGATTTTCGACTTTTTCGTCGAAAATTTGGTTCTTTCATTTTCAAGTAGTTTAGACTTTTATCTTTCCAAAACTGTTTTGATTTTACTTGTAGGTGAATTAGAAAATAAATTACAGCATTTTTAAAACAGATAGTCGTGTGCGATCGTATACAAATATAAACTTTAAAGCTGATTTTCTCAGAACTAAATTTTGCATAAAAACCCTTCACTATTTACATGATTACTCAAAAACTATCCAAGATATTCACTCCAAATTTTTAACAGTATATTAATCATATTGTTATTAACCAGATGGACTACAGATTTTTATGTAAGTTTATATTTTTTATTTTTATTGACGTTTTTTTTTGTTAAATGGTTGTAGAAATTTTGAAATTTTTCATTTACCTTTACATTTTATGCTGTAAAACAATTACTTTTCAAAATATGTCTTAGAAAATAGTCCATTCTGAAGATAAGTGTTATACGATACTTGTGTCCAAAGGATATTTATATAGGGGTAATAGTTTTTGGGCAAGAGTGAGAGGGGTTTTATAAAAATTCTCTTAAGTTTTACACTTATTACCCCATATTTTAGAAAATAATATAATTAACTTTGTTTTTTTAGCATTAATCAATGTCTTGATGTACATATTGTACATTTAAACTACAAATTTGAAAAAAAAGTTTTGTAAATCAAGTATTTCAAAAAAATGGTCTCAAAGGTAGGCGGATACCTTAATGAGGGTATGTACTAAGTTGTTTGGCAAACTGTTATTCTCTCGGCATTTTTAATCATATTAAAAAAACGTGTTAAACTTCTAAGAAAATTGACAGTTATTTTTCTTTTTTTCCCAACTTTAATGGAGAAAAAGTAATATGTACCCTCTTGTACCCGGGCTAAATTTTTAATAATATCATTCTTAAACTATTCCTCTAACTTTTGATACTAATTATAGCCTGCAGAATTGAGTAGAAGTATTTTAATTTAATTTTTTTTTAGAGCTTCACTCTATTTCTAAAATTGAGTTTTTTGAAGAGTGGCTCAAACACGAAAAGAACGTCAGGAATGCAAGTCTTTTTGCATTTATTTCATCTAAATTCAACTTGAATAATATTGCTAAAGACTGTGAAAGAGGTTTAAAAATTAATGTGGTCAAATGTTCTGCTAAAATCAGTATAAAATGGATTTCTGTGGGAAAGTCAAAGGAATGTTTTTAACTAAAAATAAATCCTGGTTAGAAGATCAATGATTTCAATTTCACGTCTCTTCTGCTTGTCTTTCAACTAGTATTGGGTTATTTCAAGATGCTTCTCATGCAGGAAGGCCTCGTAAATAATTCGAGTAGTCGTCATTCAAAACTCGGAAGCTCCGCGAACAGAGAACTCCGCGTAATAGAGCCTCGACTTTTGTCTTCACAAAACGTCCAGCAAATTAAATCAAGTTCCCTTTTTGACAATTCATATGATGAAGAATATTAGAGTAACAATCGTTAATTTCTATACATTTTATTTATTTAATATTGAATGCTATTCAAATTAAAAAATTGAATTTTTCCTTTAAATTCATAACGATAAAATCTTATGGTATAAAATTTTTTTCTATCTTATTATACATTTGCCTGGGCATTTTATTTTAGGTATTATTATTTACGGCTATTATTATTTATGAATATTTAGTGTCGGTCATAGGTATTTGTAACCCTAAAATTTACTGGGTAAATTGGGGCTTTAAGAAATTTAAATATAAAATTTTTTTTATTTTTATTGGTATTATATTGTTTTATATATTTAAATCTTTAATTTTAAAAAAGGAATTGGTATCCTGAATTTTTTAAAGTATTTCATAACAAATTTTATTGTGTTTTAAAACAATCTAAATTTGGAGATATTCTTTTTTCTATTACTTTCTAGTTCTTTTTGGTAATTTAAGAATCTTTTTAAGTGTTTTTCCAACCTAAATATTTTCTTGCACAAAATAAAGTTATATTTTTGCTTTTAATATTTATGGTGTAATTTATATTTTTGCTTTTAATATTTATGCTGTATTTATATTTTCGCTTTGTTTCCCGCAAAAAAGTTAACAAAATGAAGATTAAAAGTGATGTGGAAGTTCAACATACCATTACACTTTTGTCATAATTGTTTCATAGAAGAAATTCATTATTTAAAGAATTATCGCCTACATCTCGAAAAAACTCTTTAAAGATAAACGCACCTGAAGTTCTTCTCGCACAGTAGAGTCTTTGAGTAAATAATTTTACTTTAATTCATAAATTCAGTTGTAATGTGAACTGGTTGATGTTTTGCAGCTGGTTGTCCGTTCTTTTCTTTAGGCTTGTCCTGTGGACAAGTTTCAAGAGAAAAATAAACAAACACATGTTGCAAGCAATGTCCAAGCTTTTTTCTTACCCCCCTATGTTGCATTTTTACCCCAGCCTTCCCGTTCTCTAGAACCAATGCTCACAAAAAAGTCCGGTCTTGAGGAAAAGCTTGCAACGTCTGGTATGCAACGTCCGCGGGTGCACCAGATGAAATTTACCTACGTGGGGAGCAGCATGGTCCTCAAATCCCCAAAAGTCCATTTAGATCCCCTCTCCCCCAATATCATGGCCTGTGGCGGCGGTTATGGACAGCTATGGAGTCAACACTTTTTACCGATTTTCTCGGCACCCTAACATCGAGGAAGGCTGAATTTTTTATCAACTAACCTTCATACTATGGGTAATCATGGAAATAAATTTGGCTTTGACATTATTTTATCTTCCTGGTGCGCTATTTTTTATGGCAATGAGTGTATGTAGTATATTATTCACACACTGATAACATTTTCACCCTAAAGCATCCCTTTCAAATGCCCGAAATAAGATATACATATTTCCCAACTGGTGTTATATTGCATAGTTCTATATCTAAATCACAATTCAGTGTTACAGAGAAGAAAACTACAATACGGGTTCGTGTAAAAGATTTATTAAAAAGATAATTTCAAGGTCTCTCATTTCGTTGCCCTGAATATTAATGAATTAACTCGAAACTCTTTTGATAAATATCTTGAATTATGCCGGTTCACAGTAAGGAAAATACTACACGGTTGTACTATATTCTAATAATAGAGACCTTTCATCCTTGTACTAAAACCTCGAGTTTTACAAATGTGTAATAAATAAGGACGATAAAAACATTTTCCTTACAGTTTTTACTTTTTGTAACACTCTACAATGAATACAAAAGCATCAACTGCGTGTGTGAATTAAAAATTGTCGTATTTCGCGTAAAAAGAAGTTAATATGTTAAAGAATGTTTTTAATTACAACAGATTGAATTTTAAATTATTGTATGAATTCCCAATGATAATTTAGTTAAAATAAAAGTATATATAAACCTAATATATTTGTTTTATTTGTCTTTATAATAAACTTCTGTACTTCAGGACACTTTTAAGAAGCTATCTGTAAAGGTATTTAATTTTATAAAGGAATAGTGAAAATAGAATGGAATAGAATTTCGAAGTGTATATTTGGACGGCCCAAACGGCCCGTGGCGCATGCGCTGTAGGTCTCGTGGTTACGTAGCAGTCTCGGCGCTTAGTGATGGAACCAATGGAACGCCGGGCCGTGGAAATTAGAGTAGAGTTTAGTTGAAAAAAGGCCGTCCAAATATACAGTGGCATACAATTTATTACAAAAATAAATATCAAAGAAAATTAATGGAATATACTCATAAAAACAAAAGAAGAAAGACGAATACACATAAGTAGAAAAATAAAAATAGTTACAGTAAAGCACCGTTTATACGTCTTTCAAGGGACCGACATAAAACGGCGCATAAATGAAAAGACGTATAATTGAAAACAATTTTGATTATTTGAATGAATTGGGACTTAGCGAAAACGACGTATAAATGTAAAAGACGTATAAATGAGAGACGTATAAACGGTGCTTTACTGTATAAAGCCCCAAACTTACTTTATACTTAATTCTACGATACAAGATCATTTTTCCTCAATTGCTTAAAGAATGCTACCTATACCAGTAATTGAAAAGTTCAAGGCAAAATCATGGGATTAGTATTATCTACAAAAAAATAAACAGTGAAAAACCTAATTGCAAGCTATCTAATTGAATTAAACTTAATTAACAGGTGAAGGGTGTTGCTTCCTTTAGAAAAAAAAATAATTCCATATCGTGAGTAAATATTGCGTGTCGGATTACTGCTTCCATTTGCAAACCAAATAAACCCGAAGCGATTGGAACGATTAACTCTCAAATCGATTTGAACCTCTTGCGTGGAACGAAAGGACTGAATTTAGGACATTACTTAGTATCTCAAGAATGGCATCACGCAGGAAAAAAATTATCAAATGTTTCTAGGAATGAGAGTTTGAGGTGAAACTTCTTTTATTTGTATATAATTGGATATTAGGTGATAGAAATGTAAGCAAATACGCGCGTGTGAAGTCACTTTATTTCCTCCTTTCTCCGTAAGAGAAATTACGGGTTAACAGCTACTTTTCCTGATGGTTGCGTTTTAATCTGTCGCCAAATCTCATGTTACGTTATTGACGGGTAATAGGTAAAAAGGCAATTTCTTGATTGTAGGGCTCACACATAATGGTTTTGTCCTGGTTCTGTAAGGCGATCTAGTAATTTAACTGTTTAGTTTCCTAAATTTCTTTTAAGAAGTTGGTTTCGACTGATTGTATTGTAGGAGTTAAATTGTTAGGCAGCTCAATAATAACTTTCGTTTATTTAGATTTGAGAACTTTAAAAACTAGAACAGCTTTGGTTTTGAAACTTTTCAAATTCTTCTTGGGGATGGTTCAGATCTGCACGAGGAAATCTGAAATTGAGAACATGTTTAATGAATTTAATGAATGAAAAAGGTTTGAGACATGTACGACCCAACTTTTCGGTCGAATTGAGAACATGCTTTTAGAAAGGTACAGAATATGTAAATGTTTAGTTTTAATGAATGGTTTGGAAATCAAAGGGAGATAGATAACTTTTAAAAAATTGCATATGTAAAGCGTCAGTTAAACCAATTAGATTAACAGAAAACTTTGTTAATAAACCAACAGAAACCTTTCAAAACAAATATTCTGTATAAAACCCCCAATTTAAGAAACACAACTAAGTATTTTCTAACCGAATTAAAATTCTAAACTTAAATGTGGTTAAGCTTGTTAATAATCGTTTTCTTAAAGTATTTAAATAGAACGATAAAGTTTTTGAAAAGGAAAATTATTTATATCGTTGGTTTACATCACTGGTTCCACTTTGACCCCCGGACAGACTTTCAATTGATTCATAATACTATTTGGGGAGATAATAGTATAGAGAGAGATACGTAAGGGGTGAAAAGGGATCCACGAGACTATTTATCCCATTTAACCTGGTTATATCTAAATTTAGGCATTCAATTCTCATCAATAAGTTACACATTTTGTGTATATCTAATGTGTGTACTGCAACCTTTTTCCTTTAATGCGTGTACTGTAAGAATTCTCTGGTGTAGCTAGGTGGCAGCTTGTCCTGGCTGTTCCTAGATTTCAAAAATGAGATGAAACACTTTTAATAAGGGTAAAATTTCAAAAAAGTAAAGACAAAAAGTATAGGGGTCGTGGCCCCCAGAACCTCTTGTTTGCCATAGAACTTAACTTAAATTGGCCAACTATTTCTGTTTGATATCTGTTATCTGTCAATTTAAAAATTGCCAAATATTTCGATACATTATGTTCAAATATCGTCACTTTTTTATAGCTCATACAAAATAAGCAGTAAAAAGAATTAAAAATGATTGACATTATTATCAATGAATAATAATACAGTTGCACGGCTTTTTTTCGGAACCAGCGCCTCCTAGGGTCATGGAAGTAAGGTCTACCCCTAGGTAAGTGACCCTGGAGAATCTATTGAGATGACTTACAGCGCCCCTAGCGGCGAAATTTAAAAGTTAAAAAAATTAATTTAAAAACTAAAGGAGATAGAGCAAAAACCTCAGTGAGAGAGTTGTTGCCAACGTCAAGAAAAACTCATTGAAAAAAATTTGATCAAAATATCTTGAATATTCGGGGAGATATTAGCGTGTGAAAATAGCACTTTTTCGGGGGTCAAAAAGTAAAAAGTTCGCATATTTGCAAATTTTTTTGATTTTTTGATTAAATTTTGTGTTCTTTCAACTAAAAAAACACAAAAATACACAATAACACTGAAAAATTGGCAAATATGCCAACTTTTTACTTTTTGACCCCCGAAAAAGTGCTATTTTCACACGCTAATATCTCCCCGAATATTCAAGATATTTTGATCAAATTTTTTTCAATGAGTTCTATGTATGAATGTATAATTATAGCCATAATCGTTTGGCATTCAAAACAGCTTGGCGCGATCTTTAATGCGACAGATAAAGGAATTGAACTTTTAGTTCATTTAAAAAAGGTACTATAGTGTATAGTGTATGAAAAACGTACTACTTAAGTGGGAAATTTAAAATAATAATTAGTTTGTTATACAACTTAACTTTTTCCATTCAAACAACTAGCGATAAAATATAAGTACCGATAGTCTAAAATAAGCAGATACCAAACTTGTATCAATCATATATGTGATTCCTCCGTCAATTGGCGGAAATCCGCCAATTTGCTAAAGCAAAAATAAAATCCGACAATTCTATTCCACTTTCTTATTTTCCAATAATTTTTTACTGAAACCTCTGGCCGCAAGTGTTGCCTAGTAATAAATTTTAAGTAAGTTCGAAAAAAATATCGAAGTAATATGAAAACTAGTTAATATTTAATGTGAAAAATATTACTCTAGTCTAGCAAATCGAATCGTAGATCATGGGAAACTTAGGTGCCATAGAATTTATTTTTATATTTTACGCCAATTTATTGTCAGAGTAATCACACATGTATGATCAATCTAAAGTTCAGGTTTTACATATTAATGAAATTTTAGCAAAGGATACTTACAGTAATTTTTTATCTTAGTCTCTAGCTCCCCACATCTTATAAAAAAATCATGTTATCTCTTCTTGTGACGGGATTTTTATTTTTCTTTGAAACCCTCTCTCAGTATAATTTCAAAGAAAAATAAGTTTCACCTAATAAAATGCATAAAACCACTGCTTGTAAACAATAATCTCTCTATTCTAAAAAAAGTTTTTGGTGAAAGGTTTCCAGAGAAAGGCTTTTTAATTACTGAACCGAATGACACATATATGGTATCAAAATGTCCGGATTCTTTCCGGATTTCCGAGTAAGCCCTTCGATTTTTCAAAAAAAATTCTCAACTTTAAAATATTTCCATTTTTTTAGATAACGGATAAGGTCGCAGTTACAAAGCAAATACTGTCAATCAAATTAGTATGCATCCAATCACAACGACCGATTGAAGCTATATTTTAAGATATTCATGTTTTTTCACCATTTAAAAAAGTACTTTCTTGATGAAATATCACTCTAAGACTGATAAAAACATATTCTAAAAACTTATATAAACGCCATTTCATACTAAAATTTCACCATTTTTGTCCAATATTTATAATTTTTAGTCTGATTTTATCCAAGGTATATAAAGTAACAAGGTATGCTCATAAGTGACGTCACCCAGGATATAAAATAACGGACCAATCAATGACGAGCATATCAGCCAATACAACGCCATTGCAATGCAACAGATTGTGGATTAATTGGGTCGATATTATTGAAATTCATTATTTAGTTTGTTTTAAAACTTATGAATACCCACTTATTTAAAAAAATTAGTATAAAAATATTAAAAAAGATAATTAAAGTGGCAGACGATTTTAAGAATAATATTTCTGAATCTCAAATAAAAATAAACAAGCTGACTGGACTGTAAAAGGATCATTAGAGGTAAATGCACTAAAATTTTGAATAAATCCATTATTAAATTAAATTAATTAGTTCTTAGATTTTAGCTCATTGTTTTCCATATTTTCAAGTACTTGATTTATTTAGATACTGAATATTTTTTGTTTTAAAAATCTAAACTGCTTCGATACAATGGATATTCAAGTTTGACATAGCAGAACAGCGATATTAATTTTATCATAACAAGAACGTTCTGAAAAGTTTTCATGATTGAATATTTGCTTAATATTTTGTTTTCTTTGTATCAGCAGCTGTTTTAATTTCATTTATACAAGTTAGTAATTAAAATCAATAAGCAGAGAGATTGAAGCACATCGTTGTAGAGATCAAGGTTCATATTTTTGATCGGCTATTATTGAGTTAAAATTATTGTTCTAATTCAAAACACTTGATCACCTATAAACATGTTTGTAATTGTGTCCAGTGTAAACTGTTAAAAAGTTTCTTTGGTCCTTATTTTAATAAAAATCACCAAAAATAAGCATTTTCCCATGCTGTGAATAGGAGATATATCCTGGGTGACGTCATTTTCAAAAGCCACGCCTTTTTCGCCGGAAGAGCATGAATGATAAACACTAGGCATATTATACTAACGAGTTACTTTAAAATAATGGTTTTTGTTTGGTCCGGATATTGATAAACAATTTGAATTAGTTATTTTTATAATCATAGATTAAAAACAATTAAGATGAATATTTTTTAAAATATTTCGTTTAAATTTTTGATAAGTTTGAGTTAATATATATTCAAGCTTTTAAGGGAGATTTATTCATGGAGGGGATTTGGTGAAGTATTTTGGAAAGTTGGTTGACGTTTTTTCTGTAAATTGCTTAATCGTTTTATAAAGTGTATTAAGTTCAGCGAGTTGAAATCGGTAGGAATTGCGAAGCTATTCCAAAAGGTCCTGCGTCAGCAGTTAACGGGGGTTGGCGAGCGAAAGCGAGCAGGGGGCGGTAGCTCCCTAGTAACTTAAATGAAAAAAATTTCCGGCGTTTTTTTTAATCAATCAACAATGAGCATAACTTCTGCAAAGAAATCATTTTTCCTATCATTGTTAAAAATATTTATTTTGTGTTTTTAAAGTTTCTCCTTTAACTTCTGATCAGTGTTTTACCCATTGGTGCGTTAGCTTATTGAAATAATTTAATTGTTTCTTTATTTTATTTTCTACTGCTAACCTAAACATTGAACACTTTCTAGAGAAAAAAAGTTCTACCGTAACTTCTTCCTTTTAATAAATTTCTTTTTCTTTGAAATAATATACAGATCCAATTTCAAAGAAAAATAAGTAGTAGGTACTTAAAATACTTGCCATAAATTAAGAAGATCCATGAAATTCAAAAAAAAATTGACAAGTTGTTTAAGTAGAAAAAAGTAAGCTGACACAAACCCAGAACAAATCTCTCATAAATCATTATTTCATCATGTAGAAAGTTACCTCGGTTTAGTTTATTTCATTTATTTATATTATTCTGTTCTAAATGGATCTAT
This sequence comes from Tetragnatha versicolor, assembly GCA_024610705.1. Taxonomy (NCBI): domain Eukaryota; kingdom Metazoa; phylum Arthropoda; class Arachnida; order Araneae; family Tetragnathidae; genus Tetragnatha; species Tetragnatha versicolor. Next base: position 5,525,422 of record JANDEH010000008.1, on the reverse strand, counting down.
CACCAGTAGGTAAACCATAATCAAGGGCTATTCAGAAGAAAGGTGGAGCTTTCTCCGGAAGGTTGAATGGGCGAGGCATCTTAACCAGATCATTACCCTTTTAATCTTACACTTCTTGAGATTTTCATTAGATCCTATAGAAAAAATCTGTGACAGCAGGATTAAAAAGGCTGATCCCTGTATCTATTGGATAGACCTTAAAAAATGTGCTTGTTTTATAAGGAGTTTTTTAGATGATAATCCCCTTTTTTCTCTCTTATTGATTAAATTTATTTGTGTTTAATACAGCGATGTCATCAATAATTGCAAGTAAAATTTTCTCTATTTAATTCCATATTCGTGATATTTACAGAGTAACATTTCTGTTCAGTGAAAATGCACAGGAATGAAGTAGAGGATAAGATATTTATTATAAAGAAAGCAGATATTTTGGTGTTTGTGTTTTGCTATTTACTACATTAAAATTCTTTGTATAAGAAGTTTTCAACTCTTTCTGTTATCATTTATCACATTAAAAATGTATTGGTTTTCAGACTTAATGCTTTCAAGATTTAAAAATGTTGTTAGAAAATATCTAGCCTATGAAATCTAGTGAGTTGAATCTAGTGAGAAATATTTTGTAAAAAATAAATTTTTTTACAAAATATTCAATACCTTTAATTTTTAAAACCTTTTTTCAGGATCAAATATTTTTCTTAGCGTCAGATCTCCGCGAGAGTTATAATAATTAGCTTAAATATTAGAGTGACCCCAAGATACACCTTTGGTTTTTTACTCTAATATTTTTGTAGCAGAAAATGATAATTCTTACATCCAAGATTTTCAAGATTTAAGAGTTTCAACTACCAAGTCAATGTCACTTATCAATTACCAATTTTCAGCCCTGTGGGCAGTGCTGGCCATTTAATTATACAGGGTGTCCCATAAATAATGGGTCTCACTTCTACGGGGGATAGTAGACACCTAGACGAGTCAGAATTACATACGATTTGGGCGTCCCAGAACAAATCCCATGGAGTTAAAAATGGTGCGACACCACAAAAAAACTATTGAAAAACTCAATTTGTAGAAGAACTACTATTGGTAAAAATTCAATTATGGTCTCAAAAATTGAGGTTTATTATTATCTTTAAAATAATATTAAAAGTCGTCACTTTAACATTTGTTTTATTATGAAAAAAGTTAAAAACCACAAAAAAAATGTGAAAATTCTGCCAAAACCTCATTTTGTATTTCGAAATCCTTTCTTTTGATTTTATAATCTGAAAGATCATAGTTGTAAACCTTTAAGTCCAAAGTTTCACGTAAAAAACATCAATATTAAACGCTTGATATCCTGTTAAAGTTTGTTTTTGTGCCTGCGCAAACTGGTTTCCTATAGCCGTTTCCAAAACGGCACTTGGCGGACGCAAAAACGGACTTAAACCATGCTTTAACAGGCTCTCAAGCATTTAATATTGATGGTTTTTACGTGACATTTTGGTCTTAAGGGTTTTCACTATGATCTTTCTTCTTTCAGATTATTAAATCAAAGGAAATGATTTCAAAATACAAAATAAATGTTTTGGCAGAGTTTTCACATTTTTTTGTGGTTTTTAAACTTTTTTTGTAATAAAAAAATTTTAAACTGAAAACTTTTAGGATAATTTTAAAGATAATATTAAACTACAATTTTTGAGATCATAATTAAATTTTTGCCAATAGTAGTTCTTCTAAAAATTGAATTTTTCAATAATTTTTTTGGGGTGTCGCTCCATTTTTAACTCCCTGGGATTTGGTCTGGGACCCACAAATCCTATGTGATTCTGACTCGTCTAGGTGTCTACTATCCCTCCTAGAAGTGTGACCCATTATTTATGGTACACCCTGTATAATCCTTAATTCCTTATACAGGGTGTCCCACGAGAAGTGGCCCAACCACTTTAACTTTTGAACCCCTACAGATATAGTCATGAAAGTGGGGTCTAGGTATAGTAAAGTGACCATGCTCTATCCAATGAGATAAAACTTTAGGAGTTATAATTTTTATTTTGAAAACTATGTGAGGTATGTGAAAAAAGTCAAAGACAAAGTTGTAGAGCAGCATCGATTCAGTAGGAAAAGACACCTTAAGCAGAAAAATATCTTGAATAAAACCCCTAAAACGCACGCTCAATTAGATTGAATTTACGTAGATTTTACGTTTTAAAACGCTCCTCACGAGGCAAAAATGAGAAATTTTCAATTTAATGATCTAATAATACTTTTAGTCATTTACTTAAGTTATAAAAATAAAAATTTCTTATTTTCGCCTTGTGAGGAGCGTTTTAAGAAATAAAATTACGTAATTTCAACCTAATTGAGCGTGCGTTTAAGGGGTTTTATTCAAGATATTTTTCTGCTTAAGGTGTCTTTTCCTACTAAATCGATGCTGCTCTACAACTTAGTCATTGACTTTTTTCCCATACCTCACATAGTTTTTAAAATAAAAATTATAACTCCTAAATTTTCCGCTAGAGGGCGTTGAAAGTTATCTCATCAGATAGAGCATGGTCACTTTACTATACCTAGACCCCACTTTCATGACTATATCTGTAGGGGTTCAAAAGTTAAAGGGGTTGGGCCACTTCTCGTGGGACACCCTGTTGTATAATCCTTCCTGTACCCACTTTACCAACAATTTCAAAAAACAATTGAAATGAATTACAATTTTAGAAATTTAACAGATGTAGTATAATCCTCTCATTAGTAATTATTTTAATTATAACACCAAAAGAGTTCACTTACCTGAATGCCAAATGCCAAACCCTTTTACGGCCTTATTCACTGCCATTTGACCTGAGGTTAACCAGCAGCTAAAGATGAGCGTTTCACTGACTCTGATTGGTGGGATCCTTCTTTAACCGATGGTTAACATCTGGTTAGGTAGTAGTGAATTAAGCCATCAGTTATTATTCTGTATTTATTCACAAAACTTAACTTTGTTTGATTTAAATTCAAAAAAAAATTAAGGTGGTTGCAGCAACATCGATCTATTGGAAGTTTCGTCTTAAGGGTTGTACATTAATATTTTAACACGAGTCAAAATTCAGTCATTGGTAGAAATAATTAAATAATATTGATAAGATATGAAAAACAAAGATAGTAAATGTGAAACCCTTCTAATTCTCTACAGTGAAAAAAAACACAATAAAACATTCGAAGTCCATGTTGGAACCCTGCAGTTTCTGGTGAAGTGTTTGTGCTGATTTTTTGACTGCATGAAAATTGCAGTTAAGTTTGTTCGGAAGGACCCAGCAAAAAAAATTAACAAAATTTCTTCAAAAAATTGAAGGAAATTTGGACACTTTGTCTGCCGTTTTCTTTTAGAAATCTGCAGTTTTTTATAAGACCGCTGAAATGCCTTTAGAATGTATTCAAAACTACTGTTAAAAACTGCAGATTTAAGTGCTGAAGTCCTATTGTTACAAAATAACTACAGACTTCTTTGAGAAAACTGCACTTTTGGCGCTATTTTGAAGGAATTTTTGACATGTTTTTTTGCTGGGGAATTCCGGGCGAATTTAACTACAGTTTTTTTGCACACAAATTTCAGCCTAAAAAATTTATAAAAAAACTGCAGGTTTTCTTCAAGTATTTTGGACAAATTTTACCTTCATTTCCTGCAGGTTTCGTGCTGCAAAATTTGTAAGCCTTCCGTTTTATTAAGGTTTTAATGCTGATTATTTTCCTGGATCGTTGTTGCTGCAAGTTCCTATTGCTACTAAAAAATTAAACTCCTAATTGTTTCGATTTCATACAGAAACAACTTGAATCAAGATCACAAGTGACCCATCTCCATACATTAAAAACTCCCTTCTTTACAGATCCTAATCCTGATCCTGTCCCTCCTTGTCCTGGCATCAGGACAAAGCGGAGTGGTCAAGAGGTACGACTGGCGGTCGACCGGCAGCCGCCTCCAAGAATGGCCAAAACTCACCTCCCTCCTCCCCTACGAACGTCAAGTGGTCACCGAGTCCTACCCGGTCATCCCTAACCACCCCATCGCATACCAGGACGACTCCTACTCCGCCGAGTACCACGCTCCTTACCAGTACCCTGGACATCTGGACCAGGGCTTGTCCTCTTATGAGCAACCCTACTACAACGCGCCGAAGGAGGTGCTCAACATGACCACTGCCAGAATAGGAGGATTCGCTGGGTCTGGGGACACCAGGGGGTTTGGGGCATACGACTTCCCGAAGAGCAATCATCACGAAGAGGAACACGAAGATATGCCCAAGTTGCAGAAGGAGTTGAGGGATTTGATCAAGATCAGCCGGAACCACAACAGAGGGTACCACAGTCCGGATCCGCTGGTGCACCCCCTTTCACCCCCGTTGTAAGGGGGGTGTTCGCCTAGTTCGTTGCCAAAGTAGATTTGATTGATGTGCCACCATGCGGAAACCAGCCAATGTGAAGCTCCATGAAGTGGACATTGTCTTTTGTATAAAGAAGCCCTTTGGGTTTTGGTTTGATCTATTTACTATATATGTCTCAGGTAATTTAATGGAAACCAAAAAGTTAGAATAAGACATTTATTAATGATCGCTCTATAGTACTTGATTAACTCTCACTGATTAACTCTTAACGTTTTGATTGGCTTTCAGCACAATGGTTCTTACCTTTCTAAGGATCGTACACCTTCAATCTTCACTTTTTTTACTAACATCTCAGATTCTCAAGTAAACGGGGAGAGAAGCCCCTAAATCGAATATTTTAAATGACATTCAATGGGAATAAGGTATTTTAAAATTGTCTTTGAATATAGAAATATACACATAAAATATATATCATCTTGCATAGTTTTGGACGTAAGAATGAAGATCCACAGGTTCAACAAAACTAAGCGACACCCCTGAAAAACCCTTTAAATTCTAAGTCATCTCAAGATAAATTTTTGCTTAATGTCAAGAATATTTAAAAATTTTATTCACCTTTTTTATCTGAACCATTAATGAAGATAACTTTTTCCAATTTTCCAAAATTTTAACGAAAATTTTTTCAGTGTGTGTCTTAAGGAACAATTGTACTCAAAAACCAGTCCTAAATTCTAAAGTTACATCTTCTTACTACTGCATGGTGTTTTACTTTAAATATTGCAATAATATTTAGAATCCTAACCATCTCTAAATTATATTTTTAGTGCATTTATAAATATAAAAATATCAAGTATGATTAAATTACCCAACAGAAGATTATTGATATTGAATACAATCATATTAAATCAATAATATTGTTTAATTTATATCAATCATTGCTGTGAATCCGACTTGTTTTAATGTCTATAGCAAAATTGGTACTGTTCAATGTCCATTTGTTTCGATAAATAAATGTTTTTATTTAAGAAATTTAGTTTATTCTTTTAAACCTATTACATTATTATTTGAAAACATTGCTTAAAGATTTTCTTTCTAAGAGTAGAATGTCTTTTCACAAATAGTTCATTAATTAGATTGGTATTGTGCAATGTATTCAAGTAATTTTTTACTCTCATTATTACAGTAATTAATACAAATTTTTCTCAATGGTACTAGCAGGATACATTAAACGAAAATTTTCCTGATTTAACGTATTCTCAAAAACTCTTAATAACCATTTTTCTGAAAAAGTTCATCTTCAGATACAACGCAATAAGTTCCTTTTTCTAGGCGGACACCAATTTTTGTTCCGACACCCAAAAAAACTTGACACCAAGTGACTTTTACTAAAACATCTAATAAAAAATTATGATCCCTATAAATTTAGTAATTTCTAAGCACATAATTTTTCAAAATACGCATTTTTTCACTTCCTATGTTAACTTCACCTTCTTCCTATGTTAATTTCTATTCCATTGAAATAAAAAAATGCACTGCCTTGCGTCCCGTTAAAAAATGGCTGAAGAGAAAATGTTAAATTACTTATATTTTTTGATAATATAGGTGTACGTTAAATCAAGAAACCAGACACGCGCACACACAATTCCCATTGTAAATTATGACTTATGTTATTTAATGATTGGAAGCTGAAATTGATCAGTATTATTTATTACATTTGCATAAATGTTCCATCAGGTCTCAAATTTCCATCCATCAGTCTAAATTTTCCACCTCGAAATGCATAACAAAAAAGTAAGAAAATTACTTCATTTACTTCCTTTCGCGTGCTTGGCGTCATATCTCAACTTTACCCCTTATCCTTAAGTCATTAAATACCTTGGCCTACAATTTCATTACTTCGAAGGTCATCATAACACTATTAAAAATCTGTAAATCATTGCAAGCTAAAGTAAGTAGAAATTTTAAACGCTCCGTGCAACTTGGCTTAAATGCTTGAGAAATTGGCAAGTCTGTTTTGATGAGATTGTTTGCAAATAGCTGCGGTCTACTTTCCCCACTTCCATTAAGCAATTGGGCAATCATTTTTAACAAAGACATGGTAATAATGAAGTCTATTGAAGAAGTGAAAGCCTATTATTCTTTAAGTGGCCCTAGCTATAGAAAAGCCATGTTTCTGTAATTGAGTCAGTTGCGTTGCAGTGTTTATTTGAACAGTTTGCAATTGGAACGTAAATTGCTTCCTCTTAGCACAAGCACACAAGTTAACGCTCACACGAACGCGTCAGCTGGTGACAAAGTCGTGATGCATCACATACTTCCCATGGAGCTAGGAGGTACTTCCCATGCATTTACGAAGATAATAACTGATCCATCTTGTTAAACCATGCATTTTATAGTTATTTTGCAAATTTGTTTAGGAAACAGTTAGGAGTTTAGAAATAATTCTCAGTATTACTTTCATAGATATATAGTAAAAAATAATAGTATTACATATTACGAGAGTAAACTCGTTGGAGTTGTCAACAGCAAAAAGAAATATGCGATCGTAAAATCCGTTTTCAAAACATTTCTGGGTAATTTATTCTGTTATGATAGCTGGTCAGTCATGCATAGATTTAGCTGAAAGCGGTTTTTGGAATTGAAGGTGTGAGTACTTTTGCGTCAGTAACTCTCACTAGTCTGAAAGTTCTAAATAATAAAAAACGACAGTAAAAATTGTCTCTAATTCTCCTTACGTCAAGTTATACATGCTTAATTATCTGTTTTCAGCTTTTAGCTTTTTATTTGCAAAAATGTATGTAGCGATCCTTTTCATTAACCATGAACATGAACATATAAACCTATGAACTGCAAAAAAGTGAAAAAAAAATCTACTGGTTGATAAAATTTGATCAAAATAACTTTAACTAGTTATAGTCATGCATGCAGGAAGTGATTAAAGACATGTGAATGTGCGAAGTGACGTTTTGGATTCATTTTAGACCACAAAAAGTGACTAGAAAATTTTCTTATTTTAATATCACCCTTTGAAAGTGTAGTTATCACTACACCACTAATTGTAACCAATATATGAAGAAAAATACAATTTAATTTCAGGTAGGAAAGAATATTTAGTGACTGTCCTTACTATCAGACAGACAAGAATATATTAAGAAACAAAATTTCATCAATATAGCAATAAAAATGTACCGAATCCATTTGAAGGCACCCAATGATCTAAACCAAATTTTACTCCATTCTAATCAGCATAAATCACGCCCTATAATCTCGCATACCTTCAATTACGTAACACAATACCAGAATACGTATCCAATCCATCACCACTCATCTGGTTTCAAGGTAAAAGATCACGTCAGGTAATACTCATATGAAACCAGGTGTCGGTTTCTCATTACAAAAGGTGTATTATGCATATTCCGATGCTAAGCCATTTCTTCCGCTTCTGGTTTTTCCATATTCATTATTGCGTAAGATGAGAGTGGTGTGAATGGAATAATAAACAAGGCTGGGTGATTAGGAAGGAAGCCATAAACCTTTTCCTACCGTTTGTGGTCAAATGTTGTCAATCTAAAGAGACTTGTGAAGTGTTTGGGATCAATCACTGACAGAATTAATTTTTATGTTGTCGTTTTTTTAACTTTCAGCTGTCTTGAATGGATAGTAACCCGTTTGTTGAAAAATTCCCAGTGAAAATTTCTAAGAACAAAGGTATATACGTACTCAGTAAGAAAGAAAGAGGTATTTTCTCTAGTAATCTCAGAAGTGTACCTCATAAGAACACATAAAATATTTATTTATTTATGATTCATGATTACTGTAGTTTTCAGTAAAAATCTACGATTTAAATTTTGGTAAAAACCAATCTTTGTGTATAACCATTTACATGGCTATCCAATACCAAGCGCGGAACCAAGGGGTGCATTCTGGACAGTGCCCTCCTTGAACCCAAAAAAGGTCTCAAAATGAGTTAAAACTTTACTTTTAAACTTTTAATAGTCAAATTTCAAAAAAAATTCTGGGGGAGGACCCTCATACCCCCAGCAATAATACCCCAAGAGGATCTTGCATGATACCTTTTAGAAAACACCCAACATTTTATGTCAAAAGGAGAGGGACCCAAAAAGGTTCTCAAAATGAGTTAAAACTAGTGATGGGCAAAATCGATAATTTTAGGTATCGAATACTTTGGTATCGAATACTTATAGGTATCGAATACTTTGGTATCGAACACTTATAGGTATCGAGTACTTTTAGGTATCGAGTACTTTTTTTCAATGTCGGGAAATGAACCTGAAGGGACAATTTTTTTAGGGCCTATCCATAATCAGACTAACATTCAAAAAACTGAAAGCGATCCATCAAAAAGCCCCGTAGCTACGGGCCTGGAGGTGGATAGAGGCGAAGGATTTGGCGGGGGGAAAACCTAGCCGCGTCAAATTTCTCTCGCGGATGATAACGACTTGGGTTTGAGCGTTGCAAAATGAAAACGGAAACAGGCTGCGTTTGATCTACAGTAGGTATTATAAAGATTACTTCATTGAAAAATTTAAAACGAAATATGTCAATAAAGTATCGATACTTTTGTGGGTATCGAATACACTCGATACCTATAGGTATCGAGTACTTAAGTATTTGGTATCGATACCTGCTCATCACTAGTTAAAACCCTACTTTTACAAGTCAAGTAGCTGTAGAAATGGTGAAGAAAATTTATTAAACGGAGGGAAAGTTCAAGTCGTGAGTAACATTACTAATGTCCTCTAAAATATAAATCATAAAAGCTGAAGGTCGTCCTACATTCTCTCTCAACCTGCAATAAATATTTACTTTCTAATCTTTGATCTAAAATTATTTCGATCAATCATATCTTATTGAACAGTGTTTAAACATAAGTTCGGTAATTAAGGGGGATTATTGAGAACACTCATTAGTTAGAGAGGCAAAATTATGCTTTAGTGATCACAAAAAAGTGCACCATCTTTTCCAAGGAGTATGCACACATTTCTCTAAAGCACAGATAGGATATAGATAATGTATCGTAAAAATATGTCTTAAAAAGGCAGATATTCTGAAAAGCAGTTTCAGCGATGTTTTTCCTAGATAAATGAATTCTTAATTAACAAAACAAAACTATAATCATGGCGTGACATTTTAAAATTTCTATAGTTTATTAATTGCTCAAAAAACACTTACGTTTTCCTCTGAATTTTGTTTTTAGTGGTGTCTATGTTACGGTGAATGTCTGAAATTGGAGAATGTCGACATTCACCGGTGATTGTCGACATTCACAGATAAGCGAACATGTGATTGTCGACATTCACCGGTGAATGTCGACAATCACCAAATTTCGGTCTTTCACCGTAACATCTACACCAATATGTATCTTATGGCCGTATTCACTGCCACTAAACCAGTGGTTAACCAGCAGTTAAGAGAGAAAGTGAGCTTTTCGCTGACTCTGATTGGTGGAATCCTTCTTTAACCAATGGTTAACCGCTGGTTAAGTGGCAGTGAAAAACGCTATTAGTGGTTTTCCTACCTAGTTGTTATTGGAGGATTTTGTATAACATTTCGAGAATATGCATTTAAGTTTTTAAGTAATTATATTCAAGAACAAAAATTTGGAACCTGTAGATTGAATTTTATCGATGAGGAAAATATCCTAAAGAAGTTTGCATATAAGAGATTATGGCACCCAAAATGGGGTTGGGTTTTAATCCAAACACCCAAAATAGGAAAAGATTTACTTAGTGTAAATTCATAGAAAAGGAGATAAAATATATAGTTTAATCAACAATATTTTTTTCACATTTTTACGCAAAAAGTTCAATTTGTGTGAAAACTATTTCCAAAATTGTCGTTCTTTAAAAATTATTTCAAAATTGAAGTCTTAGATAATGTACTACCCCTCCTTAGCCTCTTCTAAATATTGGACAATTTTGCTTGTAAGTTCTATTTACTTTATATCAGCGCTTCCCAAGGTAGTCCATATGGACCCTCTAAGGATCCACAGAGACTTCCAGGGGTCCATGGGCATGAAAATGAAAATTGGGGGTCCACAGCGACTTCTAGGGGGTACAAAACAAAAATTTCATTAAAATGAAATGTATAATTTGATTTCTTTTCATAGTTGAACTAGACCAAAACTTTTATTGTTACAACTAAATTTTTTGTGCCTTGAAATGTAATGAAATAAAAAGTTTAGACTTGTTTTTAATTTAAAACTCTTTAAATTTTTGATTGTTATAATTTCCTTAAAAATATACAGGGTGTCCCACAAAGAGCTCCCTGGTTTTAAAATTAAATATCTCTTGAACAAAAATAGATAAAAATATAAAACCAACGGTAACCTTCTAATTATGGCTTGGAATTTCTTGTGGCAAAAGTTAAAAAATTTAGTTACTATTATTGTTAACAGATGGCAGCACAATAAAAATGTCTGGAAGCTATTAAAAACGCAGTGTAACAATTCGATTCTTCCCAAAATCGATTCATTGATTTCAGATTAAATATTTAAAACAAAATATTCGAAGATTGGTCCAAGTCTCGTTGTTATGGAAGGGGTTATGTGCTTTATATTTCATTAGAAAAGTTGTGTCTTTAGGTTGATGTTTAAGTTGTTAGAGATTAGTTCTTCAAACCCCAAAAATGTGCGTTAAGCTTATATGCGTTTTAATTTTATATTAAGGAAACAAATTGAGAAAATTCTGATAATTCTGATCTGTGTGCATATAACCAGATTGATGATCATCCAACTCATCGGATCACAATGAAACTTTCTGAAATAGAAAATTTTAACTTTATTGGTTAAAAAACAAAAAGTTAATGAAAATTTTTAAATATTTGTATTTTATTTGAAAATACTATTCTGAAGAATTTAAAATTTTAATTACAGATGATCGAATTGCACATTTTTACTATGAATCGAGATTAATTGGATCGCAAATTCCTCACGTTGTTGCATAGCCCTTATTGGGATGGCTTGATGATCCTGAATTTTGTAGGGTGTCATCTTCAATTTTAATTTTGTTTAGTATTCCTTGCGCACTCTGGACCGCTTAATTCCTGATTGAGCTGACACCTTGCGAACTGAATTTCTGGGATTTTCTTCTATTAGTTTAGACAACGTAGAAGTGTTATTCGGCAGTGACAACAGTCCAACGAGGTCCGGCATCATCTAGTTCATCTGCAATACTACCTGTCCTTTCAAATTTCTCGAAATAGTTTCTGATTGTTTATATTTTCAGGACCTTTTCTACTTTTATAATTTTTTTTGAAAACTTCGTCTTGTGGCTGTTACGCTAAAATAAAGTTTGTAATATTCAAGTACGATAACACGTTGATCAGTAGAATACATGACTAGTTATGACTGGTTTAAAAGTATTCAGGACATATCAATTCTCTCAAAATTTGTTCCCCTCATCGATTTTCGAAAAAAAATAATCTTAAAATTAATTTATATTGATATCGACAAACGCAAAATATCTAACAAGCAATTTCGGAGTTAAAGACCATACTCCCTAAAAAAAATAAAACGGTTAACCCCTTTCCATAACAATTGAACCAACTGTCGAAAATTTCCTTTCGAAAATTTAATCCCCAGTTGCACAGCTCATACCAAATACATCAATTTTACGTAATTCCTACTAGAAGACGAAATTTGGCCGTAAATGGCAAAAATATGACAAATATTGAACGTACGAACTACTTGGGATCTTAAATCAATAAATCGATCTTGAGAAGAATCGATTTGCTATGCTCAGTTTTAAATTACGAAGCTTCCAGACATTTTTATTGTGCTGCCATCTGTTAACAATAATAGTAACTAAATTTTTTAACTTTTGGCACAAGAAATTCCAAGCCATAACTAGAAGGATACCGCTGGTTTTATATTTTTATCTATTTTTGTTCAAAAGATATTTAATTTTAAAACCAGGGAGCCCTTTGTGGGACACCCTGTAAGTAACCATATGAATGGCAAAACTAAAAAAAAAGATTTTTTTAAATATGTTAAAGTGTGAAATTACGTATCCATACACAAAAAAACACTTGAAAAAATTACAAAATTAATGCGTTGTTTAGAAATATATATCATAAACATAAGATTTTTAGCTACTTTTTGAACGGTCTCTAAGACAGGGTGCCCACTGGGTACAAAAAGTGTTGACAGGTGTTCAAAAAGTGCCAAGGGATCCACGGGCCAAAAAAGTTTGGGAACCCCTGCTTTATTATAATAGGTTTTTATAAATTTATATATTTTATTTATTTATATTATTTTATGCAATAGGTCAATTCTTATTTTATGAATCACGAATTTCAAAAAACTTATTTCACTTCCACACATTAGCATATTCATAATAATTCATCACTGGCATCGTTATTTTTCTCTTAATCTCCTTAAGAGCTCCAGCGTATTGAATCATCTGTTTTGATCCAATGGTGCTGAAAGTATTTAATCATCTTAAGCTAAAGAATCTTATTTTAAATTCAATTTTCCACAAAAAAAAAGTATGCAAGCGTGAAGAATTAAAAGATTAAAAAGTGGTAGGAATCAATTAGGGTGAAACGACCAGTAATTGACCAGTTAGTGGAAATTCCTCCAAGTTTTATTTTTCTTTCAAAGAAAAAAATTTTTCTAAAAAAATGGATAGTGGTTTAATATCAATGAAGGTATGAGGAATAATAACTGATAATCATTTTCCCTTTCACTTTTATAGAATTTTATTTATTTATTTCAAAAGCAATTAATTGAGATTTTGCCAGTAGTTGACCACTTACATCCAGTATTTGACCACCATTATTCCAGTAATTGACCATTGCCATATTCACCATTTCCAGAATAAAAATCAAAATATACAGCTCAAGCACGAATCAACCAACTGATCCACAACGCAACCTATCATTTCCAAAAGAGCTATTTGTTTGAGTCCCACTGAAATTTCCCCCATTTCTTTAAAACAGGGTGTTCTTCCTTAAGTTGGCTGAAAAAAAATACGCAACGGTGACGTTTGAAGAAAACGTTTCAGAAACCCTTACACAAGCTTTCATTCAATCTGATAATTTTAAAATACTCTCACAAAAATTAAGAATTGGCAAATTTTATCAAATTTTTAAGTTTATTGTTTTTTTAACAATTTTAAGCGAAAATTCAGTTGTTTTATTGAATGGTTTTAAAATTTTGAACTTATCTAATATTCCATTCTTTTAAACACCCGTGCCTTTTGGCATTTAACCATTTATATTTGGTTTAACCATTTATATTTTTTATTACTGGGAAAATCTCCCTTTGCAGCTTTTATAATCAATAAATTAAACTCTGGAAGAGAACACGGAAAAATGTTCCTACTTATTAATTCTCATACTTTATTAATATTAAATCACTGTCAATTTAAAAAATAGTTTGTTAGAAAAAATATAAAACTACTTGATTAGTAATTATAATGATTTTTAAGATGTATTAGCAAACTCATATATATTTTAAGCAAGAAGTAGAACATGTGCTTTTATTGTTATTGTTTAACCTTTTAAAAACAGACTGTAAACCAGCACGATTCGCCACCTAAGCTACCTAGCGAGCGCTTGCACCGCGAGTCGTTAGATTCCAGCGTTTACTACAGAAGGCTATCTAAAAAACTAAAATGCGTATATGTCTGACAACCAACTACCCGTAGGTACGTATTTTAGGGCTTAGTGAGAGGAGTGACATATTTTCAAAGCGCAGGTGTTGAAAATGTGAAGAACCAATGAAAGAGTTATATTGAATAAAGAGTCCCCATTAACAATAATGGTTAATTACTGGAAATGTAACTTTTTTTACAGTAAATCTAAGCAAAAATTGTACTGCAGGTAAAAATCTTTATGATCGCTCTTGTTTTGAAAAGAAATCTTAAAAGCAAATAAAATCCAGTAGTTGACCACTTTGGTCAAATACTAGCACTTTTTCTATTTTAGACAGCCAGTGGTTGACCACCCCTCAAATATCAAATTAAATGGTTAATATACAAATAATGATGGTTTTATTTAATTAAACTAAACATATAGAACCTAAATACATCAATCAATAAAATATTGGAATAAAAACTAGCTGGATGATTTGAGATTGAACTAAATACTCCATACCATTATAGCTAGTAGTGAAAGCGCATGCTTCGAAGCTTTGTTGATAACTTTGTTTTCAACTATTTATTGTGTCTTTTAAGAACAATACTGGAACTTAAGACTGTGCATGAACTTTTAATAAAATGTTAGCTATGTTTTCAACGCATCAGATTCGAAATAAACACACAACAGTTCTTGTTTTTTGCAAAATTATTCTCGAATGGTCAACTACTGGTAGGTGGTCAACTACTGGTCGATTCACCCTAGTTCGCTTCCACTATGAACTCAGCATTTAAACTTTCTTCCCTCATTTCGAATCAGAGAAATATTTAATCGGAGTTTGAATTTCGTTGCATAATACCAAACGCTTCCAAAATCCACCTCCGAGGTAAATTTTAAATCTTGAATTTAATTGGTAGAATATGTTACAATTCATCCAATAAAAAAATCAGTTATTTAAATAGCAGCTTTATGAAACACAATTCATGGTATTGTTACTACATGAATACTTTTAAATAATCCACATTAACAGGAAGTATCTCAAATGACGCAACAAATTTTGAGATTCTGTAGACTACTAACCCAAAGAATAATTATTAAGAAACGTAAAGGAAATTGTAGTCCCAAAGGCATTCCTGAGAGAGTAAAGAGCAGACAGACTCAAGTTCAGAGGTAGTAAAAGATCGGTTGTTTCTGGCAAATAGTTGATGGTAAAAATTATATCAGTCACTAATCAATTATAATTGCTACCCGTCTTTCATTGCTCCTATCCTACCTACCTATACCTCCTATCCACCTACTTTTGTCCGCCTTTTTGCGTGATTAAAAATTATTTAAAAAAGGAATTTAGAACTTACGGCTGTATTCACCACTAACTTAACCTAAGGTTAACTTGGAATCAAGCTTTTAATTGGTTGTTGAAAATGGGAAATAAGTTTTAAACCAATCAGAGTTTTAGAAAAGGCTTTACAAGAAATATACAGCCGTTATTGGACGTACCGTACAGTAGACGTACAATAAACATACATTTTAACAAAAGCCACAACATCCACAATAACACAACACCATACAAAAATAAACAAAAACACACAAAAAATAATTTTGTAATACCAAAAGAGAACAAGGGTCATCCTTGGGAGCTGAAAGCTTGTGCATCAAAGCTGGGCCCATTCTATTTTAGTATACATTTTGATTAAGGCTTCAGTATCAGTTAAATCATTTAGGAAATCATATATTCCAGATATAAACTCAAATTTATTATTAGTAATTTATATTTAATTTATTAAACAATAAAGGTCCGAAAAAAGAATGGAATTATGAAATACTTCTTTGTTTGTCTTAGGTATAAAATAATTTCTTTGTATATTTTTACTGCGAAGTTACTGGTTTCAATTTGATTTATTTCTTCACATACTTTTTTACAGGTGGAGTGCAACTGAGTTTCACCCTAATACTCATACTGGTTTTTGAAAAATTCCAATCCACATCCTTAAAAACACACAAAATCACATAAAAGTTCCTTTCATCGAGCCGTATCATTAAATCCGACTTTGACAAGACATAATAGAAATGCCGAAAAATGTCTTTAAAAAAAGCAAATAAAACGCCTATTTCCTACTTTACTTATCACATTCAACCACTTTTTTACTTTTCAAAATGGCAGCTGACAAAAATCACGAGCAATAACTACCGATTAGGGACTCGTGCGTCTAAAAACTGTATTTCACCCGTCACTAACAGCCCTCATTTGTCAAAACACTGC
This sequence comes from Tetragnatha versicolor, assembly GCA_024610705.1. Lineage (NCBI taxonomy): Eukaryota > Metazoa > Arthropoda > Arachnida > Araneae > Tetragnathidae > Tetragnatha > Tetragnatha versicolor. The sequence continues at coordinate 5,509,222 of JANDEH010000008.1, read as the reverse complement.
GAATTCTAGACTCCAAATTGTTTCAATTTGAATGAAACACAAAGAAGCTCGTCCCTTCTACTAAGGGGATGTCCATTAATTACGTGAGGTGTTCTTAAAATTTTGATTCACTTGACCCTCCTCCCTCCCGTCTAGTGAAAACCTTTTAAATATTTAAATTTATTTTATATGTTCATGTGTTTCCATACATACAGATTTCCACTTCATATGTCCATGTATTTTTATATGTTCATGATACTTCATTTCACTCATTAAATTTTATCATTTTCATCAGTAGTTTCGTAACTAATAATTGAAACTAAAATAAAAATTATTTATTCCAATCCTAACAAAAATGGTTGATTGTCTTTTATTTTCTTTTACTAGAAAATATCTGAGAAGAAATGTATCATTCAGAAGCGGGATTGAAAATTGAAAAGAATTGACGTGGGAACTTTAACGTCCCCTCCTTTTGTTGGAAAAGTTTGGTGTTCAAACGCCCCCCTCAGAAGTTTTAACAAATATAATCATTTACTGTTATTTTCCTAAAAACTCTGTAGTGTAATAAGTAGCGTTCAATCGGTCCCCTTCATTAGCACCCTTGTAGACCCAAATGTCCAAAATTAAATAAAAAACTGCTTTAATGGTGAATTATCTGGGTGAAGACCCCAGATTTTACATACTCTTGTCTTTCCTCATCTGTATGTATAAATTAAGCATAAAAAATTTCATAAAAATCTGAAAACCTAGAGTGTAAAATTGAGATTTTGCAGGATGATTTGGCATGGAATGACCCGGAGAGAAAAGCTAATTTTTCTTTCTTCAGCTGCTTGTAGTGACTGTTAATATGGCTATTAATGACAAAATCTTGCGGGTAATACTAAGCCGTAAACAAAGCGAAGGGAGTTTGGGGGTTTTCGTCCGAAAAAATTTCTGAAAAATAACCCCGAAAAGAAGTGTTTTGACTCATTTTTGGACATTTTGGGCCCGTTGTGCCTTTCTGCCTCTCGCTTTTTAAAGTGTTTTAACTAATAAACGTCCCCTGAAGAAAACGTCGGCTTTGAAACCTCCGATCCGAAAAAAGCAAAACAAATCCCTTCAATAAGACGACGCGCATCGGAAAGAAATGCACCTGAGCGCATGACCGACAGAGCCTGGAATCGTTCTGTCTCTCAACAGGAAAAAAACGTCGTTTCCGACGTGTGCGGACGAATTACGTCCACTGTCCCGATGAAAGGAAGTCCGAGGGATGGTTCCGAATGTGTTTTATTGTTTGACGATTTAGGAGGAACATTGTGTCTTGTCGATTGTTCCCCCGGTGGCAGATAAAAAAGAAATGATCTCGGTGGGTTGTTCCTTCCTGATTTTTGGAATTTGCTATTGTTTCTGATGATGGACCTCCTCAAGTCGTAGTTACCATAAGAAAAGCAGCAGAAATCTTTCGTTACTATATCACTTTACACAATCAATGGATGGATTATGGGAACCTCGTATCACAGGCGGATCCAGGTCAGGTTTTACTTCTGGGCAGCAGAAACTGCAATGTTTTTGAAAATATTGAAGGATTACATACTTTTTTGGCCCTAAAGCTACACTACACATTAAAGCATTTAAAAACTTTAAAATTACAATATTTTTAAAAAATTATCTTCAAATGTCATTTTATCCAATAAACATTTACCCTCCCAGCAAAAAAAAAGTCCATAATTCCTTCAAAAAAGCATCAAAAGTGCAGTTTTCTCAAAGAAGTCTGTAGTTATTTTGAAGCAATAGGACTTCAGCACGTAAGTCAGCAGTTTTTTACAGCATTTTTGAATACATTCTTAAGGCATTTCAGCAATCTTATAAAAAAAACTGCAGAGTTTTTAAAGAAAACTGCATATTTCCTTAAGAAACCTGCAGACTAAGTGTAAAAATTCACATCACTTTTTTTATGAAATTTTGCTGATTTTTTTGCTGGGCTTCTGAGGAGCACATGCCCTCGTGCCACCTCCTGGATCATCTACTGCTTCATATGGAGTGAAAGAATATATGCCTCAAAGTTTTCAGAATTTTTCATATTTTAACGGAAACGGAACAATATACTCTCGATATGACATTATTAACACATTAAAAGTTAAACTAGTTTAACTTTTTATATGTGAACCGGGCAAAAGGGACGGGTAAAAAATCGGGATAAAGAGTTTTGTGCATAACAAGCTAAATTAGAGGAATATCTAACGTGTGTCTAGGAGAAAAGTATTTGTTTCGTCTTATCGAGAGTTCACTGTACAGTACATTCTATACTTTAGTAATTAGGAACAGAGTGCCCTCATCCAAAGTCTCCAGCTTGTCCCCGCAAGCTGAGACAAGAAATCCGCCCAAAAATATGAAATCCGTCTATGTCAGTTCCACCAAGACAAGACATATTGGTTGTGGGATAACGTGGCATATAACATATTAAGAGAAAGGGGTTTGGCGAAGTTTGTGGAGACTCTTTGACATAGGGAAGTAAGGGGTCAAAAACGTGAACAAAATGTAACATCATTTATGAACGGTCCCACATGCAAATCCTTCACTTTCTATTTTCTTTAAAAATAATTATGTAACGATCTAAAAAGGTTTATTGTGTCGGAATCCTTTAATAGAAAATATTGTCCTTGAGTACTACTTATAGGAGGCCTAAAACCCACAAATCATACGCATCAACCAACCAGTTCCTCTCACACATAAGGAAATTCAATTCCAGATAACACCCAAGAATACCAAATTAGTAAATTACGGGAGAGATGAATCAAAGCAAGCTGTGGGGAAAAACCCTTTCACGCGAGATCTCCAACTCAACTCAACTCCACTTTCTCACAAAGCTGCAGACAGGTGAAGGTCAAGGGGCTCGTTTCTTTATGGTTACGGAAGGATATTGTTCAGCATTTCAGGCGTTGTTCCCTTAAGTAGGGCACTGGTGAGTGCTTTATTAGTAAGGAGCTATCGGGGATGAAGTGAAGGCTGTGGATATTCAATTTGGGAGAAGTCACGCTTATAAGGACTGATGGTTGCTTTCTTGTGCAAGGACTTTCTTAATTGAAGTTTTGTCCCTATTTCTAACCCTTTCAATCCTGGCCATTGCGAATTTTTATAGGGTTTAAGTGAAACATTGGGCGTTCTAGGATTGAAAGGGTCAAATGAGCTGTTTTTGTAGCGTGTGAACGTGGGGAATAACGCGTAAGGAGATTTCTGCAGAGGAGTATTGTATGGCATTATTCACATCCACTTAACCCGTGGTTAACGAGCAGCTAAAGAGAGAATAGATGCTTTTTGCTGACTCTGATTGGTGGAAACTTTCTTTAGCCGATGGTTAACTATGGTTAAGTGGCAGCGAATAATGCTAGTGATCCTGTTAAAGTTTGTTTTTTGCCTGCGCAAACAGCGGTTCAGGAAACTGCTCTAGAAAACTGTTTGCGAACGCAAAAAACAAACTTTAACAGGATCTCAAAGCGTTTAATACTGATTGTATTTACTTAAGGGTTTTGGACTATGGTCTTTCATATTATCAAATCAAAAGAAATGATTTCGAAATACAAAATAAGGTTTTGGCATAGTTTTCACATCTTTTTGTGGTTTTTTAACTTTTTTCATAATAAAACAAATTTTAAAGTGAAAACTTTTAAGATTAAGATAATTTTGAAGATCATATTAAACCACAAAATTTGAGACCATAATTAAATTTCACCAATAGTAGTTCTTCTACAAATTGAAATTTCAATAATTTTTTGGGGTGTTGCTCCATTTTTAACTCCCTGGGATTTGGTCTGGGACCCCAAATCCTATGTGATTCTGACTCGTCTAGGTGTCTACTATTCCCTCTAGAAGTTATGAAATACTTATCTGAAACACCCTGTATGAAGATATACATAACGTGAGGAGTTACGGAGCTTTTTATGCTCCGTAAACTTAACATGACAAATTCGTAAATTTCGTCACACATCCGAGTTGGGAAGCCATCTATTAAGATGGTTTTGATTAAACAATCCCTTCCCTGAAATTTATGTACAGGTTTTTTAACTGGAAAATTCTGCGACTTGGCAGCAGCAGTCCTCTTTGGCTTCCCTAAAGCGTCCATATACCAACTCCCAAAGCTTCACAAATGTCCAAAATTGGGATGAAACACTAATTTTAGAGGGGGCCAGATTTCAATAAACTTCATTATTGAGGTAATGTGTGGCCTACAACCTTTTAATTCGTTGTTTTTAAAGTAATAAAGTTAGTTAATAAAGTGTTAGGGGATAATAAGGAAGTTGCATGTGTCAGATTTTCAAAAACAAACAAGTGTTCCGTGTGGTTTTTTGTATGGTAAAATGAAATATCTAGTCAGTTTTTCAAAAAAATGTACAGGTAATTAAATATTTTAATTTAAAAGTCGAGAAAAAAACACGTGACTGAAAACGTTTATTGTTTAAATCGTACTATGACATCAACAATCATACCATCAACTCCATTGCTTTGAGACAATGTTTATCGTAAGATGACGTCAGATCCCAAACTCTTGGCGTTTTCGCTTGCTTTGAAAAAGGGGATTTTTGTTAATTTTTTTGGCATTTAAAAAATTTCTCGATCGGCCTCAAATTTTGGGTAGTTGCTTATTTCTGCAAGAAGAATCGATTAAAAAAATTTAAAAAAATCATGCAACTTCCTCATTAACAAAAAATTGGTGGACCACACATTCAATATGTAAATTCCATTGTGGTGTACCCTCAAACCTCCAATTTTGCTTAGACTTTAGCAGTGGCGGCTCGTCCATAGGGGCTACCGGGCTGCAGCACCCCCAACCAAAATTTCTCGAAATTCCAAATTTTATTTGCTTTACAATATTTAAAAAATTATCTATTTCCCCCTTTAATCTTTGTCATTTATAATCCTTTTTCAATTTATTATTCTCTGCTATGCCGTCTCGCCAACATATTTTTTCCGGGTCCATATCAGCCCCCGCAAATATACCAAACATGGTATAAAACACGATCTCTATCATATCAAATCAAAATATCAAGAATTTAGCATACGAATCTGTTTAGGAGAAAAGGGGCTGCTGTCTCAGCAGCCCTGACCAAAAGAATGATAGCTTTTTCTCTTGAGATCATAGAGCTTGAGATAGGTGTAAAAAACAAACTGAGGGAAGAAGAAAAATATACGATTTCTACTAATAAATCACATTGGCTTTTTAGCTTTTTTCTCACTCCAACACTGTTTTAATTTTTTATTTATAAAGCTTCTATTTTTTTCCAACAGAGAGAAAAAAATCTTTTCGGATGTTTCTGCAAGTCAATAGATTTATTTGGTGTCGCGAAAAAACCGTTCAGTGCAAAAACCGTTCGGACAAAAACCGTTCAAAAAACTCATAGCTTTACACATGTAATAAATTTATTTGTTTTTTATTGAATGGTTTTTGCATTGAACGGTTTTTTCGTATATCCATTTATTTAAGGTAGAAAAAACACGGCCCTAAATCCCGGAAAATGGAATAAATTACTCCTCAGGTCGTGGAAGTTTTCATCAATTTACAATAGATTTATGTTTACTTTTTTGTAGCCACGCTTTTATTTCTTTTTATAATGAACAAATTGAATTCGAAGTGTAAATTTTAGTAATTATTCGCTTATAATCTTCATCTTCGTAATAATCAACTAAATATAGGTAAGTGACAGTTTTTGAATGCTTATTAAATGTGAAATTGAAATTTCATATTGTTCCCATCTTTTTACGTTTTTGTTTAATAAAAATATTATTTCGCATTATATCGCTTAAAATACGTTGCCAACTTATTGTTACCACCGGAGCAGCACCCCTTATAATTTTACCTTCGAGCCGCCACTGGACTTTAGTAAGTATTACCCACAATTTATCAATTAGTACACCCAGATTCAATTTTTACCTGAATTTGTAAGTTGTATTCCACAGTGTCCGCATGAAATTATAATGTACACGTTAGAAATATTTACCCAGTGGAGGAGGGATGGGGGACACATCCGCATCCCCCTCCCCTAAATTAAGGTGTTTTTCTTTTTTTGACCGAAGTTTATCCCTAATACCAATATCATCCCCCTTTCGAATTTTTATGGGTTCACAACACCATGGCTTTTGTGGATCAAAACCTCCCCAAAACTTAATTATAGTTACAAGCCTGAATTGATGGATATCTTGTTCTAATTTTAGTTTAATTGTTCCTTCCTAAGATCCCCACTCTTATTTCCACATATACTTGTAGAAATTTTTATTCCACAACTCTTTTCCATGAATTATTTGATATTAATGTGAGCTGGTCATGGAACTAGTATAGACAGAATGGCTCCTTCGTCGATGCCTTCCTTATTACATGTTTTCGAGGCGACATCTAGTATAGAAGCTAGTAATGTAATCCCTGTAATCCTAATTCAGCGGTTCTCAAACTGTGCTCCGCGGAGCCCTTAGGGCTCCACCAAGCATTTCCAGGGGCTCCGCGAAGAAATTTGAAATAAATACGCTGATAATTTCTAATTTGCGTTGCTCTGAAATGTTATATAAATAACTTACTGCTAGGTGTTTCTTGTTAAGAACTTACTTTTGCTCCTTCTTACCCAAGTTTTTATAGCTCTAAAATCACCCTTAAATTTAAGTGGATTTGGTGTGGAGCCTCCAATGAAGTGAGCTCTGTTGATTATAGTTTTTTTTCTGGTTTTTGTCTTTTTCAGGTCTTTTTTGGTTTACCAACACAAGTTAAAACCCTGTTTTAGGGTCAAATTTCCAAAACTTTTCTGGGGGAGGAACTCCCGGGATGGGACGATTCGGCGCTGGCTGTTTGGGAATTATGAATGAAAGAATTATGAAAGTTCTATTTGCTTTCATTTTATTTCTTCCGCTGAAACGGCCGGGCCCAAACGGCCCAGCGCGGAATAGTAGCACACTGAGAGGAACCCCACTCCCCCACCTCGCAAATTTATTACTCAGCACCTTTTTTTATTAAGTTCAGCAAAATCTTAGTCCTACTTAAGGGGCACACCTAGTGTGAAATTTTCAAATAATCGATTTTTTTATTTTTTATTTCGATAGGTTTTATACCTTTAAAAATAACATACTAAAATTTTAAATCGATATCTTAAATAGTTTTTGAGGTACAGCCATTTAAAAGAGTAGCCGCTCGGCAGTGAACACGATCATTTTATCTTTAAACGCGTTTTTCTCGAAACAGCATTTTTCGAATTTGCTGGAGTGATTACTCGGAGACAAATGATCCGATCGCTATCAAATTTTTTTTGCATCTTCTCTATATAGTTCTCCATACGATGACCCTCCAGTTTTTTGATCTGATCAAAAATCGAATTTTGGCAGGCCAAAAACGACCAAAATTTTGGGTAAAATTTAACTTTTTTTCAACATGCCGCCATTTTGTCAATTTTTGATTTTTTGTTCGCCCGAGGGTCATCGTACAGACAATATGTTTTAGTTTCACGATAATTTTTTTTTTAGGTTTTATCAACGGAGAAGACTGCAATCACGCAAGCAGTGGAGGACCTTTTTTTGGCGTCGCCGGAGATCGCGTGTCATTTCAAAAATATTTAATATTTTACTTCAAAAATCTTACTGTGTATTCACAAAACATGTATAAATATACCCTCAAAATTTTAAAACGATTGATTCTCTAGTTTTCTTTTTTTTAATTCCCAAAAATTGCCTTTTTTTAGGCTGTCACACTAGGTGTGCCCCTTAAAAATGTATGTCGAAAATCCGGAGTAGATGTACCAAAACTAAGTAAAAACCTGTTTTTAGTAGAGTCAAATTTCCAACCCCCCCTTTATAGCATTTGGAACTTAATTACTCAAAACGTTTCTTATATTAAGTTCTTTAAGATGCAAATTCTACCAAAAAATGTATAAAACGCTCATTGATCCTATATGGGAGGGGAGAAGGAATAATTTCTGCCGCTGTGTAAATAAATTTCGATATGTACCTCTGAGGTATGGTCTAGCAAACCCCAAAACAGCTCTCGATTTCAAAAGCTGAAGTAACTTTTAGGAAAACCAAATTTACAGATATACAGATTTCTGTATGAATCCTTTGTTCATGCATCTCGGGCATAATGATTAAAAAGTGATAGCTTTAATATTCAGAAATTTAAAACAAAGATTTTCATTGCATCCAATGATAAAATATAATTGGTTAACAAAATATTCCATACATCCCGGCTTGTATATAGGAGGGGTGAGGGGGCCCTGCCTCCCCCCGGTAAATTCGGACTACGTATAACAAAACAAGTTAAAACCATGTTATTTTGGGTCAAATTTATGAAATTCTTCTGGGGGAGGACCCCCAAAACCCCCTATTGTACTTGAAACTTTATTATTGTCAATTTTTATAATAAGTTCGTTAAAATTAAAATCATACCTAAAAATGAATGTCCAAAATGATGTACCTAAAACGAGTTAAAAAAACACTGCCTTTAAGGATCACATTTAACAAAATCTTCTGGGGAGGAAGGACCCCCAGGATCTTTTATTGTTCTTGGATCTTAATTCGTCACAATTTTTCTTACAAATAAATTATCTTAGATGCAAATTATACCTAAAAATATTTTTAAAAGCTACGTTAAACTGTTAAATTGGGAGGGGCTCAGGAATAATTTAGGACCCCTCCCGAAATAAATTTCTATATACACTGCTTTTATTTCTAGAAGCAATGGGTTTTATGTAATTTGCTTCTTGTACTATAAAAATTTATTACGGAAAAGGGCTCCGCGAAGAATTTGTCTCTTGAAATCCGTGACATAAAAAGTTTGGGAACCCCTGTCCTAATACATCAAGTGGAAAATTTCCCCCCCCTACGGCAATAAATTACTCGAATCGATGTTTACAATATTTATTAACTAAATAATGTCTTTCTAAGAACATGTAACACTTTCTACACTAACATTCACAACACTTTTTCATTGATTTATTTATTTACTATCTTACTAGTAGTCAGAAACCTTCCCTTAAAAATTTTTGGTGGCGACATCTATCATAAGAGTTAGTAACTTAATCCTCACTCTACGTAGAAAGGATTACAGATTAGGGGTCATCCATAAATTACGTGAGGTCAAAAAGGGGGGGGGTTTGGAAAAATCTCACCAAGGGGGGAGGGGGGGTCGATTAAAATCTCACGTCAACTTTTTTTAACTTAATTATAACTTAATTAGGTGCTATGAAGCACAAAATGCAAATAATTTATAGAAAATAATTTTTAAAAGTTGTTGGTAAATCTCACGTGGGGGGGAGGGGGGGTCAAGAAAAATCTCACTAAATCTCACCAAGGGGGGAGGGGGGGTCCAGATTTTGGAAAAAACACCTCACGTAATTTATGGATGACCCCTTACCAACGGAAAATTTTCTACGACACCAAATCACTAGGACATTGAAAAGACGACTATTAAAAAGTTATTAGGCAAAACAGATCGACTACATGAAATCAAATTGCATGGAATATTTAAAAACTGGGAGAATATTATAGAAAAAATATTTTGGTGCTGACATCTAGTTTTCTCTGTAAATCCTAAAATTATAAAATTTTATTCAATTCAAAATTCTGATACAAATTTCTCAAAGGAGCAACATTTTTTATGTCATAATTTATTACATTAGAAAAAAATGTTTTGTCTTTTCATGTATTTTAAAACAGGTTAATAAAATATGAGAAATATCTTCAATGTGGGTGAACCGGTAGAGCAAGGGGTTTTGGCAGGTCGTGGGGTCCAAATAATTTCAAAAATTTTATCTTTCCCAGAAAATGATAGGGGAGAGTGTTGTACCTCTGGACAAAAATCATGTTTGGATTTTTCTAAGACAGGTAAAATCACATTTTTAATATTTAAAGTGCCCAACCTTTAGTCCTTCCTAACCTTAGCAAAGAGGGTAATATTTTTTATTAGCTAAAATCTTCAAAATTGGATTTTTAATTCATTTTAATAGCTTGACGAAATTTGTGTCCATAGGTACAACAACGTGCTCTCCCTATGGACAGACCCAGTTGTACCTGTGGACACCCTTAAAAAGGAAATTTTTAGTTGATAAAAGCTTAAAATGAACATTTTAATTGGTGCAGGCTCGGACTGGCCATGCGGGCATTTGGGCAAATGCCCGGTGGGCCGCTACTCATCGAGGGCCGTTTGTGGGCCGCCTGCAACCAAAATATTTTAAGAAAAAGATCCTGTAACAATGAATCCGCACTCCGCAGGAATTTCCAACTAGCGGCCTACGAATTATTTTTGTGCGGCCACCAAACCAATAATTTACCAGCAATTAAATTCATTAATGATGGCATGAATTACAGAATTCAAAAACGTATTATATTATTTAAAATATTTTTATGGACGAATTTTCCTGGTTTCATCTTCAAAAATTCTACGGCATAAAAGGAGCGAACCTTTTCGGATGTCACCCAAAAGGGTCCCAAATGAGTTAAAACAGTACTTTTAAGAGTAAAATTTCCAAAATTTTTCTGGGGGTGGACCCCCAGACCCCCCTTTCTATTTTAAGCTACATTATTTAGAATTTCTTTTAATATTAAGTTCATCAAGATGGAAATTCTTTCTATACACTGAATTTACCAACAAAGAATTATAAGTCTATTTTGAGTCGTATCCAATTAGGGACTTCAAGCTGGATATTAGACTATTTCTTAGGGGTCAATTTTCAAAAGAATTTCTTGGGGAGGTAGCACGATCCCCCCCCCCGAAAATTTTTAACCCACCAGCCGTCCTTCCCGGACCCTGTCGTCCACAAGTTCCTGTCTAAAATCGGCACTGCGACATGTGTCGTGTGTGCTTTCCCCTGCGCTGGGAGGAGTGGGTTGACAGTTGGATTCCGCCTCTTGATGTTTTTATCAGTTTCCCGGGGACCCAGGGGAAGAAACCTGAGTCAAAAGTCATTAGCAGTTGGCTTGCTACTCGTACAATACTTCGGAACTGGGGGAAATGTATTATGCCATGGGGTTTGAGAGTCCAATGCTATTATTTTTATCGGTTTGAAACATTTAAAGGATTTTAAAAACTTTGTAAAAATATAGTTACCAAGCTAAGGTGGTAATTTATCCTTGAAGTTAACAATAAAACAATAATTTTGTAGACGTTAAGTATAAATTAACTTTATAATTGGATGAAAGCATGCGTATTTCCCTTTCATTCAGTGAAGGTTTTTGATAATGTTATAATCTTTTATTGATATATTATATATAGAAAGCAGGTTTTAGAGGGAGGTAATAAAATAATTTTCATCTCGTATCTAGCAAATAAAAAGTAAGGGAAATTGATTTAGTGAATTCAGTTCATCAGGGATGTATTTCAAGTCCATTATTTTCCCCAATTTTTTTAAACTATTTTTGTCAACTGAAACCTTTATAAAAGATTTCAGTCAGCGCTGATGATTCAGTTTTATTATACTCTTAGCTCCATTACTATTGATCTAATTACTCAAATTGAAACTGATTTAATAGGAATTTAAACCTGGTTTAATGAAAAGGATTTTTCTTTAAATCTTGACAAAACTAAGTCCATTTATTACAGTTTAAGACAAGACAATGTGAGTTAAATTTTGATTAAAAATGTTAAACTTAATCTTGTAGAACTAAAAACTGTCATTGCCATATTTTTCAATCAGTTGGAAGTTACAAATATCTTGGATTTTATATTCAAACCTGAAATGGAAAACCCATATCTTTTATTTGGGGGAAAAATTAAGTTTTATTTTATTCAACCTCTACCACATCAAAAGTAAAATAGGTTTACACTTTTTAAAACTTTTTTATGGGTTTATTCCTTAATTTAATATGGGTGCCTATATTTGAGATATTGAATATAGACCCAATACTATAATTTCAATTCAAAATTAAGTATTCTTAATCAACAGTCTTCTCCTTATAATTTTAGGTCTCTTATCTTAATTTAAGGCCTCTTTGTCATAATGCTATTTTCCGTATTATACTTTACCGTTCACCAATAATTATGTTGATAAAACTCCAACTATTTTGTCAGCATATTAAAAACATTCATTTTAAGTTTATAATGATTGCTTTAAAAAAAGTAAGGAATGTTTCGATAACGGACATGTTTGAAAAATATCAAGTAAAAAATTAGTTATCGGGTTGAATAACACTATAACTGTAAAAACACCAATTATCGAACCAGTGGGTAAGACATCAAAGGTGGGTTTTGTAAACATGTTTGAGGGAGTAGCGGAAGTGAACAGGAAATATCCTCGTAATCATCACCAGGAAATATACTTTTGCAGCCCCAACTGTGCTTATAGTACAAATAAATGAAACAACGAACTTTGAAGAGCTGAATTTTCCCAAAAGTGTAATAGTATTTGTTGATTGAGCACAGTAAACAGAATGTCCTCAGTGTCATAATGACTATTTTCAGGCAATGGGAGAGAACTCTTTTAGGGCGCAAATGTAAAAAAGGCCACTGATTTATAAAAATTTGTTTTAATCCTCATTTTTTGGTCATGTTCTTTATAGAAACAAATGAATTCTGACTCAAATAGGGTGATGTTTGAAAGTATTATTTTTTAAGTGTAAAATTCTAATTAATATATTGTCCGTTTTAAGATTATTAATGTAGACTTAATTATACACAGTATTTGGTTACGTAGTGAAAAACTATATTTATCAATAAAACAAATAAAACTGAATTTTAAAAACACGTAAAGGGTAATTCCTGCATTTTTAAAATAAGTATTTTTATTTGATTGAGGTATTCAAAACAGAAATGTAAAATCTAAATATTGTTTAATAACAATGATTGTTTTATTTGAATTTCAAACTTTGACTTTTAAAAAGAGAGGTAAAAATAGTATGTGACGTCATTCTATCCGATTAAAATGGTCATAAGATTGAAGGTAGATTTTAACATTACAATATCGAACTAAATTTTACATTCACCGAATTGGAATAAAGGGCGCACTTGGATGCCCTCAATGTGTTCCTCTTGGGGGATTATGAAAGTACAGTAATTGACCATTGTGAACTTATCTGATCTAATTTAAAAATTATTTTAATGGCATTAAAGGCTAAGCTATAATTAAAAAATTTATGTTCTTATAACCAAAATAATCATACAATTTTTGTTATTTTTTAAAGCGCATCCATACTATAGAAATACCTAACGAAAATTCGCGTAACATTTATTACCTGATAAGTTTATAATTTTCTTTATGGTAGATATTGACTAATATTTATAATGTATTTCGATTTGTGTAATAATTTATAACCATATTCGATCACATGTATTTCATTTAAAACGATGCATATGAGATTTATCTAAATTTTTCTTTAGTAAAAAATCTTACTTGTTATCATTATGATACACAAATGCGATGAAACTCATAATCGTTTACCGATTGCTAACTTCTTACTATACTAATTTTAAAACCATAATCTCAGCTCACGAGGAAAGATATTTTTTTGCCTGAGAAAGAATCTTCTAATTTAAAATTCAAATGAAGAAACCGTGTATAGAGGATTTTTCTACCCTTCTCTAAATGAAAAAAAAACTTTATATATAAATGCTGAATTAACTACAATCTTTATTATCTAATGTTTACATCCATACTATAGGCTAATTACTAAAAATATTCATTTACGTAACAAAAAATTAAACTAAATATTCCTTTAAAACTTCCTGTCAATACAGAGAATTTTTTAAAAGTTCAGAATTATGTCAAGTATCCAGAATTATGTCCAGTATATTTTCATGAAATTAAAGAATACGAATGTATGGAGATGGAGATCGAAAGTAAACCACTCGTGGATCCATAGCTGCCGCCGGAAAGTGTGTAACCAAATGCCCGGATATGCTAATCGCTCGGAACGCAAACGATAAATCACAGCTATCGATAACTGACAACTTCACTGCCGAAGAAGGGGGGGAGGCATTTGGACCCAAAGCCTTTGCTGGCCGATCTTGGGGTAGATGAGGTTTTGAGGCAGGACGCCTAAAGGGTTAATTCTATGAAGTTATATTTTCCATGAAAATTATGCAGTGGGCCGATTCAGAGTTAAAATGCCTGGGCCGAAATTTCTTCCCAGTCCGGCCCTGAATTGGTGTATTACCTTTTAATAAACTATTTCAAGCATTTTTAAAATTGAGAATAGATTTTTTAAAGTAATGTAGTTTTAGATCGTAAATGATCATTAAAACGAAGTTGAATGATAAAAGTCTTGATTTTTTACCAAAAATACATAAATCACATGGGATTTTCAGCTCGAAGTTTTAGGTAATAGTTTCATCAATCATGCCAATAGATCTGATCACTTCACTGACCCATAAAAACAATTCGATCGACACTTAGTTGTGCAAGCATTTGGTAGTAATAACTTTCGCAAATCTTCTTCGCTTGAAATTTCAATTTTTTTGTAATCATCATTCTTAAATGCGATAGGGTGCTTTAGATTTTAAACTATATTTTACATTAAATGCAAAAATTAAAAATTTAAAAAAAGTAGTTTAGATCACAAAATATTTGATTTTTCATCTAAAAATCACTTGAATGTAATCACCGACAAATAGATAACCATTTAGAATTCATTTAATATATATTAAAATGCATTCACTTTAATGAATCCTGATTCAAAAACGCTGATTATCTATAGACACCCACAAGAACGTGTCCGTAGGTACAACACGTATGGTGTCCGAAGGTACAACACCAGGTGTTTTTGCATTTAAAGTTCTATTAAAAGTAAAAGAATTGAGATCTGACAATTTCTAATATCAAAAATAAGAAGTCAAATTCTCGGGTCAAATTCACCCCTTATATCACATTTTATCGTATTATAATTTAAGGCTACAGTGGACACATGAAATCCGAAAAATCGTCAAAAATTTGAATTTTTTATTTTTGCATATTTATACCAAGCAAGTCCTTAGGAATCGTCTGGTGAAAGAATTATTTTGATATCTTTATTGGTTCGTTCAATATAGACGTTTTTATGGAGGCCGCACCCGTTTGTTTACGTTTGCGAGCTTCAGAATACGACTGGCGTTCCAGTGTTTATGCTACCAAATAAGCCTCTGATTTGATTTTTTTAGAGGTTTTTCGTTGGGAAATGATCTGAACTTTCACTTCCACTCTATTCCATCTGTGTTTTGATTTTTTTCATGTCTTTGTTCGTGTTTGGAGTGTGATTGCGAACTAAAACTGCATTGCGATGGTGAAATTGAAGTCTTGGAAGTTCAGTGAATGTGATTTTGTCTCGAAAAGAAGAAATTTTTTATTATTTTAGTAAAATACTATTACAATAATCTACCATTAGTTATATTTATCAAAATTTTGTCAAATTTCAAACAGTAATTCCAAAGAAAGTTGATTTTACTTCTCTGTATTTCAAGACTGTTGGAAGTGTCACAGCGAAGGACTGTAAATTTGCAATTTTGTTTTTGAAATATTAATGACAGTATTGACAGTTCATTGGACTAATCTGCAGTATCCCATACATTTTTGGAACTATTATATAATAGTATACTATTATATAATACTATTATATTATATAATAGTAGTACATAGACTGTGAGGTCTTCAAAACTGGCTTTCTATCCATCGAGTGAACCGTCAAGATAAATTGCATGTTTGCTTGAACTTAGGATTATTTATGAAATATTATTCATTTCTTATACATTTTTTGTGCAGGAATATGGTTCCTATCAGACCATATGGCAATTTAAAAAATTATAAACCTCTAAATAAAGAATAATGCAATTAAATCCAATTTGGTGAATTTCAACGAACGTTTGCATCATCACGAGAAATAATTACACAAATGGGGATTCCCCTGTGCCCACTTTGTTAAAACATTTAAATAGTGTTTAATATATATTTCTCATTAAATATAGATATATTAAATGCATTTCTGGTATTTTTATTCATCATTAGTGTATTTTTCTTGCTTTCTCGGTTTACTTCTCTGTATTTCAAGACTGTTGGAAGTGTCACAGCGAAGGACTGTAAATTTGCAATTTTGTTTTTGAAATATTAATGACAGTATTGACAGTTCATTGGACTAATCTGCAGTATCCCATACATTTTTGGAACTATTATATCGATATAATAGTAGTACATAGACTGTGAGGTCTTCAAAACTGGCTTTCTATCCATCGAGTGAACCGTCAAGATAAATTGCATGTTTGCTTGAACTTAGGATTATTTATGAAATATTATTCATTTCTTATACATTTTTTGTGCAGGAATATGGTTCCTATCAGACCATATGGCAATTTAAAAAATTATAAACCTCTAAATAAAGAATAATGCAATTAAATCCAATTTGGTGAATTTCAACGAACGTTTGCATCATCACGAGAAATAATTACACAAATGGGGATTCCCCTGTGCCCACTTTGTTAAAACATTTAAATAGTGTTTAATATATATTTCTCATTAAATATAGATATATTAAATGCATTTCTGGTATTTTTATTCATCATTAGTGTATTTTTCTTGCTTTCTCGGTAACAATCAAAAGGGGGTCATCAGGATCTCCGATTTCTTCCAGCTATAGGATGACGTACTTGGCTGGAAGGCATTGAAGCTTTAACGTGTTAACTAGTGGAGTGACCAATCAGGGTTACTAAAGGAAATCGCGGAGCTTCTTAGGGATTTTCTTGTTAACTACCCCCTTTCGACCACAATGTTAAAAATACAAAAAATACATACCCACCCTTAGCACTTTTTTCTGGGGATGGACCCCCAAATATTTTGAAATTTTAACCCCAAAAAGCGGTGCTTCGACTCATTTTTGAATCCTTAGGGTTACACCCAAAAAGAACAGCTACTTGTAAGTCACCTAATTTTCAAGGAGAAAAAAGGCTCTTTGCTGACAAGTGGGGAGGGGGTTAAAATGACCAAAAAAGTGCTTACATAATGTTTGAACGGCCCCTTTCTTTCTTCAAATTAGCAATAAAATAAATATTCATTAACATGGAGATCCTGTTATATTTATTTAAACAAACTAAAAAGAAGACGCTTTTTGATTCATAGCTTAAATGCTTCAAAAATGAACCTCTTGACTTGGATCAAAGTTCAAATTTCCCTCTCTTCCTTATCCTTTCAAAAAATCCCTATCCTGTACTGACCCAAATTGATTGGTTATTAGGAGTGGCTGGGAATGACGCGGAATTACGTAACCGACTGGAGAACAGTACGTCACTCGAATTTCATTCCTATGTGAAGAGATCCAACTAGTGATGGGCGATTATTTGAGGAGTTAACTCAGTGAACTAACTCCTTAAACTGAGTGAAGGATCAAGGAGTGGGGAAAAAAGAGTGGTAGCTCAGTTGTACTTTTTAAAATTTACCTTTTTAAGATTTAATTTGTGGTATTACCTTGAAATCCTTGTGATATTACCTCCAAGAAACACTAGATGGCAGCACGCCGCCGGCTGCCGGTGATTATCATCTAAATCTATGAGATGAGCGAGCGAGCGGTGCGCCTACGTAATCCGTTGCCATAACAACCCACTTTGATCAGAAGAACCGAAGGAATTACGTCCTCCTTTTAGGAGTTGACAGAGTTAAAAGAGCTGCTTGCTCCTAGTATCCACTCTTTGGGAGTTATTTGCTGTGTGCTCTCAACTCCTTTGATCCCAGGAGAGCTGGGATTGGGATCAGATGGCCTCAGATCGGTCTTCCCACTCCGACAATCCCACTCCCAGGGATCAGATAGTTCATAAGAGTTAATTCCTCACTCCCAGCGGTTTCTTAAGATCGATTTTTGGAGGCCATGATTGTTTATTATACACCTCTTCTACACGGCACTGTGAGCGTGATTATACATTGTCTTAATCACAATGTTTAGGTTGACAAAATTTGCTGCACACAATTAAAAAAATATTTATGGTTTTATATTCTCACGATTATCAAGTTCTAATAATCCTTTAATATTTAGATATTCCATTAAAAATTTCGACGATTAAAAAAGATTGCGAAAAGATGAATTTCGTTAAACGAGCTGCCATTATTGAAAGACATACATTTACTACTTCTGACAGCTATTGTTAATTAAAATACTAGTTGTTAATAAAAAATATTTGATCTTAAACGAAAGGATTGCTGTATAAATTAATATTTTAATGGTTTAGCAGTGTGTTTTATTTGATTAATGAGGCGATTGATTTGGATTTAAAAATTAAATTTTCAACTGATTTTTGAGAATTGAAACACGAGCTATGCTTGTCTACCTCTACCAGCTATGATGGTGTCTTCAAAGGGCGGGAAGGAAGGAAGGGTTTGTTTTGTAGTTCATTTCCGAGAACGTTGGCGTCTTGCCAAAACCTTCTGCCCTTAGTGTGTTTTTTGTCTCAAACTCGCCATTTTTTAGATGAATGAGTGATTAAAACTAAATTACTTATTAGAAAAATTGTACTGGTTTTTCATTCTGGTGACCATTACTTTCCAGTAAATTTAGAATAGTTAAAGTTTGCAGTAGAATGTTCGCGGATGAAATTGGATTGGATGCCTGAATTCGAATTGTAAGATAGGTGGTTATTTTTGAAGTGAGTATTTTTTCTTTTGAAATATACCTAGTATTGCTGATTAATATATTAAACTTGATGTGTCTGAATATTTGGTTCTACGGTCGTTTCCCCTACTGGGGAATTTCCTTTCCCTCTTTCTTCTGTTTTGTAGGTAGGTTTTTGTTAGTAAATTGTTAAAAAAATTTCCAGTAGGCGAAATATTAAAGGTTTATTTCCGTTTTCGTTTACAGTTCAATATAAAAGCTTTTATTTTTTGAATGACTTTTCCGGCATACTTTTTAGTTGATGTGTACGTAGTTAAGATTAAGAAGTTATATAATACTAACGCTGACGCGCTAGACACGGGCTTCGCCAGTCCATATGTAAAAAGGAGCATTTTTATGTTCATACTACAACAATCGATGTTATACCTTCAACAATTAATATTATATTATCTTTAATTACAACAATTGGTGGTTTTGCCATGATGTCATGGTTTAGGAATGAAATACGGGTTTTTTTAGCCGAAAATAGACCAAAAAAGTTATTGGGATGCTTCAATTTCAAATTATTATTCTTCAGGAAACTTTCTAGGAGCGAGTAGCTTTCTGGTATGGTTTAAAGTGAATGTAGGTTCGAAAAGTTTAAAACTAAAACGGACTTACATTCAGATGAACATTCATTTATGTATATAGATTTTGGGAGTTACTGAGTTACATTAAAGAGTTAACTCCTTAAGGTGAGTGAGTTACTCAGATCTGATCTTGCAAAAGAGTTGAATCGCCCATCACTAGATCCAACCTTATCTTATTCTAATAACCTTGGCTTGAACCGTATTTGAATGCAGATTGCTTATGACTCTTACGGGAAGAAAAAGAAATGGTCAGGTAGCAACAATTTCTATTGCATTTTGAGAATACGATAGTTGCTAATCCATGATAAACACGTATATGATTACTAGTTAAAAAAGACAAGAAATTAAAGTCAAATTGTCGTGGTATATCAGAGGTTTCCAACTTTTAAGGGCTTGTGGGCCGAAATCAAAAGCACAAGTCTAGTGACGGGTGCAAGTATCTTCCTCCTTTTTATCCGTAATATATTTTTCAGGGGTCTTCAATACGGAACAGTGGGGGGTTAGAAAATGTAAATTCCATTAAAAATAGCCTTTTGCGACATTTTTGAATACTCCCTTTTGACCTTTTTTTAATAAATGTTCTGTTCACCTAACCCCTATAACCCCTTACAATGAGATATTTCAGAATATACTATCCCTCCCCGAAACTTCACTCCTAATTTTTCACCTCAGAAAACGGCCAAAACTGCTCCATAACCCAAGAAATAACAAGGGGGTTCGGAGGGTCTCCCCCGAAAATCTTTCGAATTTTAGTATGCTAAGGGCCGATCTCACCAACCTTCCGTTAAAGATAATCAACGGTTAAGTCGTATTTAACGGTAGGTCTCAGTAGTATGTGCCCCACTATGTGCCACGGAAGTGACGTCACACCACGTGACCGGAAGTGGGCGTGGCCTGTGACGTCAGAGGGCGTGGCTTATGACGTCAGAGGGCGTGGCCTGTGACGTCACCTATTGTCTCAATTACTTAATTACCCCTAATTAATTAATTACCCTTAATTAGTTAATTACCCCTAATTGGATGATTTATGACCCTAATTAATGGTCGTGACGTCATGGTTGAGTTGTTTACCTGCTGCTGGTAGGGGGCGCTGCGATATTTTTTATTTTACATTTTGGACTTTTTTTCGTTTTAAAGTTTGGTTTTTATGGAATGGCAACGGTATTTACCTTTGGATATTTTAATGACTGTGACGTCATCGAAACATGTTCGAACAGGGACCAACACGTTCAAGACAGGATGTTCACAGAAAATAGAGTCGCCATCTAGTGAGTGAATTTGAAACTAATTATTGGAGTTGTATTTTTTTCGAAGAAAATAGTGTCGCCATCTAGTAAACAAATATTTATTGATACTAATTATTGTGATTATCGTGATACTAATTATTGATTAGTATTTTCCAAAAATAGAGTTTTTAGGTGGATTCGAACTCGCAACGTGCTTAAAGTGATGGTGGCCTAGCAATATTCTTCGATATACAAGCCAGGCCACCACCACCTACCATTTCATTAATTTTTATCTAAACATGTCCATTTTTTCGAGCCTAGAGTTGAGTTGTATATATATATATATATACTACTGCTGATTTTAGTTTCGATTTATCGGAGTTGAGATGTTTTTTAAGTTTCTTTTTTTGTACGGTACTTACCTTTGGGATTTTACAATATAATTTATGTTTTTACGTAATGGCAACGCTGAGATGTCGTTTCAACAGGTTTAAACAAGGACGAACACATTCAAGACAGGTTTGAACAGGGACCAACTCGTTCAAGACACAATTAAAGCCCCATTACACATCTGTCGCGTAGGAATACATGCCTTCGTCCAATGAAATTGCAGGATAGTTACGTCATCTCGTTTCAGCCAATAAGAGCATTTCCCCAGGTTGTCGTCATCAAACCCTATGCGTGATAAGATTCGGAGTTATAAACCGGGGGTGCAATCAGTTCGATAGTCATTCTTCTGCAGTTACTGTTAGTAAAAAAAATGAGCCTGAAACGCCAGTTGAGTGAGGAAGAACTTCCTTTTTTCGACGAGATGTATAATCTCCCACCCCCACAAGCATGCCTGCCAAGACGCCGTTTCGCCAGAGCGAATCCTTACCAGACTCCTAGACCCAAGGGGTCCCAGCCTGAACCCTCTACGGCTCCCGGAACCTACAAGACCGTTGACCCTGGATTGCACAATAAGTTCGAGACATTGAAAACGTGGATAATCACCCAAGAGCTGCGGGTGTCTTTTGTGGCTTGCAACGAGACGGATTTTAAAATCCACCTTCGGCGCTTTGACGGTAACATTGCCACCCCTCAGGGAGTGACCATGACTTTAAAGTCCTGGCCAGATTTCGTCCAAAAATTTGCCAGGTTGGACGTTTTAAGCACCGACACCGGCTTCGTGTGCAACAACGAGGTGCTGGCCTTAGTGAATTCACAGGAGCAGGTAGCACTTCAGAACTTGTTCCCTGCAGGCAAGGAAATTTCGGACTAAAATATTTGGCCCTAGTGCTTAGCAGGTGGGAAATAGAGTGTATTTTCGCCTCACTCGAAATGCTGCAGACGGAGATATCCGAGGTAGAGGATAACTTGAAAAAAAAATTTCTGTGCAAGAAAATGAATGTATTTTTTAATTGTGTTCAATAAATATGTTGTTTTAAATTTTAACTTGGTTTTCTTATTTGTGTTTCTTTTTCTATTTCAGTGATATTTTATTTTCCAGATTAGGTTTCTTTTTTCAGGGATAACTTAAAATATTTGCAGATTAGGTTTTCTTTTTTCAGGGATAACTTTAATATAAATAGGTTTTTCTCTTTGAATATTTATCATTCTAGCATTTGACCATCATGGAAGAAACTTATCAAGATCCAGCTCTTCCAGGTAGTTTTGGAGGTATTAATACTTTGCAGCGAGTTTTGAAAGGACGTGCTAGGACAAGCGAGATTAGAAAATGGTTGCAATCTAAGGAATCTTATACTTTGCATAAGCCCCTAAGGCACAAATTTAAAAGAAATAGGGTGATAGTAGGAGGTCTGAATGAACAGTTTCAAGCTGATTTAGTAGATATGCAGGCATATTCTGTTGAAAATGATGGTTTTAAATATTTACTTACTTGTATTGATATCTTATCAAAATATGCATGGGCAATTCCCCTAAAAGATAAAAAATCAGAGACCATTTTGTCAGCTTTTGAAAAAATATTTTCTGAAAGAGTTCCTCAATCTTTGCAAACAGATGCTGGAAAAGAATTCACAAATAAACAGGTTCAGGCTTTCTTAAAAAAGAAAAATGTGCATTTCTTCACAACTCATAATGAAACTAAGGCCTCTGTAGTTGAGCGTTTTAATCGCACTCTTAAAACTAAAATGTGGAAGTACTTTACTGAAATGAATACTAAGAAATACATAGATGTAATAGATAAATTAATGTATAGTTATAACCACACATGGCATCGTAGTATAAAGACAGAGCCAATTTCAGTGACAGAGGAGAATGAAACGAAAATTTGGCATACACTGTACGATAATGCTGTTAGTGTTAAATTGAATAGTCCAGATTTGAAAGTGGGGGATACAGTTCGCATAAGTAGAGATAAGATGATATTCGAAAAGGGGTATGAACAAAACTGGACTCGAGAAATATTTACAATTCACAAAATAATAAATAGGGTTCCTATGGTGTATAAATTAAAAGATTTATCGGGAGAAGAGATTAAGGGCAGTTTTTATAAAGAGGAACTGCAAAAGGTAACGGATTCCGGATATTACCCAGTTGAAAAAGTTTTAAAGAAAAGAAAGCGTAACGGAAAAGTTGAATACTTTGTGAAATTCCAGGGTTACCCTGAAAAATTTAATGATTGGGTTGAGGATGTTAGGATGATATAAATATCGCGTTCATTGCAATTTCCTTTCATTCGGTAAACAATGTCGTTCTACATCACATTGATCAGTGATAGCTCTATGGGATTTTTCCCGAGCAACAAAATTTCTCAATTCACTACCCAACTGCCTAGTTCTATAAATTTAAAGGGTGAATGGGAAATGGCACTTGTAGATTTCATTTATCCTCATACCTGGTACAATGTTCAAAGGGGGAGTAACCTGTTTGGATTTGATTTGGGAGACCGAATACTTGAAGGTAGAAGAGTTCCACCCGGATGCTATGAGACAATACCTGATCTTATCAAAGGAATGTTACTCGAATCGCATAGAAACAAAATTGAATTATATTATCACGATGTTACTAAAAAGGTTGAAATCAGAACAGCTGAGAATTGTAAATTGTCTCTACACGAAGGCCTGGCTGAATTACTTGGCTTTGAGCCAGGTCAATATTCGGGTACCTATATGAGTCCTTATGTAGCTGATCCCAAAGCCACTTTTCCTGTAATGTATGTGTATTGCGATCTCGTAGAGCCGCAAATCGTTGGTGACGTACAGGCTCCTCTGCTTAAAGTAGTTACAGTGGAAGGACGCGATGGAGAAATAATTAATGCCAAATATCCAAGACCTTTCTATGTACCAGTGATTCGACAACATTTTCAAACTATTCAAATCGATATCAGACTCCATTCAGGGGATTTAGTGCCATTTGAAAGAGGGAAAGTGTTTTTGACGCTGCATTTTCGACCCAAACAAATCCTATAAAAGAGCAGTACAATTGAAATTACCCTTCATTTCTTGATTCGCGTTCAAAGAAAGAACAATGCTGGTTCCTTACACGTGTTGTGCAAAAAAGTTTGAAGATTACTATGCTAATCAAAATGGGGAGGGAATGCCTTATTATAAGGGGGTCGGATTTCAGAAAGGGTATGGCGTAGGTGGATTTTTCGCTAAGCTCTTTCGAAGAGCTTTACCTTTTCTAGTGAGTGGTGCAAAATCTGTAGGAAAGGAAGCATTAAGAGCTGGAACTATGGTTGCTAATGATGTACTAGCTGGAGAAAATTTTAAATCAGCTATTAAAACAAGAGCAAAAGAAGGTGGCAAAAATTTGGCAAGAAAAGCAGTTCATAAAGCGGATCAGATGATTGGCAGAGGAAAGCTTAAAAGGAAGCGCAAACACTCTAACCGAGTCATTTCATCAAAAACCAGGAAGGTTGTAGTACGTGATATTTTCGGCTCCTGATATCATGGCCTTTTTACTTAAAGATTCCCCCGAATGTGCCAAATCTGAATTAGAATTATTTTCCTTACCTCCAACTCAAACCGTTATAGAAAGAGGACAATGGATAGAATTTCACCCCCTTGCCAATGTCTCAGACGGAAGCCCTGTTGAATTTAATGTATCCGGAAGTGGAGATGAATACCTTGATCTCTCCCAAACGCAACTTTATGTAAAAGTGAAAATACTAAAAAACGATGGCAAGCCCATTACGGATGAGAGCAAAGTAGGCCCTGTGAATCTCTTTTTGCATTCCATGTTCTCCCAAGTGGATATCAGTTTAAATGAGCGACTGGTTTCGTCAAGTAACAACACGTACCCGTACCGAGCCATGATAGAAAAATTACTAAATCATGGTTTCGATGTAAAAACCTCGCAACTCTCCTCAGAACTCTTTTTCAAAGATACGGCTGGGCGAATGAATGTTTTTGATCCTGAAAAACCCGAAGACGCCAACGATGGTTTTAATCAAAGAGCTAATTTGTTTAAACTCAGTACTTCAGTGGATATGATTGGACGTTTGCACTTGGACATGTTTCACCAAGAAAGATTACTTTTAAACATGGTGGATGTGAAAATTAAGCTTATTCGCAGCAAACCAGAATTTTGTTTACTAGGAGACGGGGAATTTAAAGTCTCTTTAGAACATGCCTCCCTATTTGTTCGAAAAGTTAGAGTTAGTCCCGGAGTTGCATTAGGACACGCCAAGTGTTTGGAAAAAACTTCAGCCAAATATCCAATCAATAGAGTGCTGTGTAAAGCTTACTCCATACCCACTGGTAATATGAGTTTTGTGCAAGATAACATTTTTACAGGGCAGATGCCAAATCGCATTGTAATTGCATGTGTTGATAACGATGCATTCAACGGAGAGTATAAAAAGTCGCCTTTTGAATTCAAACATTACGATATGAATTTTATTGGTGTGTATGTGGATGGACAGCCTGTTCCTCATAACCCTCTACAGCCCAATTTTGAGAAAAATCACTTTATCAGAGCTTATCAAAACTTATTTACGAGTTCAGAAAATAAAGGCTTGTATCTTTCACGATCAGAATTTCCTGAAGGATATTCATTGTTTTGCTTTGATTTGACTCCCGATTTGTGTGACGGTTCGCATTTAAATCTCATTCGGCACAGCAATTTGAGATTGGAAATTAAGTTTGCAACTAGCTTGCAACAAACGGTGTCTTTATTAGTGTATGCTGAATTTGAAAACTTGATAGAAATCAACAAGGCTCGCAACGTTATCTACGATTTTGGAAACTAAGATGAATTCCTCGGAAATAGACAAAATCTTGTCTCGAGATCCTATTACGACAAGATATTACAGAGGAGTTTTTCCTTCTGATAAAATACCATCCATTGGAAGATACCCATCTGCATTAGTACTGAATACAGACCGCGCTGGTGAGGCAGGAACGCATTGGTTAGCGGTGTTCGTTCAAGATAAGAACTCAATTGAATTCTTCGATTCCTACGGATTACCACCTGAAGCTTTTGGCCAAGACATTTCCAGATTTATCCGGATGCACGATCGAGTTATGTGGAACAAGACTCCATTTCAAAGTTTGACCTCGAATGTATGCGGACACTATTGTATTTATTTTATTGTAAAACGATGTCAAGGAATGTGTATGAAATCTATCATTTGTCAACTTAAAGAACAGAAGAAGAATGATTTTCGAATATTTCAATTTGTGAAAAAAAGATACGGTGTAAACATGGTTTTTAAACAATAAAAAAAAAATTAAACTATACATTTTTGTGTGTTTTCTTTATAAAAGTAACGAGTACATGTTCAAAATTTTAGTTTATACTGAACATTCAATCATGGATGTTGTAAAATGCGTGTTGTTCGCTTTACTTTTTTCATCTTACTTAATTTTTTCAGGCATTGCTTTATGGATCTACCATAACTGGCCAAACCCCCTTAATATAATTCAAAATAAAACAACGCTTGAAATTTACAAAATTTATCAAAGTATTGATTCTAAGGGATTTATTAAATGTAATGCATTTTCAGATTTTCATTACAGCAACACAACCTGTGGAAGCAGCATATGCACATGTGTTAAGGATTCTATTAACATTTTTAAAAATCATTGCCTTGAATATACTAAAAATATTGTTGACTCTTTAAGTGAATGTCACCTTGTTGCAAATACTTTAGAAGGATGTGTAGATATGCTATGTAAAGTATAAAAGGGGGTAAATCAATAAAATTAACTTATTTGCAAACATGGAGCTTCCGAGGCTGGTTCACCCCTCCACTTGCCTCCTCAGTGGCCCTACCGGATCAGGCAAAACAGTTTTTGTTAAAAAAATTATTGATTATAAAATGTTTAATCCAATGCCTTCAAACATCATTTACTGTTATGGAAGTTATCAACCCCTTTTCAAGACTATGAAAAATGTGAATTTTGAAGAAGGCTTACCATCTAACTTAAACACTATTCGGGATGCATTAATTATTATTGACGATTTAATGGTGGAATTAGCAAGTGATACTCGCCTAAGTAATTTATTCACTAAGGGGAGCCATCACCGAAATCTTTCCATTATCTTTATCACCCAAAATCTGTTTATGCAAGGCAAAGAAATGAGAAGTGTACATTTAAATACATTTTACGTTGTTTTGTACAAAAACCCAAGAGACAAAAGTCAAATACAGCATTTGGCAAGACAAATGTTCCCTAGAAAAATTAAAGCTTTTCAAGAAATTTTTGACGATGCTACTTCTACCCCCTACAGTTATCTGTTAATTGATTTGAGACCAGAAACCAGTGAAAGGTTACGGTTACGATCAGGAATATTTCCAGGGGATAGACATTACGTGTATGAACCACGGTAAAATCATTCGGTTCCCAGACACCACGAACGTAACATGGCTTGTCCCATCGTGTTGGATTTTGAAGGTTTTCAATTGAAATCGGACTGTTTTATTATCAAGGAACTTGCTTTTTACTCAATCAACGAAGGACATCATGCTTGCTGGTCATTCCTACCCCCTATGCCTTGGGAAACTTTGTCAAGATTTCATCAAAAGAGTTTTGCTTGGGTGATAAGAAACAAACATCAGTTACAATGGAACAGTGGTGTATTACCTTACAATGCATTGCATTCTATTTTACAATTTTTATCATCAGCTTACTCTACTATTTACGTTAAAGGAAGGGAAAAGTTGTTGTTTTTAGAAAAATTGATGGATGGAAACCTTAGGAGTTTGGATTGTCCTAAAATTAAAGGTATGGCTTTTGTTGTTTGTTAAAAATGGAAAAGGCGTAATGATTTAATATAAAAGTTAAAACCTTTAATCTCAGGGAAAGCAATGTATTTACAAGATTTTGAAACCACATTGAAGTGCAAATTTTATATCCAAACTAATAATCCTTTTAAAACGCACGACTTATATTCATGCGTGAATGTGTGGCATCGTATCATTATTATGCTAGTATCACTAGTACCTC
Organism: Tetragnatha versicolor; assembly: GCA_024610705.1. NCBI lineage: Eukaryota > Metazoa > Arthropoda > Arachnida > Araneae > Tetragnathidae > Tetragnatha > Tetragnatha versicolor. The sequence goes on along the minus strand of JANDEH010000008.1, from coordinate 5,481,496 downwards.
ATCGTATCACTAGTAATGATTACTGTGTCGCCACAGGACTCCCCCTCCAGTGTCAAAAAAAGTCTCTTGGATTGACACGAAAACGTACTTTCCTACCGGATCTAGTGGTTGTGGCAGGTGGCTGGACGTCTGAAGCTGGGTGTTCTGTGGATGCGCCCGTATCTTCAGAGGAAAGGAACGCTGGCTTTAGACGATCCACGCTGATGAGTGATGGTTTGTCCTTAATCTCCAACTTGTAGAGTTTTTCAGACTTAGACAGTATCTTGTAGGGTCCATGATAGGGAGATTGTAGGCCATGGCGAACTCCATCATGGCGAACGAAAACATGGCTACAATTTTTCAGATCCTTATGAATGAAAATTTTTTCACGGTTGTGAGCTGATGCAGGCACAGGTCTCAAACGCTGCATGATCCTTTGCAATTTTCCAACGTAAGTTTCCTGGTCAATTTCATGTTTGCTTTCTGTGAAAAATTCACCAGGTAGTCTGATGTTGGCTCCATATGTTAGTTGCGCAGGAGTAGCTTGGATGTCCTCTTTGAAGGTTGATCGCCATCCCATCAACACTGTTGGAAGAGAATCTGCCCATCCCTGGTCTGCATGGCATTTGATGGAGGCCTTTAGGCTGCGATGGATGCGTTCGATCATCCCATTTGAAGATGGTCTGTATGGAGAGGTTCTAAGGTGCTCCACTCCCAAAAACGCGGCCAGGGATTTGAAAAGACTGGATTCAAATTGTCTCCCTTGCTCACTTGTTATTCTTGCTGGTACCCCGAAACGACAAATCCAGTTTTCATATAAGGTGCGAGCTACCGTTTCTGCGGTCATGTCAGTGATTGGAAATGCTTCGGGCCACCTTGTAAACCGGTCGATGCAAGTGAGACAGTAGGAGTATCCTCTCGATGGTGGTAAACGTCCAATAATATCAATATGGATATGTTCAAATCTGCTAGAGGGAAGTGGAAATGATCCTAAAGGTGCTGATATGTGCCTAGAGACCTTGTTGCGTTGGCACTCTATACAGGATCGGGCCCATCTCGTAATATCTTTCTCCATGAGTGGCCAAACAAATCTTGTGCTGAGCAGTTTCTGTGTTGATCTGATTCCAGGATGAGAAATTTGATGGAATGAATTGAAGATGATCTTTCGAAAATTTTTAGGTACGAATGGCCTCGCATTTCCTGAGGAGATGTCACAGTAGAGTTTTATGTCTTGATAATTTATGGGATGAAGTTTTAAGCTCGTCTTCTCAGGGTGTGTTAAAATATTTTGTAAGTCTTCATCAGTTTTTTGTGATTCAGCCATTTTTCTGTAATCTATTGGTGATGGGGTGTCTATTGTTGAAATTCTCGATAATGTATCCGCAACGATGTTGTCTTCTCCCTTCACATGCTGGATGTTGGTTGTAAACTGAAAAATGTAATCCAGGTGTCGGAGTTGTCGTGGACTTGCCTTTTCAGATTTTTGTTGAAAGGCAAAGGTAAGTGGTTTGTGATCAGTGAACACAACAAACTCCCGTCCTTCCAGCATGTGAATGAAGTGTCTTATTGCAGAATACGCAGCAAGAAGTTCGCGGTCATAGGCACTATACTTTCTTTCTGCCGATGTTAGTTTTCTTGAGAAAAATGCAAGGGGTTCATATCCATTTGATGAGGCTTGTTGGAGAACTCCACCTATGGCGGTATCTGATGCATCGACAGTTAAAGAAAGACTTGCTGATGAAGAAGGATGAATTAATGTAGGAGCAGTTGCCAAATCTTGTTTGCATAGTTGGAATGCCTTTTCTGCTTTTTCAGTCCATAAAATGGGTCTATTGTCTTTTTTCTTTGCGCCTTTTATGTACTCGAACAGCGGGGCTTGCTTGGTTGCTGCTTGGGGAATGAAGCGTCTGTAAAAGTTGACCATTGCTAGGAATCTTCTCATGCTTTGAATTGTTGTTGGTTTCGGAAAGTCGGTTATGGCTGAAACTTTGTCTTCCATGGGTTGAATTCCTTTTGTGGTAATATGGTATCCTAAGAAATTTATCTTTGGTTTACCAAAATTACACTTGGAAGGATTGATGCGTATCCCATTGTCTTGAAACCTTTTAAAGATAATTCGTAGATGGTCAAGGTGTTCCTCTTCATTCTTTGATGCAATTAAAACGTCGTCGATGTAAGGCGTGCAAAAGTCGAGGTCTTGTAAAAGGGAGTGGATAAATCTTTGGAATGTTTGGGCGGCGTTGCAAAGTCCGAAAGTCATGAAGGGAAACTCAAAAAGGCCGAATGGTGTAATAATTGCTGTCTTTTGAATGTCTTCTTTTCTAACAGGGATTTGGTGGTAAGCACGAAACAGGTCTATGGTCGAAAAAATAGTTGCTCCTTCAAGTTGTTGGGTTATATCATGGATGTGCGGAATTGGGTATCTGTCTGGCTTTGTTACGGCGTTGAGTCTGCGGTAGTCTCCGCACGGTCTCCAGTCTCCGTCTTTCTTCGGTACCATGTGCAAAGGTGATGCCCAGCTACTTTTTGATGGTCTGCAGATTCCTTGATCAATCATGTACTGGAACTCTCTTTTGGCTATGGCTAACTTATCGGGTGGTAATCGTCGTGGCCTCGAAAAGACAGGAGGTCCAGTGGTTTCGATGTGGTGTTCCACTTGATGCTTGACCTTTATCTTTTGATTAACTTGAGTGATTTCTGGGAATTCTTCTAAAAGTTGTTTGTAAGGAGAGTCTTCATTCAGGACTGTTATTGTGCCGTAGGTTGAGTCTACTACCGGAGCGGAAATTTTTCTTCTGGTGCTTGTGTCGATCAGGCAGTTGTGTTTCATGTCGACTAGCAAACCGAAGTTTTTCAAAAAATCTGCTCCAATTATTGGGTGAGAAATGGATGCAATAACAAACGGCCAAGTAAAAGCCCTGCGGAGGTTGAGGTCCACTGTAAGAAGTTTTTCTCCAAAAGTGGAAATAGGTGTTCCATTTGCCGCATACAGCTTCATTTTCCCATGTTGACGATTCTTTTCTTGAGTGGTTTGAGGTGGAACCACTGAAATTTCAGCACCAGTGTCAATGAGAAAACGCAGTCCAGTTGATTTGTCGGCCAAAAACAGTCTTTTAGGTTGGCCGTGGTCACTTGTGGCCCCAAGCGATGGCCCTTCTAGTTTTCCTGATTGAACTTGCAGGGTTGTTCACATTTTCGAGCTTTCTGACCAAATTTGTGGTGGTACCAGCAAATTCCAGCTGTGGGATCAAATCTACTGCGGGACCTTGACCGGGTTCTGAAATTGGTTCTATGAGCGGGACTTCGGGATCGTTGCCTGTTCCTGTCAGATCGCATAAGATTCTTGAATTCCCTTGTCATCTCTTCCATTTGCGCTTGAAGTGTTCTGCAGTCTTGGCATCTCTTTTCTTCCACCATATTAATTACCGATGCATGCGTTACCTCCATAACTTGATCCGCCATCTTAGCTACTGCGTCCAAACCCTCGGAGCTGACGGCTAAGATTTGTTGAGCCGTGGTGGGTAGACGCTGCATCCACAAATTCTTGAGAAGGTCTTCCGGACAGTTGGTAGAGAGGTCTCTCATCTTTCTCAGGAGTTGGGAAGGCCTATCATCCCCTAACTGCAGATCTTGTAAAAGCATCTTGTATCTATGCGTTTCCGAATCTGCGAACTGCTCTATTAGACGCTTTTTGAGCGTTTCATACTTTCCTGTTCTAGGAGGATGCAGTATGATATCGCTAATCAATGCGATTACGTCGGTTTCAATTGCAGCAACTACATGGTGATATTTGGTTTCGTCTTGAGTAATCCCCGCAATTACAAATTGACTTTCAATTTGGGCGAAATACAATTGTGGGTTTTGTTTCCAGAACGGGGGTGCTTTGAAAGAAACCCGTGCTATTTCATGCGAAGATGTCGGAAGAGCCGCAGGAGATGATTCAGATATTGGTGGAAGACGTGCAGGGAGAGCTGGCTGGCTGGGTTCCGTCTCAGTCATTTTGCGTGTTGCTTATCAGGGTCACCAATTATGGCTTTTGTTGTTTGTTAAAAATGGAAAAGGCGTAATGATTTAATATAAAAGTTAAAACCTTTAATCTCAGGGAAAGCAATGTATTTACAAGATTTTGAAACCACATTGAAGTGCAAATTTTATATCCAAACTAATAATCCTTTTAAAACGCACGACTTATATTCATGCGTGAATGTGTGGCATCGTATCATTATTATGCTAGTATCACTAGTACCTCATCGTATCACTAGTAATGATTACTGTGTCGCCACAAAGGTTTACCCGATTTATCTATCAAGTGTAATCATCACTCCAAGAACTCTCACTGTTGTGCTTTGTTCAAAGCAAGTACTTACGCGGCCTATATAAATCAACGCATACAAGCTAATACGATCATTTCGACCCAGAATGCCTTCAGAGAAGGATGTGGAATATTTAAAGCTGCTAAAGAAAAGTAGAAAAAAATCTAAAATTTTGAAAAAGTGTTCAAATTGTATGATTAAATCTATTTGCGAATGTGTATTAAATTTACTTAAGGGGAACCTACCCATCAGCAAACGCTCAAAGAATAAACTAACTCCTTTTAAAAAAACACTGAGAACTCTTGCTCGGAAACGAGTTCCTCTGTACACAAAAAGGCGGCTATTGGTTCAAAAAGGAGACGGATTTCTATCTTTTCTTATTCCAACTGCCCTGACTGTTTTATCTAATCTCATCCATGGAGCATAGCAAAAAGTATGCATTGGTCCCATTAGACCGCATGCATGAGTTTGAGGATGATCACATAACGGAACTCGATTCAAAAATAAAAGAAATTTTAAAGAAGAAAGTGAGTGATGATGAAAAAGTAAAACTTTATAACCAAGTTTTACAAAAATATGTTACCTTTCCAAACGTGAATGCTGCCAAGCCTGAGCCTAAGATTGATCTGGAGCCATACCTGGAAACGGAAGAAGAAGATGAAAAGCAGGAATCCAAGATTCCGGATACTGTTCCTGTGAAATATAAAAAGATAGCAAAGAATATCACAGCATTTCTTCAACAAAATGGTATCACATGGAACGAAAAGCAAGAAGTTTTTATTGATAATCAAGTGGTTCCTGGTTCCAATATCACACAAATGATAAATTTTCTATTGAGAAATAGGAAAAGAAGACCGAAAGGGTTTGACAAGTTTCAAGGGGTATTAAAGGAAAATAATTTTCCTGAAGAATTTGTGAAAAACACTTATTTAAAAAATATGAAAACTTATCCTAATAGAGAAAAGAAACAAGAAATTGTGAAACACATTAACGTGAAAACCATGTATGCTAAACCAAAAAGAATTGTTGGAAAGAAATCAATAAATTGGTTAAATTTGTAACTTTTTTCAGAAAATAATAAAGATTCTTGTTTTTGATATATTTGTAAGTGTTTGTTATTAAAAAGCATGCAGAAAAAAATAAGCAATTTGCTAAAAAAATGGTTAGTATGTAATGAGCTAATTTCCAAACTACTCGGGGAGTATAGCTCTTAGTTCGTTACCCCCTTTTTAAAAGCTTTGAATTCGGCGGGGTTCCCCAGGAGGCACTATTTCCGAATTCCTGGACCTAATACCCGTAGGGTAAAGTGGTCAGGTCAGGTTGTATCACCCGCTTATCGTAAACAATCCGGTAGATTTTATTTTCAGGCTTATTCATGATTTTGCGCCTCTTGGCGTCCCGGGTGATCTTGGCCGGATTGTGCGTGGTGATAGACTCTTGGCGGTCCATGTTAAGGACCAATGACAGGAGACTGTGAAAGTTTATCTTCTTGCAATTTCTAAAGTTAAGGGTTATACCCCTAACTTTGCAACACGTCTTTCCCTTATCCGTTATATAGGCATAGTTTTTGGGGCCTCCTGAAAAGAAAAACACTATTAGTACTTTTTTGATAATATAGAAAAACTAAAATAAGTAAATATATATATTTATTTATTTTACCTACCAGACACGAACTGGGTGATTGTTTCACCATCCAACTCATCGGTCAACTCCCCCAGAAAGTTGCCGAGAGGAAGATTTTTGACCCCCTCCGAGGCATACACGATGGAGTCTGTGTCATGATATAAAACTGCCCGCCCAAGCTTATCCATTTCTGAATAAAGCTTGAGACGGGCCCATGCTGTGGTGAAGGAGGCTATAAATATATTGGTGGAGGAATCCTGCTCCACGAAGTCTTTGGTCTTTTTCCAGTTGAGGCATGCCACTGTCGGACTGTACAAGTAAGCATTCGAAACCTGTAAGAAAACATTTTTAATGTTTTACCGATAAAAAACATTCAGTTTTTTTTTTTTTCAAAAGTACATTAAAAAAAAATACTTACGTCCTTCGTGGAGTCAGCCAATAACTTATTGAATTCCTCCAATTTCGTCACATAGGTCGTTTGCCCCTTATTCAGATTCATGCCAAACCTAAAAAGAATTTTTTGTTTCATAAATATAATAAAAGAAAAATAATAGAAGTATTTCTTCATCTGTGGGAGAAAAAAAAAAAAAAAAAAAAACTTACCGCCCCCAAAAACTGTTGAGAGCCAATTTTGCCACCTGTCGGCGCCCTGGGTTTTTGGAGATTTTGGAGGGATCCAAAGTTATTCCCTCTTTCTCCTTATACAGTCGGATGTACTCCATTTTTTCCTCCTCGGTATGACACTCCGCTGGCCAGCCACTACTCTCCTGCTTGATCTTCAGGAAGAGATCAATGTAGGGCCGGAACAGGGAGTCCGAGGTTTTGGGGAAATGGTACACCTCGTGTATCTGAAAAATAGAAAAGATTATATAAATATTTATAATATTAAAAAAAGGCAATACAAAACCATTGTTTTCAGAAAAATATACTTACAACTTCGACCTTGTATTCTTTCTTAATGGCCAGTTTTACCTCTTCGGTTACCCAGGTGCCAGTGAGGGCTCTCTCCTCAGTAGTGTGTTCGCATTTGTCCTTCTGCAGGGTCTCCACGCAGGTTCTGCACAGGGGGAACATGAGTTTCCCATTGGCCCTGTATGGCAACACCGGAAGATACAGCTTCCGAGGAGGTACGACTGTGCATTTAATAATGCCGAAATAGGTGTCAACATCACCGAACCCCTCGGTGATGATCTCCGGGTGGCCTACGGGGTATGTGCAGTATTTGTTAACCTGAAAAAATATAAACAATATGCAAACACAATATAAAAAAATAATACTCTAGTTTAATACAAAAAGTAATACTTACCCAAGGATATAGGGACGTAAAGTCAACATACTTTGCAGGACCTTCATGGTAGAGTTTTGTGGCATTTGTCCTTCCCCCGAAGAAAGAATCCCTCGGGTTCAGACGATCCACAAATTTGCATGTCTTCAAGAAGTCTTGCAAAGTTTTATCCTTCTTCTTCATTTGAAGAAACTCATGTTCCCACATTTCCACCACTTGGTATCCTAGGGTTCTCAAACGGTTTGTGATTTCACGGGTCTTTCCCCGAATGGCACTCATTGTCATGCCTTTCAGTGGGTGCTTTGCATCTTGATCAAAACATTTACCACAACCATGCCAGAAACAACCCTGTAAAATATAAAACAAAAGTGCTCAAGTAACTAATAGATACTAAGGGGGCAGTTATACTTTCATTACAGAGGGTACGGAAAATAAAACTTACATGGTACTGGTATATGGTTTTCGTTGCTTCACAAAAGCCATCCACTGAAAGGCCAGCAATTTTCTTTTCCCCCTGCTGACTCCTGGCGTGTTGAATTACTATCCCCTCTTTGTGCATCACAAACAGCAGCCACCTGATGCAGTCCACACTGTAACTACATTTGTTCACATAGCCTTGTACTGGAACCATGGCTATGGTCTTTCTCTGAATGTGTAGGCTACGATACACAGCCATACATGCTGAGGCTATAGTGACATACCTAAAAAAGAAAGTTTCAAATTAAATAATATTAATAATATTAGTTAAAAAACCTAATAAATAATAAAAAAACTTACGTAAAAGGGTCAACCTCGCCAACATCTAGGAATTGGGTTCTAAAATCCAAACAGCACCGTCTCAAAATATCTACGTCTGAACTAAAAAAAACAAATATACATAAAGACTTATTACAAAAATAAAAATTTTTCCTTTTACCTTTGTAAAAATTTATTACCTGCAATACTCCAACATTTCCCTTTTAAAATTAAATTCCTTATCTTTATTTTGCTCAAACCACTCCAAAAAGGCTTGGCGAGCTGAGGAAGACATTGTGTCAGGAGAGTAAAATTGGGGATCGGGATGAGGTCCATTATAGTCTTGGTTGGCTGGCGTATTGAATAGGTGAGGGAAATAGCCCTTCTTCAACTCATTCAATCCGAAGCATGCAGGGAGTTTGGCCAGTGGCATAGGCAGAAAATTGAGGGAATCAATTATTCTCAACCTCAAACCCGTGTGAGTTATTACCATCAGCTTTGAACCCTTAGGGATGATGTCTGGGGCAACTCCCTGGTCCAAGAGCCATGACAAGATAAACTGGCCGTCAAAACTAAAAGAGAAAAGTGAAAATGTAATGCAATAAAGTTTTACACTTATTTTTAAAAATGAATGATCACTACAATATTTCAACAAAAAAACTTACCCCTGCATGTTATGAGCGATCGCCGTGTAGCCCTTGTGCTTTCGGTCAAACAGCCATGTACAGAACTCTGGCACCCCCTTGAATACTTCTTGTGCTCCATCACTGTACTGTGCAACGGCGAAGTTCACGCGATGCTCCCCGGAAGACTGGTCAGTCTCGAAGTCAAAAAATATGAGATTATCAGATGGTTTCTTTGACTCGATCCTCTTCAGAAAACACCGGTGTTCCGCCGCCGATACATATTGCTCACAGGAGGGGCATTTCACGGTCCAGCAGCGGTGATTATCCTTGTGGCAATCACTCCATTTGATAATATTGGAGCACTTTCGGCACTGGTATACCTAATAATAAAAAAGGTTTCAATTACATTTCCTTATAAAAATACACACAGATAATAAAATAGTAGAAAAAAATACTTACTCGTTGGCACAGAGAATATTGCTGTTGACCAGAAATCGACTTGTGGGCTGTGAAGCAATCCTGAGACTTGCATTCTCTATCGCAGTCAGGGCATCGCTGCGGCTTTCCATCGGGACAGTTCGTCCTCTTGCATACATAGCAAAGATCGGCGCACTGGTGGTGTTCCCTGTGGTCATATGGCTTCTCACAGGCCTCACAGTAGAACTTCGAGGCGAAGAATCCCTTGGGGTTCTTAATGACGTCATAATGGTCCGAATGTAGCCATAAATTGATCCTTTTGCCTCTAGATTTCCCCTTGTACGAAACCTGAAAAATACATAAGATACAATTTTTTTTAATAAAATAAACATTTTTTTTCCTAATCCATAATAATACACTTTTTTCTTTCGAACACATAAAAACGTACCTTGTTCAGATTTTCCGAAGAGAAAACCACTATCTGCATTCCCAAGTGTTCCTCAAACATAGCCACCTCGTTGTACGAGCAGGGACCCAGGGGTACTCCGGCTTCTTCATGAAGGGCACGGGCTCTGTTCTTCAGGGCAGGACGGTCTCGGCTCCGAAAGGATCTTTTGGCAGCCTTGTCGTTCTCGAGATGCGCTATGGCCACCAAGATGGCCTTAGCACAACGAGTCCTTCATCGTCGAACGGGATGCTGATGACTGACTTCTTACCCAGCCGGTCTATTTGCACGTTGACCACCTTATTTCTGCCTCCCCCAATATCACGACGTATAGTGATGGCATCCACGGTGAATCCTTCGTCTAGCACGATGCTATCCTTTGACTGTAGGACCTTCATCACCGCGGCGAGCACTCCCTCTATGGTTAATTCATGTACGGGCATGAGCCTGGTGGAGATGGGGTTGTCCAACCCTACAGCCAGAATGAACAGACGAACCAGGTCAGTTGGCCTTAACCCAGCAGTAACCCGCTGAATTATCCACAGAAACAGCATCCGAACCACAGCCACAACGGTAGAGAGGGGGGTATTCTGCACACGAGCCGGCAGGAGTTCGGGGTTGACACGAGCACGAAGGATTACTTGCTCCGCGTTGAATCTCTCATTCTTCCGTCGAGATTGCTCCTCCAGTGAAATAGCAGCAGCAATCTAAAAATAAAACATTAATTGGTATCTTAAGAAACTAAAAACATTTTTTTTCGAAAATTTTTTTTTAAGAAAATATATCATACATCATCCATATTATTTTGCTCCACTTCTTCCAACGCATTGGAGGGGCCAGCACGATTCTGAAATAAAAGTACAATAAATTAGTACAATGTAAAGAAAACAACGATCCAAGTAAACAATAACAAAAGGAATACATTTCCCTTATCAAATAAATACACACCTCGAATCCAGAGCCGATTTGCTCATAGAGGGAAGGACGTTTTCGGGGGAGAACGTTCGAGGGACCAGGTTGATTCTGAAAGTAGATTATATTAATACATTCAAAAAGAAAAACATATCTTTTCATACCAATAAAATAATACACACCTGAAATCCATTTTGTTTGAGGGGGTGAATTTCGAGGGGGTATTGGAAGCAACGCGAATATTTTCATTCGTTAACTTACAAAAACGGATATAAATGTAATAATACATTTTTTTAAGGTTGCATTAAAATATACTTACATCAATGCTGTTAGTTGATTGCGTAGAGGAATACTCATCAACAATTTCAAACGTCTCCTATTAAAATATATATATACATGTTAAATTTGTGTAAACTGTGAATTTAATCAAAACATTTTTACATCAAAATATATTTACTTCAAAGCTGTTAGTTGATTGGGTAAGTTCCTCTACAAGCATTGAATCAATTTCAGTTGAACACTCATCAACAATTTCATACGTCTCCTATTAAAAATATATACACATGTTAAGTTTGAGTAAACTGTGAAATTAATCAAAAAACGTTTTAGAGATTTCATTAAAATATACATACTTCAATGCTATTTGTTGATTGCGTAGGAGTCAACTCCTCTACAAACATTGTATCAATTTCGGAGGAATCCTCTTCAATTACTTCATAAATTTCCTATTCAACACCATTTAAAAAATTATGAAATATACATATTATCTATAAATTTGACTATTACATCTCAAAAAGTAATATTAAAAATGTTATGGAAGTACACATAATAAGCATGTATTCTATTGCAAGCAAAATAATTATACGTTAAAATATATAGAAGTTAACACAATAATTTTTAAGAATTGGAAAATAAAACTTTTATTCTAGAACATAAAAATTAAATATGGAGAAGTTACACTTACGTTTTCCGAAGACATGTTGCTCTTGCGTTGAACTTTCTTTAACAGCACACTTGTATAACACCAATTTAAAAAAAGGAATGATGAGTTCTGTTGAATGTCTGTGCTATTTATCTAAATCATTTGAGGGAAAGTGGACGAATGACGTTCGTGAAAACGCAGAACCATCCAATCAGCTTGTTCCTTATTGTATAAATTATGCATAGCAACGAAAGGAGCAATGCTCATTGGACGAGAATAAAAACAACAGTATCCCGCATTGTTTCCATTCCCTGTAGGGCATCGTCTCTCCACCCTCTTTTGGCGACTGTCTCAATCAACAACAAAATCGTGTTGGAACGTGTTTGCTGTATCACATCAAAGAACCCTCACCGCTAGTTCACCCCTCTCTTTATTGTTCGCTCCTTTCAATGGTGACTGCGATGGCTATTCACACCTCTTTATGGTCCACTTTGGAAGGCACGACTGCCACGTGCGGTTCTATTTGTTAACAAAAGCCAAAGCACACGTATTTGTTGTAGTTTGCCGCCCCTATACAAATACGTCGTTTTATCGCCCTTTAAGTGGAGCGTTTAAATCTCCCTCCCGATGTCGGGGGTCTTGTGATGCTATTCATGTAACCTTTTACTACAGGCTATCAGACGGAGTGGTGACGTCTGGACCATTCAAACGTGCATGGAGCTGTGAACTTCAAAAAGTCGTGCACTCAATTTAGACAATATTACAGTAGTCTTGAGAAAAAGTATATTGGCTTCTCCTATTGTCATGTGGAGTAGTGTATGTGAATAGTATCGTTGCAGCTGTGTAACTATAGGGGTATACCATGGCAGTAGATCTAAATCCAAAAGAGATATTTAAGTGCATGGAGCGGTGAACTTCAAAAGTCGTTCACTCAATTTAGACAAATACAGTAGTCTTGAGAAAAGGTTTTTTGTCTGGGAAATTGGCTTCTCTTATTGTCATGTGGAGTAGTGCATGTGAATGGTATCGTTGCAGCTGTGTAACTATAGGGGGGATACCAGCATTTTTTTTGAAAACAGAAAAATTGGGGTTTTGCAGTAATGGGAATAGATCTAAAATAGATATGAAAAGTTTTCTAAAATTTTAGTTTATTAAATATTTTAAAAAAATCGACAAGACCTTTGTATAGAATTGAAGTATGCCACACTTGCTTTAAAGTGAAATCAATAATCGGTTTGAATGTGTAATTAGGCTCCTGTCTTGAACGTGTTGGTCCCTGTTCGAACATGTTTCAATGACGTCACACCGTTTAATTTCCCGCTCAAGTGTATTCCTATGATTAGTCCTGTCTTGAACGTGTTGGTCCCTGTTCGAACATGTTTCAATGACGTCACAGTCATTAAAATATCCAAAGGTAAATACCGTTGCCATTCCATAAAAACCAAACTTTAAAACGAAAAAAAGTTAAAGTCCAAAATAAAAATATCGCAGCGCCCCCTACCAGCAGCAGGTAAACAACTCAACCATGACGTCACGACCATTAATTAGGGTCATAAATCATCCAATTAGGGGTAATTAACTAATTAAGGGTAATTAATTAATTAGGGGTAATTAAGTAATTGAGACAATAGGTGACGTCACAGGCCACGCCCTCTGGCGTCATAAGCCACGCCCTCTGACGTCACAGGCCACGCCCACTTCCGGTCACGTGGTGTGACGTCACTTCCGTGGCACATAGTGGGGCACATACTACTGGTCTCTCGAAATTTCGTCTCACCAACGCAAATTAGCCTTAACCGTTCGTTAAAGTTCCCGTTAAATTAATCAGTACTTTATCCACCGGTTAAGGGGTAATTTTATTTGTGCTGCCATCTACAATCGTAACAGTGAAGTACAAATAGATTATTTTGTATATACTTTAGTTGGAATTCTTGTTTTTCTACTGCATGAAGTTTTATTAGACTCTTGGAAAAATAAATATAAACAATTTGAGACAGAATATACATCATGATTACCATCATTATTGTATAATGACTCGTATTCATAATTAACCAATATTCCATCCAAGATGGCGGCTATTCAACTCCAAAAGCTTGACGTGAAGGCCCTTTGACGCCCTTTTGTTCATACGCGTTGAAAAAAGTAGTTCCAAGTTATATGTGCTGTAATGCATATTAGTGTTTATATTGGAAAATAAAAGTACACTTTTAAGGACACGAGTGTCTTTTTAATTATGTTTTAACAAATCACAAAATGCCAAGTATCAAAATAGTTTATTTGAGCTTTTTAACGTCTGGTTAGTTAACCAGCGAAAAGTTAACGGGAAGTTTCGTTGGTGAGACGACTGCGATTTTAAAGCTCCTGTTATATTAAACGGCCGGTTAGTTAACCGTTGATTACGAGAAAGTTGGTGAGATCGGCCCTAAAGCTACTTTTGGGGGGTTCTCAGGGGGCTTCACGGCCCACACAAAATGACCCAGCGCCCAGCGGGCTGCCAGTTGGAAATTTGGGAGACCCCCTGGACCCGCCAGTGAGTACAGCACGTAGAATCTTTTTCCGAAGAATAGGCAAAAGTTTCCCTTAAGGGCCAAAGTTACCCCATTTTACGGTACTTTAATTGTACCCCAAGAAGTTGGAAAATATACTAGTTACAAAAAAGAGTTCAATGTTTTTAAAAATATTTTAATATTTTTCTAACAATTCAAAGCGCATACCATCTCTCAGGCCCACACAAAAAAGTTCCGTCCCCTTGACGAAATTTTACAACTATCCCTTTGATAAAAAATACCTTTCTTTGTCGCAAAAAATCTTTATTATACTAGACAACAACTCAGTATAGTAAAGACCTACGTCACTACCCAGCAAAGTAGTTACAATCGCGGTGTCTGAATTTCGAGTGAAACAAAGAACGCCAATTTTAAAATATTATTTCGTTAAACCCATGTATAAATAGTGTCTTTTTATCACAATTCGCTTCTCGAATTTTCTCCTATCAACCCAACAGGCTTTGTGTTTGCTCACTTTCTCCTTCCGTGTAGTTACGTTCTGGGTTCAGGAAACGTTGCTGTGAAGTATAGAACCATTAAGCTAATTTTTTGTCAATGGAGGAAATAAATGTTTTTTTTACTTGGAAGCTTGAAGGTAAAGTTACACTTTCGTTATCTACCAGCTTTTGCAGAACTTTTATCTTTTGAAAATTTTTAAAACTATTTCTGACTTGTGCTAATAATTTATGCGCATAGCCAAACACATATTTTTGGAAAAATTATAAAATATGTCAAATTAGCCAAAACGTATAGAATAGAATGATTGATACAATTAGAGAGAGAGAGAAAGGCGACAACTTGCTTAAAAGCGTCTCTGCGGATCCTTCCGCGCAGTTAAAACTGTCCAATCTGTATCATGCCGCTTGTCTAGAGATGTACAATTCCCACATTTTTTGTGAGGCGGGAAAAACCCGGGATTTTTTGGAATAAACCGGGAATTTTAGAGGAATATTGGGAATTTTGAATGTAAACAAACACAACGATATTTCACCATCAGTTTTCATTTTCTAGGTACTCTTTAGAGGAGTTAAAGACAATTTTTGATATAAATCCACTGAAAGACCATTTTACAATTGAAATTCTTATTAATAATAAAGCAATACAAATAGTTTAAATCTGCCCATTTTCTGTGTCAATGTCTAAATGCAATTTTTTCTCTGCAAGTTGAAAAGTGTAATCAAGGATGCTATTTTAAACATGATCAAACACTAGTAATTGATAGTTCTACACTTCACTCTAAAATCTCGAAAACGAAAGTAGTTTCATATTTGAAAATCCGGGAATATTCAAAATTCCCTTCCCAAAAAACCCGGTTTATTCCCGGGAATAAACCCGGTTTTTTTCAGCCTTTACATCTCTACGCTTGTCTCGCTCCCATGCGAATCCTGTGGAAGGAAACCTAACTCCGCCTGCTGTGAACAGAAAACACTGTTGACCGATCAGCGCGCTATACCGGAGTTGTCGCCTCTCTCTTATACAGGCTCTCTAGATAGAATTAATAGAATATTTATTCATTTTTTGATTTTATGGTTGGAGCGCTTGGTTCCAATGGACACTTTTAAATGCGCCATGGGCGGAATTTGGAGGGGCATTGCCCTAACACCCATTATATATAAAGCCTCACATCTACGTCATGAAGACGGAATCCCCCCTTTATCCCCCGTAAATCAGCCCGTTATAAATAAGCGCTACATGAAAACAAGAATCTTCGCTCAAGAGACTCTAAGTTATGCTAATGGAGCCTCTTGCATGAAGTAGATTTTCTCCATTAAACACACAGAAGTGAGGTTAATTCGGGTTTATAGGGTTTAAATGTTTAAATAAATTTTAATAACTCTGTAAATTACTTAACACTTTTAAAGTAAACTGTTTTTAATAAGATATAAATTTTCCTTTAAAAAATTTTCGTTATTCAACGTTTTTAAAAAGAGTAGCTTCTGTTTCCTTTGTGATTTCTGAGATAAAATTGTAATTTTTGAATAATGATTAAAACGGAAGAACTATGTACTTGATAATTTTCTTAATTAATTATTAAAAGAATAGATGCCTTTAAGATCATAGTTCTTGGAAGCTATTTCTTCAATAATAAGTTATTTTTCAAATAAAGAACTTTCAGTTGCATTGTGACGTCACACAGAAGCGGCATCTGTGGTTCCACAAAAACATCAAAGGAAATCGTCATAGCGACGTTATATAGGCAACATTGGCAATGTGCGCTTTTGTGGTTATTGTGTTGTGACTGCGCTTGTGTGAAAGAAGTTGACAAGTAAACAAAAGGATTATTTGAATCAATGCTTTCGATATGGATGTGTACGATGACGATTTAGAAGAGGATGCTTCGCGTTTTATAAATGATCTCAGTCTGTTCGAAGTACCATCGCGGGAATGTTACAGTGCCAATTCGACAACACTGAAAAAATCGGAAACATCCGCCGGTGAGGACTTCGCCAAAAAGCGGGAATTGTACGCAAATTTGAATCTGGATGCCCATCAGCACCTACAGCAGGGCAGCAAAGTGTGTTCAAACGCTGCCACTGAATCTTTTTACGCGAAAATACGACCCAGACAAGTGAGTGCCGTTCAAAGCTATGCGTCTGATGTGTTGTCCGATAAAAACGGAAAAGCGACAGTAGATCCGAGGACCCTCCACATCTCCAATGCTGCGTATTTATCATCTTTGAAGCACAATGATCTTTCCAACAATGTCATCCACTCCAACCGCTCCTTAGGGGCTATTGAGAGTTTGGTTAAGTCCGGTCAAAATGTGAAGTTCAAAGATCCGCCGGCCTATCCTAAGCTCGATCGTGCTAGTGTTATAGCTTCAGCAAAGTTCGCTACACCAAAACAGCCACTTCCTGTCACTGTGGCAAACCATCAAGTTGGCGTCTCTTTGTCTAATGGTAATTTGAACAAAGGATACACTCTTTCCAGCTCCAACTCCAGTATTTCCAAGGCTTACTTGCAGGTCAATGATCATAGCCACTTGAAATACACCAGTGTTCCAAATAAAAACCTTCTAAGTTCGATACAATCTGTGGCTACAAGACATGGCCATGATTCATTACATTCCAGCCCTCGCAGTAGCCTTAGTAGTTCCAGTGGGAGCCGAGAATCCCAAAACTCTGGTTCACCTAGAGCCAGCTACACTGGTGGACCAATATACGAAAACTTAAGTAGTGTTCGGAGTAGCATGAATAACATACCTGATACTGTACCAAAGATAACCCCTTCTACTGTTCCTCAAGAGCTATTGCAAGTTTCTCGCCCTAATAGTTCATTAGAGTTGCACAACTCTAACTCTTGTGTTGGCATCATGCCTAAACCTCCCCCTCCATACCCTTACTCGAAAGCTCCTGAATACCCTATTTATGCAAACTTGCAAGAACTTGCTCAAAATTCTCACGGGTCTCCATCCCCTACTATGAGCAGCAATGGCATAAATTCCATGCCTCGGCAAGTTTCAGTTCCGAGTTACCCCTATGTCACAGCTGTTCCAAACCCCCCAGTAAACAACATGACTCGAGTGTCTTCCGTCACCTATCGGGAACATCCTTTAGTTTCGGCTGGATACAGCTGTCAGCCAGTTAGCGCAACCCACATATACCAGGTGTCCAGTGGTAGTACTTCCCAATATCAACAAGCAGTAACTCCAGCAAACAACGTCATATATTCCAACACCTTCACTGTACCAACCAATAATCAGTTGATAAACAACTACCTACCTTCATCAGTGAACTTGTCACATAGGCAGCAACCAAATCACAATAATTCCTTCACACCTATTCAAAACCAGCAACTATCTCATCGGCCTTCCATGAGTCCATCTTTGGTTGGCAGCACCCATAGCCTCATAACAAATACAAACCTTCAGTCTATGAATCCATCTGTGGTCGGCAGCACACATAGTTTGATCTCTAACCACAGTTATGTGAAGCCTGTGCCAAAAAGTTGTCACGTTCGTGAACCCTCTGTGTTGGCCAAGATGCAACTTCCGCAGCCTGCTCACTCGCAGATACTTACATCTTCCATGACGACCAATTCTGTATCGGCCGGTCAGCTTCCGCCTCCTCCCCCCTACCCTGGGACAGGGTTTAAGCCAAATACGCTGAATTCTAAAACCCTGTTGCCATACAATGTGACCCCGCCGAGGCAAAAAGGGCCCACGGAAGCCGAGAAAAAGATTGAGGCCCTTACAAAACAGATTGAGGATGAGATGGAAAGCAATCCTGAAGGAGATTACTTTGGTAAGTTATTTTTTCTTCTCAATCTTTCGGTGTCTATTTTTGAAAGTTTAAAGTAGCTAATTTCATCAAAATGTGTTGTAATTTGTTTAAATGGAAATGTGTCTTAAAAATCTCATTTGGAAAGTTTTATATCCTAAATTATTTACTTTTTGATTAGCAAGCAACAGAATCTCTCTATCATCATTCAAATCTTAAATAATATTCAGCTCAGAATGAGAAAATGAAATTTCTGGTCTGCTTACTTTAAACTTAAAAAAAATTAATGTTAATGTTTTTACATCACATTGTTAATTCTGTATTATCCTAATTGACCATCAGATAAAAATGCTGGCTCGTTCCTATAAGTGGGTTCAATTGTCAAGCGAAGTAATGAGTGAAAGTGCACCTTATCAAAGTAAAATTGGCAACAAAAAAGTTGCCAAGAGGCGCCAACCCGTGAATCGTGCCACTGAAAATGAAATATGCATTGTCTAAGCCAGGGTTTCCCAAACTTTTTCGACCCCTTGGTAGTATTTTACCTAGGTCATCGACCCCCTTTCAAAATCTGACTAAATTTTTTAAGAAAAATTTTTAATGAATGAAAATCTAACTAAAATTTTACAGATGGTTCCACTCCAGCGGCGGATCCAGGATTTTTTTGGAAGTGTCGGCTAAGAATTTTCCATATCAAAATCATCTTCTAATATTCTAAAGGGGGGCTGGGGGCCCTCCCTTATAGAAGATTTGGAAATTTAAGTCTAAAAAGCAGATTTTCAACTCTTTTTGGTACACCTAAATCCGGATTTCGGACATACATTTTCAAGAATTTAATTTACATTTTGGTAGGATTTTTGCATTTTGACGAATATTTTACAAAATGGTTGTAAATAATAGAGTTCCAAGTTCTAAAGGGGGTCTGGGGGTTCTTTCCCCTGAAAATTTTTGGAAGTTTAACCCTAAAAACAGGATTTTAGCGTGTTTTGGAGTCGCTTTTCCCTTTTTTATACCTCTGTTTCCACTTCCCCTATTTCTCACTGTTAGTTCTTATTCCTTTTGGGGGGATAAAGCCCCCTAACCCCCCTAGATCCACTAGTGTTCCAGTCACTAGTAATGCACAGCTCAATCTGGATAATTTATAGGTGAACCAAATAAGAAATAATGAAGCATTAATCTTTCAAAACCTTTGAAATTAAAAATTAGTATTTAAAGTAAGTTCAAAGGACCAGGAAAATTCTTTGAATCATCCACAGTAATCTGATCTCATCTGCAATTTTCTTTTTTATGACTCTTTAACTTTCATCGACCCCCTACCGACCCCTTAAGCTTCGTCGACCACTAGAGCTTCATCGACCCCCTTCAAACCTTCATCGACCCCAGGGGGTCGGTACCGACCACTTTGGGAAACCCTGGTCTAAGCCCCCATTACCTGTGCAAAATGATGGTTGATGGGATAATATTATATATGTAGAAAAATGCTTTACACTGAAGTTACGCTTGATGTTGCAGCAGTAAACCCCTCCAGGGCAGGGATGCAGAAAATGTTTTTACCTTCAAGATTTCCCCCAATCCATACAAATTTCCCCAAAATTTTAAAAAATGATCAAGACCTTCAAAAATTCTAAATTATCGTCGGTATCAGAAATCTGTTAAAAAGTACAGACATGATTAATCGTTTATGAAGAGATTGTAAAAATTGTGCTACAATGGACGAAATCGAAACCAGGAAGAAGTTGCTGATCGAAGACGCGAACCCAAAAGAGCTCCCATCATGGTAGCTTCCAAACGCAAAACGAAAGCGAACCTTTGATCTGTGGTGAAGGTGAAAATCGCCACGTAAATTTTTATTATTGTACTGAAATTCATTTCAATATAGTATACTAAACTAAACTAAACTCATTGGCGCAACAGCCCTAGTGGGCCAAGGCCTACGATGCCCATCTTCGTTTTCGTGACCGTGGAGCCCTGGGGTGCAAGTTGTTAGGCATGTGTCCCGGTTAGGTGGTCATTCTAACGCGAGACCCCCAGTGTTTAGTTCCCAAGCAAGCTTGGTCCTCATTTTATCGACCCACTGAAGGGATGAAAGGCTGAGTGGACCTTGCCCAGCCCGGGATTTGAACCCCGGGCCTGTGGTGTGGAAGCGCGAAGCACTACCACTGAGCCACTGGGCTTCAATATAGTATACTATTCCACAAAATTTCCCCAGATGGCTAAAATTTCCCCGGATCCTAGATCGCCAGATCGGACATATTCTGCATCCCTCCTCCAGGGTTTCCCACATTCCTTGAAAAATATCATAAAAATAAAAACATTTTGATTTTATAATTTGTACTCTTTAAAAACTCGCTTGAATTTTAACTTAAGAAATTTAAAACACTTCTGAAGTATTCAGAATCTTCAGGTGCTTTCTAATCACCTCGAACTGATGCAAAAGATTGTAAAAAAATACCCACCCTGGGGCAGCCAATCAACTTTCAGATTCAGCAGTGCCGATTGATTGATGCAGTGCCATGCTGCTGAATCTGGAAACGTCACTGAAACCTGTCGGTGCTTTTTACTAACAGGCTTTGTTGATGTTTTGAGATTCATCGGTATGGTGGACAGATCAATATGCCAGTTCCAAAAAACCTTTGTACTTTGTAGTTACACTAAAAAATATCAAAGTGAATTTAAAATTATCTTTAATTTCTTTGTTTTCATAATTTACCCTTCAAGTTTTTTAAGATTTGTCAAGTGTTTTCGCATTCCTGCAATAAGCACCTAGTTGACAATTCCGCTTCTTTTTCATCCATATACAGGGTGTTTCAAAGTCTGTTTCCCGGCTTTTATTTGGAACAAACATGTCCTTGAGTCACGGAAGTAAGGTCTACCCCTAGGTAAATGATCCACTGGAGAATCCATTGAGATTACTTACAGCGCCCCTCGCGGCAAAATAAAAAAGTTAAAAAAATTAATTTAAAAACTATAGGAGATGGAGAAAAAACCTCAGGGAGAATATTGTTGCCCACGTTATGAACTCCCCATAGAAATCCAGAACCTCCCATACATGTCCCATAGAAATTACAGGATCCCCTCAAAAACTAGATACGTCTAGCCCCCTTGCTCACAGTTGTTACTTTCTGGTTCCAGGGGTACATCTAGAGAGAAAATAGGTCCGTTTAAGAATCCTTCACGAAATTCTAATAAAAAAGACTGGCCTGATGATTTACAAATCATAAAACTGTCACGGACCTTCCATGGAAAGTTACGGCGACTGTTTCTTCCTCTGCTGACCCCTGAAACTCAATAGCTCTCTAGGAGCTCCTGGAATTTTCGCAGACAGTTGTTCAGGACCCCTATCAATGGTCTGTGTTAAGGTCAACAAGTCATGAAGATCAAGGTTGATTTTTTAATGCACAGGTGTATTACAGAAAAAACGTGAAAGGTGAGATCAGAAAGAGCAACATAAATCATATTTAAATTTTCTTGTTAGGGCAGATATACTTATCTAAACACCTCAGAGTCAAAAACATTATTTATATTATAAATTCATAACATTTTAATAAAAGAAGTTGCAAAAAAGGTAATGGTTAGCATGGACGTAGCCAGGGAGGGGCAGCTGCCCCCCCCCTAAGTCCTGAGTAATTTACTTTTACTTTACTTTTAAAACCCTGTTTTTTAGGGTCAAATTTTCAAAAATTTTCTGGGGGAGAGCCCCCAGGCCCCCCCTTTAGTATTAAAACATTTCATATTAACACTTTTTTATAATAAGTTCATTAAAATCAAAATTCTACCTAAAATGTATGTTCAAATTTGGGTTTATGTGTATAAAAAACAATTGGAAACTATTCTTGGGATCAAATTTCCAAACATTTTCTAGGGGCGGGCAGTTAGGCACCGCTTTAGTATTTAAACCTTTATTATTCACATTTTTTTTGTAATAAGTTCATTAAAATAGAAATTCTACCTAAAAAATGTAAGTCCAAATTTGGGTTTATTTTGAAAACTTGTTCAAAGGGTTAAATTTCCAAATATTTGCTGCAGGTGGAAAGCCAGCCCCCATTTGGTATTTAAACCTTTATTATTCACACTTTTTTACAATAAGTTCATTAAAATCAAAATTCTACCTAAAACTTTTTGTCCAAATTTGGGTTTATGTGTACTAAATACCAGTTTAAAAACCTGTTCTTAGGGTCAAATTTCCAAAAATTTTCTGGGGGAGACCCCCCTTTGAAACTTGAACCTTTATTACTAAAAACCTTTCTTATATGAATTTTTCTTCGCAAATTCTACTTAAAAAAGTGTTGAAAAACTACATTAAACCTATGGATAAAACAGGCCTCATTGTTTCAAAACTACCCACAAAACTTTTACATTAATTTAAGTAAAGGTCAAAAACCCCTCTCGAAACAATACTGTGGCTACGGCCCTCCCTCACGGGGCTCTAAAATTGTTCTCCATAAACATATAAAAGTCGACCCTGCTTGCCCCCCCCTAAGTGGAACCCTGGCTACGCCCATGATGGTTAGGAAAGTGCATTGTGGGAAAAACTGGAGAACAGTAAGCGATATCAAACGTTTGAACCCTTGTAAAATGGGCAAAAATGGCTCAAGGATAAAATTTTTTGCAATTTTAAGTACCAAATACGACATATTTAAATTTTTTAGGCAGTAAATTTTTTAAATTTTTGGGTCAGAAATTGAAAAATAAAATGCTGAAGAAGGGTTTAAAGAAGGAGGTTTTGCTAAAATACACTTTAAATTTAAAATTTAAAGACGTATTTTTAATTCATGGTTCAGTCTTGCAATTTTTGGAGAGTGGCACCATGTTCATGACATCTTCTTTATGTTATTTAATGAATGACCAATGAATATATTAAGTTAAAAAATCTTTAGAATGTCATAAAAACTGAAGGTTTAAGTTATAAAAAGGTGGACAAGATTTTTCAGTTCTTAAAATAAATATAGATTTTCATTAAAATTTGACACATCACTAAAATAAAACAATTTAAGAATTGAACAATAGAAAATTATGTGAAAGCTTATATATCTGAGAGATGATACTTGTAAAACTTTGACACTCCAGTTAGATTTATAAATTTTTGACTATTTAACAATACCATTGAAACGAATGAAAAGAAAGAACTTGTTAAATCTTCTTAAATTTCTATTTAATAGCCAACCACCAAAAATTTTTCTTTCAAGTTTAGATTTCATAACTGAATTGCGTTTTTTAAGAGATTCATTTCCCACAGTGGCGTAGACAGAGGGGCTGCAATGGGTCTTTTGCACCCCCAAGCCCCAAACTTTTTTCTTTGTGAAATTAAATATTTTAGAATTTCTTTTATTCCCCTATTCCCAAAATTCGGATTAGATACACCAAAGCATGTTAAAAACCAGTTTTTAAGGTTCAAATTTTCAAAAATTTTATGGGGGAGCACCCCCATTAGGGTGGAACGAAAAAACGAATTTTTTCAAATCGTTTAGTGATAGGGCGCAAAATTTGCCTTAAGCAATCAGTATCAATAGTTAAAAATTTTAAAATGATCAAAAAATATCTTGAGGTGCCTCAAAGCCCTTAAAGTTTCGAAAAAATGCTGTTTTTTTTACAAAACAACAAAAAATCCAATGATAATATCATTACAATTTGTTCATTATTTTTTTATGCGGAACTACTATTATTCTCAATATAATATTCCAGGTTTCATTTTTTATCACCCCTTTTTTTTGGTAGTAATATTTTTTTAACGTCAAATAAATTTTGTAAAGTTGTTTTTCCTGCATTATTGAAACATCAATAACTCTAGAACTATCAAACCTAAAAACGTGAAATTGGATTCCTTTTATCCGATAATTTTTTCTTTTTACATTGGTATGCATCATTGACAATCCCCTCCCAAAAAAAATTTAATTTAAAATAAAATGTGAAAAAAAATTAAATTTTTTTATTTTTAATTTTTATTATTTTTATAGTTTTTTATTTTTATTTATCTATGATAAACATTTCTACCAAGTTTCAAATTAAAAATATAATTTAATCGTGCAGAAAAAATACAATTAATCGAAATTTTAGTAGGTTTTTAACACCCCTTATCAAAAAACAGAAAAAGAACGATTACACTTCCATATGAAAAAATTTCCTTGATGAAAATAGTCATCTCTTATAGATTTTGGCTCACTGAATACGAAAATCACCATTAAAATTCTCAATTGACTCAGGATTTTCGGGGAACAGCCCCTCCCCCTTTTTACGTTTTCGACGACTTTATAACTTAAAATTCGATTTTCAGGGTTAAAAAGCATTGCTTTAGTCTTCAAATTGCCCCCCAGGGGACAAGATAGGTGCAAATTAATAAAATATGATAAATTTATAACAAATGGATAGGTTTAAGGGGTAATTACCCCCTGAAAATGCAAAAAATTAGCTAAAAATTATAGAGGTTTTTATTCGCTATTTTTTCATCTTATTTTTACGCAATTCAAGTTTGAAGAGTACTAACCCTTCCCCAAAGACCTAAATTTGATGGCAATATGCACCAATGATTTTTACTAAAAGCGGTTGAGATGAGAGCGCCCCCAAAGCACCCATGGAAGGATTCAATGCCGCACTTGGAGTTAAACTGTGCTGTACAAAAAAATGTGAAGCCACTAACTGAATTTCAGCTTATTTATGTGTAAAATGATCTGCTGAATTCAAATATGACACCCATTTTCCTCCATCACCTTCAGTTTTTAAAGGGATGCCCCCTAATTGTTATCCACAGCCGTGCATCTATTAACATCTTGAAACATGGAATCCTCACTCCCTAAAACCGGTCAGTTTTTAAAGAACTGAAGAGTTTCTACTTAGGATAGACCGAAAATATAAGGAAAACGTCCATTTGTAATCTTTTCAAAATCATCAATATTAATTCCTGAGCTCGCGAGCGCCTTCACGATTCTGGAAGTCTTCCGAACTCTTCCGCGGGGGCTTCTGGGAGGCTAACACCTCAGCCGCTTTTAGTAAAAATTATTGCTGCATATTGTCATCCAATTTGGGTCCTTGGGGAAGGGTTAGGACCCTTTAAACGGGAATTGCGTAAAAAAAAGACGAAAAAATAGCGTATAGAAACCTCTATAACTTTTAGCTATTTTTTGTATTTTTAGGGGGGTAGCTACCCCTTAAACCTATCCATTTGTTATAAATTTATCATATTTCATTAATTTGAACATTTTTTGTTACCTGGGGAGCAGTTTGAAGACTAAAACAATGCTTTTTGACCCTGAAAATCGAGTTTAAAGTTATAAAGTCGTCAAAAAACGTAAAAAGGGGGAGGGGCTGTTCCCCGAAAATCGTGAGTCAATTGAGAATTTTAATGGTTATTTCTTATTCAGCGACCGAAAATCTATAAGAACTGACTATTTTCATCAAGTAAAAAATTTTGAAGCTCAACACTTATTGGTTTGAATTATTGTAGCAGAACCACAACTACGTATAAAATTCCTAAGGTATAACAAGACAAAAACAGTAAAAGCTTTACCGTAATTGTTCAGAATTCATATTTAGTATATAGTTGGCAGACCCCTGAGAATCACTTAACTTAAACTACAATCTATAAATAATTTTGATCAGTATTTAGTGAAAGTATTTAATGCTTTTAAAAGAAAACTTTTAACTGAAAATGTTTATTAATGAAGCACTTATAGCTGAAATTAACTAGAATTATACAATTTTTTTGTAATTTGTGATAATCTCAAAGCATTTCTTATTGATTGGTATTAAATTTTTACAGGTTAATAACTTTTTTCGGTTAAAACTTTTTTAAATATTTTTTTTGGAAATTGTGAAAAAAAATTGAAGAAAGGTAACAAGAAGAAAGGAAACAAAGAGAATAAATTTATGAACAAAATGGGCTCCATTTCTTGTTTTTAAACTGAATAGTTCCAGAGTTATGTCTCCTAGTAATGCAAGAAAAACAACTTTACAATATTTGCGTAACTCTAAAGAAAATATTTCTCCCAAATGAAGAGCGATAAAAAAACGAACCTTGTGCCATTATATCTCTGATAGTAGTAGTTTCACATAAAAAAATCATGAAAAAAATTTAAGAGTTTGATCTTTGGTTTTTTTGTTGTTTTGTAGAAAAAGTGACAATTTTTTGAAACTTCAAGGCTCTTGAGGCACCTCAAGATATTTTTTGATCAATTTCAGATTTTCACATATTGACACTGATATATTAAGGCAACTTTTCCGCACTATCACTAATTGAATATTCGAAAAAAGTTTTTTTGGCCCTTTTTCGTTCCACCCTAACCCCCATACCCCCTTGGTACTTGTAACTTTATTTTATATTATGTTTGTCAAAATGCAAAAATTCTACCATAAAACCTGTATCCGAAATTCGGATGAGGCGTACCAACACAAGATGAAAAAAATGGGGATTTTTGACTTAAATTTCCAAAAATTTTCTGGGGGGACTCCAGGCACCCTTTTTAATAGTTGGAGCAGGGTAATTCACTACTTTTCCATATTAAGATCATCAAGAAGATTCAATTGGATTATGAAAACTCTTAGCCCCCCAGAAAAAAAAACAAATCCTATGTCCACCCCAGCTTATATATTTATGATTTTAAGTAAATAAAATATTCTTTTTGACGCATTTCATTTATTGATGAAATACTTTGTTCTAGTTTGCTGTTAACATAGGATTTCTTTGATTCATGATTAAAATGTATCATTAATTTATTTTAATATTAAGTTATTCATTCCGTGAGGAAAAAAATTAGTGTAATTCAAAACCTTAATTTTTTTCTTTCATTTCGATATCATCATGCACCCCCCAAAAAAATTTCTGGCTACGCCACTGATTTCCCAATATACTAATAATAAGCCACGTTCTTTGACTGGCGCTAGAATGACTAGACCGTATCTCCAAAGTCCGCCCAATTTTTACAAGCCTGGTGAAAGTCCATTGTGTAAATCATCAGGAATTTAATCGCGCCATCAAAACGAGAAAAAAAATATAAATACCCGCTTATCACCTTGATCTCATTAAACCTTATCTCTGCAACTGTCATTCCCCTAAAATTGCGCCAAGTCGGCTTCTGCAAATATTATCATTATTAACACCCGTTTCTAATAGTTGTCACAACATCCATCTGACCGGACCGAGAGGAAAAACAGACCTCGCTTTGACCCCTGCAGTTGCCGGCTATGCGGCTACCGTTCTTCGCTGTCCTAACCGGTTAATTGCAGGGCCGTGGTCCATTAGTTTTATAATCTGGCATTCATTGTCTTAATGAACCCTCGCCCGTCCGTTTTCTTCTTCTTCAACACCGATTATAGTAGAAATTCCCATCCTTTAACTTTTCACCGCAATGATTTTTAATTGGAGAGTCCACCATTCGTGATTTCCGTATCATTGGATAAAATGTCCACCTCACGACGTGGAATTCATGCTGTATTCTCCTCCCGCTTCATTTGCAAACGATTTGGGATTTTTTTGTTCTTTGTGTTGTGTCCCCCGGCTGAATTCATCCACGAGGGATGGATGGAGTTGAGAGGCATATGGCGATCCGGTTTTTGTCATTAGCCTCTCTGCATTATTCCTTCAGATCACATTTCCTGGAACATTGCAAACGCGTGCCTTGCCAGGTATCTGGAGGAATGAATATGAACCGCTCTCCTCATCATCTACTGCGGTAATTCGTAGTTGTGTGAAATTGCTGGGTATTTGAGGTTAAGCTGTTTAAACGATTTTTTGGGTAATGGGCACTGCTTCAAATGCTTTAGTGGAGATTTTTTTAAAAATAAGGATAACAAAATTGCATTCTCTTTTTTAGTCTGTGTTTTAGGAACATCCATGTAGATTTTATCAGAGACTCTTTTTTTCTGAGGTAAATTTAAATTTAATGAAAGTTGTCATCCGGTAGGTAAGCCATGAAATAAAATAAAAAGTAATTCCTGGAGTAAAATCTTATTATAAGTTGTTTAAAAGAAGATTATAAGATTACCTAGCTTTTGAAGGTTCTGGAAAATATCATTAAAATAGAATACTAGTGAAGTTTCTCATTATTCAGCAAGAATAAAGAAATCCTCTTTATCAATCTTGTTTTTTTCTTGTTTAACCATTTCTTTAACAATCTTGTTTAACCGCTCTTAAACTGTTTTACAAGAGCCCACATTAAATTTTTCTTAACAAATATTCTCAAACATGACTAAACTTTTATTCTAACTACATTAAGTTGTGATGTAATTAGGCTTAATCTGTGTCAAGTAAAAATTTTCAAATTGTGAAGTAATATGATGATGCAGATATTCCTTTGAATATTACTTCAATGTTGCAGGTTCAATGGTTCATACATTGTTCATTTTAATACGAATTCTAAATTTCCAAAAATTAGCAATTTCTGATGGTATAATCTAAGAATTACATTGACTTCTGTTAACTATAGGCTATCGTAATTCAAATACCATGGTGTAAATCCGGTTTTGTAATACACCAACTGATAAAATTGAGATCCTACTCTATTTTTATGTTGTATCGCTTTTAAGTCAAGGCTGCGTTTGACCGCGATCGGCTTGTGTGCATGTGATCCGATCATCTTTTCCTGCTGGACGTCATTCCATTGATGCTTCCTCGTATCGGGCGAATTGCAAGGATATTGTAATTTAGATTACCGTCTATTTAAATCCTACTCTTTTGCAAATTAATTATCTTATCACATCACCTCTGTGTTAGCTGCGTCGTCAGTCCTCGGACTGTATTTTACTTCTTCGCGTCTGGCGGCTGATAAGGGTTTTTTATCATCAAAAGCCGTTGACGTTTTTATTTGCGTAATCCGGTGAAGAAAGGGTGCGTTGTTTGTCGGCGTCGATGTGCACTTGGTTTAGAGGTACAGGTGTCGACGTATTTTTTTTTAAATAGTTGGTGCGGTTTGAACGAAAACGTGGTAACCAGAAGATATTATTTTGTGTCATGAAAAATACGTCAAATTCTCTATCGGTTTAAATTTTTTCCGCTTTGACACTGTTTGATAATTATTATGGATGATATCATAATGATAACTAAGTACAACGGTGCGCTCATATTTATGACTTGTTTTCAAAAGCAGTCCTTTGTTTTTGGTTCCTACCAAATCTAGCTCATATGCCTCAGTAACAGCCCTTGTGCCATCTACCAAACCAATTCGTAAATGTTGTTTAAAACTGGCTATTAGCTAACATTTTACATTACATCCTTATTATGTACGTTCTAGTAAAATTATAATGAAATTAAAAAATTGATATTAAGATGCTCGTTAGCGTAAACCATGCTAAAATATGTACTTTAAAATCCATCAAAATTATTCATAGATGAAGTAAATCAATAGGGCTTCTTCGTCCACATTTCTCTTTTCCTTATTAAGGTTTTAAGTAAGCGAACCAAACGTGAAAAGAAATATTGAAAAGACAAATCAAAGGGCTTGAGGAAAAGTAAAATTTGACATAAGTATACTATGGTATGGTGTAACTCTCCATGGCCTCCAAATGCATAGTTAATTAAATTAATTAAGAATTAGAGATCGGCGGTGAGCTTTTTGAATACATGATCCATTCGGTAGCGGTGATGCTGTAATCATTTTTATAATGCGCGAAGTTAAGAGGATGAAAAATGTCCTCCATGTGTTCTTCAAGGGTATCTTTGTTACAGAAGTGTATCAGTTGACTCTTGTGTAAGCGGCCATTGAATGCCCTTTTGAGTGAAAACTGTTAGCTTGGGTTGGTAGGAAAAAAGCTCAACTAAAACTGCTTTGTTTGAATTCTAATCTGAATACAGTAGAACCCCGATTATCCGCGAGCGGATGATCCGCGGTGCGGATTATCCGCGAGGGGCAAGAAAAAATTTTTTAATAATGAGAGCAAATTTTAGATGAGATTTGAGAGATTTTAGATGTAGAGTAAAGGTTTCTGCTGTACTTTACATATTTTAAAAGTTTTACATATCATGTTTTTTGTACAATAGAACATAGTTTTTATGCTGAAATATTTTTTTTTGTGTTTTCACCTCATTTTTAGTCTTTTTCGGGTTATCCGCGATTTTCATTATCCGCGGTACCCTTGCCACCCAATTCCGCGGATAATCGGGGCTCTACTGTACCTCTTAAGTCGAATAAAGTGGTGAGAAAAGTTTTGTTGGTTTTGTCACACACACAGTGAGTGTTTCCTGATTAAGAATGCAAGTTTATAATTATAAACTACGTAAACTACCTAAAGGTACCATTTTCCACTTGTGATTTAATCTCTCGAGTTGTAAAAAAAACAACATACCCACTAAGGTGGCCCATTTTTCTATGGATAAAAACAAAGTGTTATGAAATTGTCACGGCACCCCCTCAATTTTTTAGACCTACAGAGAAAACTATTTTGGCAAAGTTTGGGCTCTGTACCTTAATTAGAAAGCGATGCCACTAGGGATTGTTTCCCGGGATCCCGGGAAACCGGGATCCCGGGATCCCGTAGAATTTTAAGGCCGGGACACGTCCCGGGATTTCTCAGTCCGTCCCGGGATCCCCTCAAAATTTTAAATTTCTTAAACGCTGCTACAAACGCTTAAAATCGTTCCGGATAGCATGAACAAATATTTTCTTTCTTTGAAAGTAACTTAAAAATTAGTGGAAGTGAGGTGGTTTAAGTCAATCATCTGCTGAATTAAATTATCTCCCACTCCTAGAACTTTACAACTAAAAAGCAATAAACAAGGAACTTGTTGATTTGTATAATACATACAATGCTCGCATGATTTCATAAATGGTGAAACTTGGTTACTCATCAATGATTTTTATTCTTTAGTTCTTTAGTATGTTAGTGATAAGAGATACGAATCGTAATAACTCCCGGCACGAGGCCATTTTCAGACACAAAGCATTGGTCTTAATTCTAATCAAACAGATATGTTAGAAACTCAATCTTTATTTATGTGATTAATAATTATTTAGGAGGATAGTTTGAACCTTATTTCTGAATGAATACAGAACTCGTGATTGCTCGTGATCTCAATAGTAAGTCGTCTGCTTTAAAGAGATTATACGTTTTGAAGATCGGGCTGAGAATATTCTGATTTTGTATTATGGGGCAGAAAAAGCTATTACACTTGCATTGGAGCATTTCATAAAGAAGCAAAATGCAAAAAGTGTTCTTTGATAATTAAGTGTAAAGGAGGCTTACACGAGTGGTTTGCTCCGACATTTAAAAAACATACATTTTATTGAGAAGCCGATCCTTACAATACATATCTATAAGGGAATTCAAAAGCATTTTTAGGGTAAGTACACTTTTAACTTCAGTATTTTTAAAACAAATTTAAAATATTAAATTCGTGTCATTTCATAAGGTTTTATGTGATATATGCGTGTACTATTATAATGAGTGAACATAAAATTGACAAAAAAATATTTAAAATCATTTAAGAAATTTTAAAGCCTATTAGAACTGAAAAATTGCAGCATTAAATATTAATAAATTCTCCCCATAATTTTTTTCCAATTTAATCTTTATGCAAGATTTGATTTTACAGACTTAAAATAATTTTTTTTCTTGAAATTCTGGCATTAATTAAAATTTCGGGATTTCCCGGGATCCCGGGATGATGTCGAATTTTATCCCGAAATCCCGGGATGACCAAAATACCCAAAAACGACAATCCCTAGATGCCACAGAGGAGTGAAAAAGTCCAAATTCGAAGATTTTCATACAAAACAACTAAAAAACCAAAGACAAAACCATCTCATTTTGTTCATGATTTTTTTATAAGAAACTACTAACGTTATAGATATAATGTTCCAGGTTTTGTTTTTTATCACCTTTATTTTGGTTGTAGTAATTTTCTAATGTCCAAAGAACTCTTGTAAAGTTGTTTTTCCTGCATTTTTAAACATCTAATAACTCTAGAACTATACAACTTAAAAAAATGAAACCCGGCTCATTTTTTTAGAATTTCATTTTCTTTCATTTGGTGTGCATCATAACCACCTTTTTCAAAAATAAAAAAAATTAAATAAAAAATTTTGCAAAAATTTTTTTAAAATTTTTTTTCTTTATTTAAAACAATAATTATTTCAAGAAATTTTAAAGCTTTTTAACTCCTAAAATAAACCTTTCTATCAAATTTCAAGTTGAAAATAAAAAAATTCATGGAGAAAAAAATAAAAACCATAAACACCCTCAAATAATACAAGAGCTATTAATTAACATGGAAAATTCCCCTCCTCTTTGGCATCGACTTCTAATTCGAATACAGAGTTGAAATTTTGGCTATGAGCTTCTATTTGCTGTTAAAAAATGTAGAGGGTGCCCAGAACTCTACCTGAAAAAAAGTTTTTTGGGCCACCCTAATACCCACTCTTTACCTTTAGTTACAATTTTTCAACTAGTTTATTTTGTGGGGGGTTTTATAAACTGCTCAGATAGATAATTTTAGGTACCTACATTTCCGGTTCTAACCTTAATACTTAAAGTGTGGGGGAAAATTAGTAGTACACTACTAATTCATCTTTGTTTTAGAGGGAAAAAGAAGTTGGCTGATAATATACAATTAAAATTTATAAGGCAAAATTCAAAGCAAAAGAAATAAAGTTTGGTGAATTTTGTGCGTTTATTTTTTACCAAATTAACTCAAATTATGCATCCGTTTTTTTAATATAAGTGACATAAAACTGGAAGAGACGCTGTACGTCGATCTGTAAAAAACTTATAATATTGACCACCCTAATAGTTTGTTAATAAATCAATGATCTGATTAATTCAGATTTTTATAGCTGCTATTAAAAGTTTTTAAAAACTTTTGTGTAGTACTGGAGAGCTACCGCTTCCACGAATCAGTAATTAAAAAGTCTTCCCCTGGAAACCATTCACCAAAAACTTTTTTGACAATGTACTTGAAATCTTTCGCACACTTCTTCCGCTCCGAGATTCTTCTTTTGGACGTTGATCTAAATAAAAAAAAATTCTGAACCCTTGCATTAACCTTCGGGTTCAATCGCGGGCAAAACGTGATTTCTCTTTCTTCGAAGCTTGCCTCTCAAATTGTTTTCCTAGAACTATGAATCGGTACCTTAATCCATTACCGAACTCTCCTTAACAATCTTCGAATGGTTACACTCTCTCGAAGTTGTCGTAATCCAGCTCGACAAACCAGAAAAGCGATTTCCGAATGCTGAAAAATATCGTTTGCATCTGCGGTAATCCCTTCACACGGATGCGAATTTTCTCCTCTTCCCTCTCATGTTGAATCCTTTCTCTCGAATTTGTGTTGTTTTCTCTTTCTTTTTCGTCACGCTCACTTACCTGTCGAACGTTTCTCTTGTATGGGGGAAGGCTGGTGGTCTTCTCTATCTACTGAGAATTCTTGTTGTATTCAAATCGTGGCTGTTTATTTCTCGTGCCCTCCAATCAATTTCGTGGCGTAGAAGATGTTTTTTTATTCATTTAAAAGTCTCAAAACTAGAATTTTTGTTGTGAATTTTATTCATGGGATCTCTAAAGTGGATGTGTTTTTCTAGCTGGGATTGACAGTAATGATATGATATGGCTATTTCCCCGATTTTCTGGATGGTGGATTTCCTGAGTATGTGTGCAAACCAATATGAACCCGTCTGAAATTTTTGATTAAAACATAAGTTTGAACAAAAAGTTTATTATTTAGAACGTAAAAGTGCCTCCTTTATTTAATTAAAATTATATTTGGGATATTTCTAATTCAGTATGCTAAATGAATTATTTTAAGTACGAGTTTAGTAGAATTTCACAATTTTTCGTCGTTTAATTAATCATAAGAAATTTTTTATGTGTTGGATCACCTACGTCGTAGTACTACCAAATGCATGCCACTTCAGTTATAAAAATAATAGTATTTATAATATAACGATATATAACAGTTTTATTAAGACGTGTTTTTAGATATTTGAATACTAACTTTTTACCATGAAGCTTAAACCAATGCTGAATCAAGAAAAGTTTATTTAATGTAAGGAATGGCCATTTTTAAAACGATGGTCCACTCAAATAAAGATGACAACTATGGTGAATTTTAATACACTGAATTACGTTCAAAGCTGAAAAAATACTGAAATTGGAACTTCACGCGCCTCGCCATAAAATTGACCATTGCACTATCGCTTAAAATCTTGTTCCTTGTAGGAGGTGTTCGATTGCAGATGGCCATAACAAACCCTACGGTCGATATCAGCTCAGATCAAATCCAACAAGCCGTGACATAGGTGATGTGAATTAAAATGCAGAATTCATAAATTAATTCACGAAGAAACCCACAGGCGGAAAGCATGCGGTCGTACCTGTCATGTCGATAACCTCGCTCGTTTGCCTGCCCCTGTAGCTGCTTTCTGGAGTGTGATCCCCAGTCATCCGCCGCTTTCTCCCTCATTCATTCATTGTTTTGCAGAGGAATAATGTATGTCCGCAGATGAGATAATTCGAGCGACCACCTTTCAAAGGGTTTTCGGAGGGATTTTCGGTACGCTGGAACGGGGACGTCGTTTCTTTGTGAATGAATGAAAGGCGGGATTTCGTTGAGTTGTCACTCTTCAGTAGTTAATGGTCTTGTTTTGGTGACCTTTCAAAGTTAAAAGTGAAATATTTCATCCCTCTTAAGTGTTAAAATTACAGAATTGCCTCGATATCTAACTGGGGGGTCGTTTTTGCTGGAAACACCTCATTCATTTTATAACATTTCTTGGTATGTGTATAGGTATGATTGTAGTGTAGACTAACTTCACTTTGCTTCCTTCTAAACTTGAGGTAGCTACTTTACTGTGGATGTAAATTGTTACAATTTAAATTAAGTACGTGATAATTAAGCCTCTTCAGTAGATACCTCAAGCTTAGATGGTAGTTAAAGTGTCTTCAGTATTTATATTTAAAAATGTTCCTGAAGTATTTTTCCACTTTTAAAAGGAAATTATTGGTAGTGAGTAAATAACAGTGGTGGCCGATCACCTATCTTTTTTTATGGAGCTTATTGGTGGTTCTCCGACACAATGCACAACACATCTTTGAACAGCTATCTCGTCCGTTCTTTTTTTCTCGACCATTACTTTCTCTTTTCCCCTTTAATATTTCAAGTGGAATAGATTATGTCCGTGTCGTATCAAGCAAAAAATGTGCTTTAGCTCTTCTCTACTATCTCTCTGAGAAGTGACTCTTGA
Source organism: Tetragnatha versicolor (assembly GCA_024610705.1). NCBI lineage: Eukaryota > Metazoa > Arthropoda > Arachnida > Araneae > Tetragnathidae > Tetragnatha > Tetragnatha versicolor. The sequence continues at coordinate 5,446,314 of JANDEH010000008.1, read as the reverse complement.
ATTCTAGGTTGTTGGATATCAATGTTATGCGACGTAATCATCAATGCCAGATTTTTTCAGATCTAACATTGACTTCAAGGCATTCTTTATTTGCATGCGATTTTTTTCTCCAGTATGCAAATCAGCATCTGGTATCGCACACCTTTCGATCCACCGGGATCAGAGTTCGAATTCCTCTCTGCCATGTTCATATTTCTCATTAGTTCTTAAGTGGATTTTCCACATTTCTTGTGATCAGATCCGCTTCTGTGGCTTTTTTTCTGAAATAGTAGGAGGAATACGGTTACGGATAATGTCCTTCTCCTTCCTAGCCAAAAGATTCCTATCCTAGCCTTTCTCTTCAGTATGTTCATCATTAGTGGTTTTTCAAAGTGCCCCCTTTTCGATAATTATACTCCCTTAGAAATGTGTGTCGTATGTTCAACAGGTTCATGGATTAAGCATTTCCTTTTAGAGTGTGGATTCTGAATACTTTTGAGGGTTTCCCAGCTTTTTATCTTACCTTTTACAGGATATTCTTTCCAGGTAAATAAGGTTTCCTGAGTCTTGTCTTCCGAAATCCACCCACATGCTTACGATCATAATGCAGTTATTAGTGCTTAGAAGTATCTAAACCTGGCATTCTCAACCTTCTAAAAAAATACGGTCTTATTCACTGCTATACCTGACCAGTGGTTAACTAGCATCGAAACAAAGAGAGAAAATGAGCTTTTCGTTGACTTCGATTTGGGGAATATTTCTTTTACCGCTGATTGAATTACCGCTGTGGTCAGGTATCAGAGATTGACCGTCTTGCAGGACCAGCTGGTTTGAATTTACATGCACACTTTAACTCCTTGCATTCCTTTACTTCCTGCCAAACATTGCTTTTACTTACTATCTTTCTTTACTAAATAATACTTCTTTCTTAATTTCTAATGTGTTCTCTGAATTCTTGAAAGAATATTGTAAAACTGTGTTCTGGCGATAGATCCCTATAATAAAAGTATCATACCTCTATTCGGGTGCGTAGCTAAAGGGGGGATTTGGGGGTATATTCCCCCTTCCGAAAGTAAGAAAATTTCCTTTTTAGACCACGGAAAATGATTAAATTTAGCCTATATCCCCCCTCCCAACATTCCAATATCCCCTTCCGAAATTTTTTCTGGCTACGCCACTGTCCCTACGGTGGTTCGCCCTCACCGTTTGAAAAACTCTGTCCAAGAGTATTGAACTTCAATCCTCGATATCAAAGTAGAAACCTTAACCCACATAAAATTTATCTCGTGTGTGACCGCCTCTAACCTAAACAACCTCACACTAGTTGCATTCCTCTGCCAATTCATCAATTTCTGACGATAAGGAAGAGGCGCCGTTCGAAATAATAATAAAAAAAACACTGAAGAATTTCCATTCATATTCCCTGCAAAAAAAACCTAGAGAAAGTGAGAGAGAGATCCCGGGGAAAGGTCGGGGGACAGATGTAATCGCGGCGATTCGAATCGCCATCATCCAGACGGAGCATTTATGTTCTGTCAGCAGCGCGATGATGGTTCCCTCTCCATTGAGGAGAGAGGGTAAATATTTGTCCCACTCCAACATTGAGTAACCTCTCTCTCTTGGGAGATATTGGATGTCGTGTAATAATGATCATGCGTGAAATCGGCGGGACTGTTTTCCCAGACGTGCTTGTTGATTACTTCTTTTTTTGGCGTGTCGCAGACGTTGGAATTTCTTTTCGTCTGAGGTCGACGGGCGATGGTCAAAGGAATGGCGAGGTTGACATGGTCGTTCGTTTTACCTTGGTCCCATGTTAGTTCATGTGCATAGGAGAAATTAATTCTTGCTACCTATTGCTAGACTCAAGGGAAAATATATCGGGGCGCGGGCCCTCCCCCTAGAATTAAAATAATTCTTCCAATTTTTGTATAAAATTTTTTTATTAGTTTGAATTTATCCCCCTTCTGGTTGGAAACAGTAGTACGGATTTTATGATGTTAATTTAAAGAGAAATCCTTTAAAATTTTAAAATTTAATCCTTTTAAATCAAGAAAGTCATGGTAATATACCCGTTTTAAGTACCTCAGCCCCCTACACAAAAATCCTGCATTCGCTATTGACTAGACGTCTTTAGAAACATCACCATCAGCATTATCCATTGGTAAAAATGGAGTATCCTGAAAAAGTTGGAACATGGTTGTTTCCCCATGGTCAAGGAAGGAAGAAATATTAACTGGGGGCTCATTCATTTCCCTGGTTGAGAGCAGATTCAATGGTAGGGAGTGGCACTACATTTTATGATGTCCTACTGTTCCTTCTGGTATGGTAACATTCCAGGTAAATATTCATAATTATTCTTTGTGAACTGTTTTTGTGGCTTCGAATATTTCGGGACTGAGAGATCAAGGAGAAGCGAAGGAAGGTCTTTTGGATTCATAAATCCTTCGCTTCAAGCTTTTTAGACCATCATTCCATGGACCTTTATAAGCTCCTCTGCTCAAAGAAAATCAAAGTGTCACGCAAGATCCCCTTGTGGTACCGCTGGAGGGCATGGCGGTCCCCCCCAGAAAAAAAATTGAAATTTGACTTGTAAAGTAGGGTTTTAACTCATTTTGAAAGCCTTTTTTGGGTCCAAGGGGTGGCACTGTGCCCCCCTGCCCTATGGGTCCGCGCCTGCAACTTTGTAAAAAATATGTTAGTTTCAAGTGGTCTTTTTATCACGCCACCTCAACTCTTTTCCTTCAATAACTGATAAATTTACATGTCTTATCTTGGGCGTGTAACTGCCATCACAATCTCGCTAAAATATCTCTATGATTCATATAGCTTATAAAAAAATTCCGTACCCAGTTTGATCCTAAACTTCACTCACTGATAAAACTACCCTTACCTACTGATAAAGTCACTTCATAATGACCCTTTATGTTGTCCTCTTGTCAGATCAAGAGCTTCTAATGATTTCATAATCTAGCGTAAAAAATCCTGAGAAAATTTCAATGAATTAATAGGTCCTTCAGACGATAAGTTAATAATAAGTATCCACAGTGTGTCCACGAGTATTTTATTCCGTAAGTTAATTGAAAACCTAAAGAAGATACAAAATTAACCTGCTCTTTATAATGGTTTAGTTATACTCCGTGAAGATAAGCAATTAACCATGCTTATAGAGATTGTTCTCTTGTATTTTATCATAAATTTATACATTAACATAAAAAATATCTGCAATTTGACAAATTAGTGTCATTAAAACAATTAAACACTGATATTTTGTTTGAAGCTGTAAGAATATGTTGAATATAAACTTCCGTTTCTATATCTCTTCTACTATACCCATAGTTTTTTTTGCACTGTTGACTTATCATCAGTAAACGTCCTTGAAGAAGTACTTAGATTTCGAGTAAGTTTTTCATGAAAATTGTTTATGAAATTAAATTATTTTAAACCATCAAAGCCGTCTTTGAGAATGTAGAGGTAGGAAACTTAGAGCGAAGAATTGAAGAACAGCTCTAACTCAGTGTTTCCCAACCTTTTTCGGTCCATGCCCCACCAAAGCCTTTCTAAATTTTCCATGCCCCCAGTCTCAGTGGAATATATAGAAATATATATTGAGAGGGAGCCAAAATTATTTCTTAGCCCCTCACTCCTATGTATATTTAATAAGTCTAATGAAGCTTTTCAGAACATTTTCAGGTAGAATTTGCATGCTAAAGAACTAAATCAAGTTATGAGCAATTAAGTTCTAAGTACCAATGGGGTCTGGGGGTCCTCCCCCAGCAAATGTTTGGAAATTTGTCTCTAAGAAACAGGTTTTTAACTAGTTTGGTTCTCCTAGTTGGGAAATTTTGGATATAAATTTTTAGGTAAGATTTACATTTTGATGAACCTAATGTAAAAAAGTTTCAAATATAAGCGTTCTAAAACAAAGAGATCTTGGGTCATCCTCCAGAAAAGGTTTGGAAATTAGACTCTAAAAACAGGGTTTCAAATTGGTTTCGATACATACTGGTCCAGATTTCAGACATACATTCTCAGATAGGATAATAGGATCAGATTTTGATAAACTTCTTTTTAAGTTGATCAAAATCTGAATCTTTAGTTTTTTTTAAATTCCCCCCCTTGATTGGCCCCATCTGGGGGGCAATTTGGTTGAAAATTTTCAAATTGCCCCCCTAGAAAATCCTATTGCCCCACGTTGGGAAACACTGCTCTAACTTAAAAACAGACTTTAAAAAAGGAAGGATTTTAAGAAGCTGTTAATATTTATGATATTCACGTAGCCAATATAGGTGTCTTAGTTTTAATGAGCCTAATTTGTTGAATTGCAGATACTTTAATGTTAATGTATAAATTTATGATAAAATACAAGAACCGTCTCTATAAATATATTTAATTACTTATCTTCACAGAGTATAACTCAATCATTTTGAAGAGCGGGTTAATTTTGTATCTTCTTCAGGTTTTCAACTAACTTACGGAATAAAATACTCGTGGACACACTGTGGAGTCTTATTATTAACTTATTTCCAGAATTTCTCTTACCGGTTTTATGTGTATAGAATTTATTACCATCTATAGTTCTGATATCATGGTTTGCATTTGTTTTAGGAGATCTTATGTCCCTTACAATTGCATAAAGAGCTTTAAAAAGTTGTGTAAGATGATTTTATTAGTCTTAATTGAATTTAAAAACCTCATACACCCATTACCTGCTATCAAACATGCCCATACCGTTTTTCTAGAATTTTTTTAGTTTTAATGCAATCCAATATGGAGTCTGTAATTAAGCAACCCATAATTGATTTGAGCTCTAGATAATTTATCTCCACATCAATATGGTCTACAAATGGTGTTTAGCCATGGAATTTTGCGGTTTTAAGTCATTTACCACTGCTTTTGATTCTTCTATGCTCAGTATGAAATGGACAAATTTGATGATTTTCTAATTAATGACTTGGTTACAAACTGGGCATTTTTGCCTAGGTAGTAATGAAAGACGGTCAAATAAGATTGTTTAAATGTGTTAGAGCCCTATTATTCGGCAGAAGATTTTTTAAACAAATTTTTAAAACTTTTCGAAAAAATGTGAAATAAGTCAAATTTTAGGCCGTTTGGGGCACGTGTTAATATTATCTGATTGATTTAAGATTTTGCACACATTCTTAGGGTACCAAAAGGAAAAAAATTGGGGGGTGTCGCAAAAGTTTCCCTGACTTTTTGAAAAAACGCCTAAATAAGGGACACCCTAAAAAGGGGATTTTTGTTAATTTTTTTGACAATCAAAAAATTTCTCGATCGGCCTCAAATTTTGGGTAGTTGCATATTTTTGCAAGAGGAATCGATGAAAAAAATAAAAAAAATCATGCAACTTCCTCATTAGTTACCACAGAGATAGTTTGTAAGGGAGATGTGATGATAGTGAGTTACGATTTGATGGTGAGTTCGTTTTCCCCATCACGTGATTAATATGGGCGTGGCCGAATATAGTCTATTCATCCTTATGGTAACAAGGGGTTAGGGAGGGGAACAGTCTTGAATGTTACACAAAGTCTCGGGTATCCAAAAATGTGTTTAAAGTTAAAACACTACTTTTTAGTGAAATTTTCTTTCGGAGGACCCACAAACCCCTTTAACCATCTGACTGCTCAATTTGTGAACCAAAATAGCTTCAAAAAAATTTTGTTTGCATATTTTAAATCTACATCTCTATATTGAAGAATTGAAAAATACATTTTTTTCTTTCTAGAAAATAATTTTTATAGATTTTTATCATGAGAAACTAAGTTGCCAGAAAAACCAATTTCAGATGTTCCAATCAAAATTGAAAGTGTACTTTTCGACGACAGCATTCCCTACCGGGTTTAAAAGAACTGTGCATCTCTTGTTCACTTCCCTCGACTGTATCAATTTTTGACATTTAAACTCGCTTAAATGCACAATATATCCTTATTTGCATATCCCAAGAACCATTGATTGACCTTCATTCCGCAGACTTAACAAAGTTAAATCGCTTGTCGAGCGTATTATCTGCCGTACATGCGTTTTTGAGAAACTTGTGGCTTAGCACCGCTGCGAGTTCAGTGAAAACTGTTTGATTTACGGGCTCATTGTGTTGGGTCGAATCTTGATCCAAATTATCTCCTGATGGGCAATTCTTGTTCTTTAATCTCAGAGTCTCCCTGAGTTGAAAAAAACAAATTTGACTTTTTACTGACCCTTTCGAGACGAAGCTCTTCGAAAACACTCAGTGTTATTTTCTATATATATCGTATCTAAGCTGTTTTGTTGAGATAAAACTAATGGAATTTTTCCTATTGCATCCGAAATTTCGCCATTTTTTGTGTGCCTCTTTTTGTCTTCATAACTGATATTCTCAGCTTTGTCCTTGTAAACCAGTTTGAAACTTTATGACGAACTTTTCAGTTTATTACCTTCTTTAACAATAGACTGAGCTATAATCAAAGGACATTTCTTCCAGTGTATTTAATCCAGCGTTCGAAATTGTACTGGATTGCTGGTCCGGGACAACCAAAAAACGGCTCGGACCAGTGGAATCAGAAAATCACTGGTCCGCTGGACCAGTGGTGAAAAAATATCCCACCCTCCAGTTTTAGCCTGCAATTTCTCTTTGCTTGAAATCGGGAGAAAAAAAAGGCAAAAAAAATTAATTTCATTAAATAAACCAGATTACAACCAGTTTGTCAACTAACAATGTAAAACTAATTCTAAGTTATGTATTAATTTGTGAGCAATATCATTTGTTCAAGAATAGTTCTTATTTTTTCCAATTAGTGCAATTGTATCCAATTTTTATGTAAATTAGAGAAAGGTTATTTAATCAAGAAGATTATTTTATTTGTATGTCAGTTAGTGAAATATTATTTAATCAAGAAAGGTATTTAATTAATAAGATATTTTTAAAGTAATTGATTTTTTGGAGCTATTGCTTATTTCTCATAAATTTATTTTATTAGTACTTACTTTATATAAATTTCATATTTACAGCTGGTAACTTATAATTGAATATGTATTAATTTTTAGCAAAACTATTTGGTACTCGGATTCTGTGTCCAATGGTTACTTTAATATTTAAATTGGTCCTTTTTAATTTGTCGGACCAGTAATTTTTGTTGCGGACCAGTAAGATTGGTAAGCACTGGTCCGCAGGACCAGTGTATTTTTTTTCCAATTTCTAACGCTGATTTAATCACGTTGAGATCGTTTTAAGCTTTTCTCTTAATAAAAACTCCAATACCCTCGGTTGCTACAGTGGACTATCTAGAGGAGAGAATCCCCAGATCCCCCATTTTGACGGGGATTCATGAGTGCTACCCATATAGTATTAATATTTAATCTTCCAATTAAAATCCTATTTGAATTTTCTTTTAACTTTTAACCATTGTATGGAATCATTGTCAAAGAACCATTGGTGGATTTATGGGGGTCCATCCATTGGAGGCAATGCCCCAAAACTTTTTGAGAAAATTCCGTTTTTATAAGTGAAAATCATGCTTCCAAAGTCATCAGGGACTTGCCCCCTCAAGGTTACTATAAATGTGTCCCTCTCAGGGTCCACACCATCTAAATCCACCCATGGCAAAAATCCCACGAAATTAAGTCTAGTCACGGCCATGCAGGGTAGGGGCATTCAAGAAGAAGTGAGAAACACTAGTCTGTAGTTGGTCGTATCTACTTCACTGGAGCCGAACACGTAAAGATCATTCAGAAATTATTATACGCAGATTATTAGCCTTAAGGGTGGAGATCCCACTTCACTTCACCATCACAACAGATTGCCACCTTTGGCGCAACTGCATCACCCCATGCGTCACAACAACACGACACTCGGAAGAAGAAAAAAAATCCTAATAATCCGTCTGCGATGACTGCCGATGTCAGCCGGCGAAAGGAAGGACAACCTGGCATGCTGTCATGTTCTTATTTAGCATTACGGTGTCCATAATTTGTTAAAGGAAATCAGATAACGGTGAAGAGAGAGAGAGGACTGTGGAAAGTGACAACCTTGGCCTACTCGCTTTGATTGGCTCAAGGTGATTGACAAAATGTCGGAATGCGGCGAGCGCTTTTAGTGTTTGCTTTTGACAATACTTTCCCTTAAGGAAGAAAGGTCGCGATGCTATCGGTATGGAGTTGTGTGTACGCAGGTGAGGTGATAGTGGAAGCATGAGCCCTGTAACAGGGATTGTACCGTTTCGAAGTGATTGTTAAAGAGAAAATGTTGATATTTTAGGAGTAGCGGCTTGGAATTTAGTTATTAAATTGAGATTCTCTTTATCGAAGTGTAAAATACTTTCTGAGAGCTATTTTGGACCGAATGCAGCTTCAGGAAAACAAGGCAAACACGTGCTACAACCTGTTATTTTGGTCAAAATATTTCTAACTGGTTGTGAAGAAAATATTATGAGGAAACCACCCGAAATTAACTTTTGTGTGTGATAAAACGAGAGCTCTAGGAGCCACCTTGTTTTCTGCAACCTCATATTTTAACACTACAAAAGATCCCCAACTAGGACAAATGAGTAGTCGAGCAATCGTACCTGTCGGGTAAATGAATTGTCGGGCAATTGTACCTGTCGGACAAACGGCGTCGGGAATTCGAACTGTCGGGATTTTGAACGGATTCCAAATAATTTGCACCATCATTTTCACAGTTTCCATTTTGTTTGGTGCATTATTTGTTTAAAAAATCGATCCATCGTAATGTTTGCACGCCCAACAAAATCAAATGTGGCTAAACCAGTCCTAAACTCTTGAATGAAAATAAGTTTTTCTGGTTGTATCCGCTTATAAGAAACTAGTAATTGTACGGTACGGTACGGCCTTGGCCTTCGAGAACAGCTAAAGTTCACGAACCTGTTAACACCGCTGCTGAGCGTTGTAAAACAAAAGCAGTGTTGTGTATTGTATTAAAGCCATTTTTATCTCGAAACCGTATTTTCTCATATAATAGCTTCATGCTTTTCTCTCCTCGCATAAGGTGTAACGTTACCTCATTGTCTGCTTAATGGGCTATACACATCCCCGCGATCGCTATGCGGATGAAACACAAAATCATGATTTACCCCACCTCCGTCCTACGAATTAAACATCAACACCTCTTTAGCATGATGAGTAGGTACCAGAGAAATGGCCTCTGTGTAAATAACTCCACCTTTTGGTAATTATTCATAATCAACGCCGCATTTCCCATTATAAATTCTGACAATTTAGGTTGATGGCAGTTGCTTTTAAATAAGGAAGTCATTTCATACTGCGTGGAGGGGATTTTTAAATTCTATGACTAATCTGCAGTAGCAATTTGGTATATCCAATAAATTTCGCATGAGCCCTGAGTTTCAGAAAGGATTATTACATTGCCATTGGTGGGCCAATATGGTGTTGCAAATATTTTTTTTTCGAATATCTCAGATGCCCCCCTGTCAAGTTGTTCCAAATACTAAAACATTATTACCTGCAAATTTTCAGGTCTTTAGGACTATTTTTGACCTCCGCGCCCTTCAAAAGTATGTTTCCCATGTTAAAGTATTGAGAAAATATTGTAATTTTTGGTTCTTTTCGTGTACCTACACATCATGTTTTGGATATCATTGTCTCAAGATCCTATCTATCGGAAAAACATTCAATGGCACTGCTAGTGATGTGAAGCGAGAATATTCTCCGGAGAATATTCTCGGAGAACGAGAATATTCTGAGAATATTCTCCAGGGGCGAGAATTTTGAGAATAATCGAGAATATTCTATTTTTTCACTGATAAATGGTAATAAATGTAGATATGTTTGATAATATGAAATGGTCATGTAGTATTAGTGCTAAAAACCTAAAAATATTAATTACTTTGATGAAACTTACCTTTAAAAAGTCATCTTTTGTTCAGATAATATTCTCTGAACTAATTTCATTATTTTGCAAGATTTTTTTAAAAATAAGTAAATTTTTTTTCTCTCTCTCTCTCTCATTGAATAAAATATATTTTTTAAAGTATTAGAAGCAAGTTTTAGTGGGAGAAAATACTCATACAATTGAAAGAGGAGTATAAATTCTTTTCATATATATTTGTTGAAAGCAAAGGTACCAATAGTTTTCAAACTGAGAAGGACCTTTTAAACCTAACTTAAAGCTAATTTTAAGATAGAATTTTGTAAAATTAGAATATTCTTAAGAGAAAAGAAAATACAATATCGCATTAGAATTATCCGTTAAGAAAAATATTTGAAATAATGTTTTAACAGTACTATTTATTTTACGGATAATTTATCTTGAAAATATTCTCTAAGTCACAATTCAATTTATTTCTTACTTATTTAGACTTGTGTGGTCCTGAAATAATTAAACCTTAAAATTTGCACTCACTTGCATCTCATCCTTTTTTCTTAATGAGAATATTCTCATTAAGAGAGATGAGATTGACAAGAAAGCAAAAAGTCGGAAAAATTGCGTGAACAACATTTTTAATAGTATTTTCCAATATATTTTAGGTAGAATGCATTTTAATGAACTTAATAAAATATTTTAAAAATAGAGTTCCAAGTATTAAAAGGGGGGTTTGGGGGTATTCCCCCAGAAAATTTTTGGAAATTTGATCCTAAAATTCAAGGTTTTAGCTTATTTTTAACACCTTGTCCAATTTTTTGCGGTGAAAAATTTGTGGAAAAAATGTGAAAATTCTCAGAAAAAAGGGAAAAAGTCGGAAAATCCGACAAAAACTGGAAGAATCTCATGCCTGATACACATAATTTACCTTAAAACACTATTTAAAAGTTGGAAAAGTTTTAAAAATAGAATACAGCTCGCTTAGTACTCTGCATTTACCTTTTAAATATGTTAATGTATTCTGTTTAATAGTATTTTTAAACATTTAATTTGACTTTCTTCTAATTATGTTGACTTCTCAAAGTATAATATTTAATATTCTTATAATTTAAAGTTAACACATACCTTATAAAAAAATTTTCCAAATTTTTTTTTATTTTAATAGCTTCTAGGAGAAAATTCTCGAAAATTCTCCTCTTGGAGAATATTCTCGAGAATATTCTTGAGAATATTCTCCAAAAGATTATTACCGAGAATTTTACATCACTAGGCACTGCGCTTTCACCGAAAAAAGAGGATGCTCGCCGGCGCTTGCGGCGGGAGCTGAATGAAGGCCTCACCATCTCAAAGCTGATACAAAGCTATCAGATGATGACAGCTGAAGTAAAATAGAAAAATATTCAATAAAACCCCTATGTGAGGCCTTCATACAGCTCCCGTTGCAAGTGCCGGCTAGTGCCGGCTAGCATCCTCTTTTTTTGGTGAAAGCGCGCTTTAAACCCCCGTGGAACTTCCCCCAGTAGGTGCCATTGATTGTTTTTCCGATAGGATCTTGAGACAATGATATCCCAAAAAGGATGTATAGGTTTTAATTCGATATTGACTGCGTTCAGGCTCATAAAATTGAAAAGAACCAAAAATTACAATATTTTCCCTATACTTTAACATGGGAAACATACTTTTGAAGGGCGCAGGGGTCAAAAATTGTATAAGAGACCTGAAAATTTGCAGGTAATAATGTTTCAGTATTTGTAACAACTTGAGAGGGGGCATCTAGGAAATTCGAAGAAAAATTTTTTCCCATATAGACTTTAGCAATACCCTAGTGGGCCAAGAAGCCTTGGCTGGCAGCTTTGTGGGCCGTGGTTTGAGTTGAAACTTATATCTTCATTTTGAATTATGTTGGGGAAATCAGTTTGTGTGACCGCAAAAAAGCACTGCTTATCTGGCTCTGAATGGCGAATGCTTCTGATGTTCTTGACGAACCACCATTAGACATTCACCATCCCATCCCTAATGTTCAAGGTTATTTGATACAAAATCTTCATTTTTCTTTGCAACTACTATTGGGTTTGGCGAACTCGCATTCTTGTTTCCCTCTTCCCTGTCTTACATTCATGTCAGTGATTGATCTCTATGCTGTGTTAATTTGGTTCAACTAAGTCTAAAAGTACGACTCTGAATCATGTTGTACTTCTCTGGTTATGTAGTGGTGTCTACGGCTACTGACGTGGATCTAGTTCTTCATATTTGTTGTTTATTAATTCATATCAATTGCTGGATAATTTAATTGGAACATTTTGTCGAGCACCAAATATTTCCTTCTATCCTTGTAACGACACATAAAAATTCCAAATAATTCCTAAGGTCATATTCTAACGATCAAGATATGATAGATGGATAGAGTGTATTAAACTCTTATGAGCCGGACAAAAGCAACCAAGTAAAATAAGCAATAGCGAAATCCATCATCGACTCGAATCGCGATGTCAGTAACCGAAATTGTCGCGACACCGGTGACCCGAAGCACGCGGAGGTGCCCGAATCAACAACATCCTATTGAATAATGAAGGCATTGCGATGGAGGGTCTTGCTTGCCCGTCGGCCCGAACTCTTGTGTTGAGAGGTGAAAACTGACCTCATTGTTTTACGTTGGTTAGTCATACTTCAAACGGGTTTCGTTGTTGAACTGGGAGGATTCCGCCTTGGCGAAGATTTCTCCCTGGCTGCGGGAATACCGCTCAGTGTGAGTGTGAGTAATACAGGAAATATTCGTCGTCTGGTTAGGTTAGTTATGATTTGCTTATTGTTCTCAGTGGTTGAGCCTTTTGCTGTGTATCTTTCATGGTCAATGATGGAACTTATCAGGGAATGTTCTGTATTAGTTGGTCAGCTTTGTCTCTTAAGCCACATGGTGGTTTTTGCTTACAAGTTTCCTAGAAAATCTGAATAGTTTGGATACGAAATTTCTTTCATAACTTAAGATAAAACCCCTTCTTTGTCCCCTTAGTTCTGGCAATATCAGTGATTTTTGATCAAATAAATAAGCATCCTCTGTATTAACATCGCCTTGTTTCAAGCTTACAGATTTCAAACTTTTAAACGATCATTAATAATTCCGTTCCCTTCATGGTATACCAATTTTTGTTTTAATTAAATTGCTCATGCCTATTATATTGGATGATAGGGGATAAAATTTAAATGCACCTATATCTAAGTTCACCTTAGTGTCCTCGCCCCGTTATTTGTATTAACTTTAGAACCATCCTAAAATTATCCAAAAACAGCTGGAATCGCTCGAGAGGAGCTTATTCTATCGTTGGTTTTTATAGGTTGACGTTTGGATTTATTGCAAACTTCGCCGGATATGTCACCCTGTTTATTACCCATCAGGTCCAGATGCCTAACCAAAAGACCACCCACGGTTGAGAATTTTTCCAAGTTGTTCAAAGGCGTTCTCGTAGAATTTACTGCCTTCTTTTCTTCGTTCAATTTAAAGTAAAGCGCATTGTTCTAAAATGGCTTCTTTTTTATTTACATCATTTGACTTGGTTTTTCCCCGAAATGAAATCCGTTTTCTATTTCCTCATAATAAATAACCAACCCTTTTCCTCAATCTTCATAAACACACCTTTAACTCAAATTAAAATTTTAACTTGAGGGGAGTCGAGTCTATAGTAACTTTGGTAAATTCTGTTCTATTTTATAGTGAAAATGTGTATAAATGCAAATTTAATGCTCAGCATTGTTTTACTATTTTTCATGGGTATTCTATCTCATAAAACCTTTAGCAACTAAAGTATAGTTCCTCAAATTATATAAGAGTTACAATTTCTTTACACTTATCTCCTTTTCTATTTTCCTTTGTTTAGAAGGTAATTTTGAAACTCGCTTCTAGAAACTTAAGTTTGTAATTTTTTACGGTCTATGATTTCAGGTTTCATTAAATTTTGAACTTAACTTCTGGGACTTGCTTTATTTATACATGAATTAGTAAAAAAATAACCACTTTGGTTTTACTATTGCAGCTGTTACGCATGTTTTTAAGACATCGTGTTGTGTGTTTGCAAAATAATTTACAACCTACCTTTCACCTTTTCTGTGTCGTTTCGAGCTGTAAATCGTTCTTGGAAATTTTCTGGGTAGTTTCAACACCTGTAAGGAAAGATAATTTTAAGACAGGGTTGGGTTTTAGCTGTCAAAAACTAGTTTTTGACATGACAGAGGTTTAAACCAGGTTTTAACCGGTTAAAACCGTCAAAAACCCCAAAAACAATTTAAATACGCTAAAAATAAAAAAGAAGGCTGTTAATAATAGCAAGATACAGCATTGTTTTTGTTTAATTGTTCCTCCTTAGTTTTAGTATACATTGAATATGACTTATTATTAAATATTAATTTACATACTTTTCTTTGTTTATATATAAGACTTAATTTTAATTTTTTTACACATATTATTACATAATTATTGTGTAAAAATTTTGAAATTTATACTTTTTATAATTACATCATACATTTTATTACACTTGTTTTCAATAAATTTAATAATCAAATTAATAATAAAAAATAAATGCTGCCAAATGGGATCAATTGGCTTTCTACCACAATTCATTTTTAAATTTGGAAATCAGGGCTTCTAAAAAACACACACAGCAGAATTTCAACAGCTAGAACAATTGTTCTAGCAGCAGTTATTTTCTACACTCCAAAAATTACTCATATCTGTGGGGAAACAAATCCTACAAGGAATTCTGAATGTACCAATCTATTTAAAATAGGTGTTGTAAAAGTTTTACAACACTTGTTTAATAAAACACCTGTTTTAAATATTATGTTTTACAGTTAAACCACCAATCACTAAGTAGGTTGGAGAAATGGAAGATTAGAGTGGAAAGGAAATATTGTGACACAAAAACTTTAAAATGCAATAACTTTTGATCTCATATCCAGATTGTAAAAATAAAAACAGATTTGAATTCCTTGCAGCAAAATGTATAAATAGACACCAAATACTAAAGCATTTCACTAAGAAATAAAAAAAGATATTAAAAATACATCCAATTAAGCAGGTAATTAGTTAAAATTTGAACTAAAACTTAATAAATTAGATGAATTTTTATGAATTTTAATTAAAAATTTATTGATTTAAGTCCAACCAATTCTGCTAAATCATTTCTTTCATAATTTTTTTACAAATAAGGTTTTTGACACTTTTTGACGTTTTTGACATGACGGTTTTAACCATGGTTTAAACCGGTTAAAACCGTCGCATGTCAAAAACCTGCCAACCCTGTTTTAAGATAGGCGGTTTTGTTTTTAGTAGCCATTGGCTGAACTGCTATTCTCCGTGAACTTACTTAAATTATTTTTCACGAGCTTTCTAAAGACGCCACAAGAAGTAATGCAACGATACAAGATGTAGAACTTATTTAGGGTATTTAACAAAAATCCCTAAATATAGCTGTACAAAAAACGAAATTGGGCGACTCAAACTGAACCGTAAAAATTTACTGTCTATTCAAGATTATAACTTGTCTATTTTTCTGACCGAGTATTTGTTCTCTTATGTTTGGAGTTTTTGCTTACTTAAATACACGTGTACTTGTGGTAATGATCTGACCACCAAAGGCAGTCAACGCCTGAAGCTGTCAGCTAATGTGTTCAAAACACTCAGAAAGAGATGGATATTATAAATGTTTCAAACGTGGTGATCTGTCAATAGAGTGTTTTCAGGTGACATCACGACCAGTTATTTTCTTCTTTGCTGTAGGTCAAACAGTCTGTTGCTAAGGCCGTTGCTAGGTGCGGCGGTTTCTGTTGCTGTCATGTGATTGCAAATGCTCCAATAGAAGCATTCCATGACCAGTTATTTTTTTAACTGCTGTAGGTCAAATAATCTGTTGCTAAGGCCGTTGCTAGGTCCGAGTCATGTGATTGAAAATGCTTTATTGTGTTTACAGTCACACTTCTCCTTCTAAATAGACATCATTCCATTTCCGTTGACCGGCACAGGTGTGGCGAGTGTCCAGAAGAAAGTCAGTTGAACCGAAGGTCCCACTTTCTCAACAGGTTCGAACTTTGATCCCTATTCGAAACTAGATAGCCCTTTCCTTTTTGAACACGTCAAGCCACCCCTAGCCTCTCCACATGGATTGAATGCCATATCAAGCAGAGAGAATAATCGAGCGATTGTTCTTTAACCACAGGTCAAGGAAAACAGTGGTGTCATTGTTGTGTAACGCTCTGTGTGCCACTGTTTTAATTTTTGGAATTTAAATTGTGCGGAGGCTATTTTCTGTCCAACTCTTTGATATGGGTTGTTTCCTCTCTCTTTTTATTATTATTAAGTTCAGACTTCCTATTTGGGTTGGTGGTTGGGTGTGTCGGGTCTGGAATGGATCTCGTTGAGGGGATTTCTTTTTTTGCTGCTGTTGTTGGGAAATTGAAATATCAAACTCCCTTGCTTTGTGGAGTTCCGTTCACTACTTAATTGCTGTAGTGTGGGGTTACTTTGTCGGTTTTGTGGAAGGTGATAAGATCTGAATTGCTTTTTTTTCTTTCAGTTGAAGTCGTTTTGATCTTTTTAGTTCCTTGCTTTTAATCCATCATAGTGTAATTACTCTTCGTTTTCATTTTCACGAAGATATATTGTTGAGTTGCTTTTTAATTACTTGGTTTCGTGAACAAAGCTGTGATCTTATCCAACCTTTTTGATACTTAATTGAATAATGTGGTACGGTATTCTATTACATATTTGGACTTTTGTAAAGCAGTATTTATTGCAAAACAAAAAAAATACGGTCCTGCTTTTGGATTACCTATAGTTAAACATTTGTGTCTCCTGAAAATTTGCTTTTGTTGACTGGGGTTAGTCAGCCCCGAAGCTTCTAGTTTGTCATTAACTTAATCTTACCTGGGCTGATGCTCCCCAGCTGCTGAAGACTCAGCTTTGGTCTTTGAGGCATCCTGAAAATTTGTACCTTACTACTTCGCTATACCGTTCGAACCTGCTACCTTACTTCTTCGTCATCTTCGTGTGACGACTGAAATATTCATTTTTCTGTCTAGTTCCTTGGGTCAAATACCACATATCTAAAAATATTGCAGTGGTAACAGTAACATTCACCATTTAATAAATCAAAGCAGATTATTGCAAGTATAGCATCCACGGAGCAGGATTACATCATCATTTGCGAATGTTGTCCAATCTTCACCATAAAGTGCACCTGCGTTTCTATTCCTTGAATTCATGGTCATTCCCCTCCCATGAATTTATTCAATCCCTCCTCCGATCGTTTCGTTAAAAATCCTTGCCATGAGTTCTGTACTCTTTCGATCAAGAAAAAAACAAGGGGAGTACTTGGGGGAGAACCTTCAAACCTTTGGGACCTTCAAACTCCATATAACTAGCCTCATTGGGTGAGGCCATGAGCAAAACTATTCAGAACGTGTGACTGGAAGTCACAGTCAGCTTAGGTAAACCCCTTGTTTCCTCGAGTTAACTCGGTCCTTATTTTATCTACTTCGGAGGGATGAAAGGCTGTCTGCCTTTCCCAATCCGGGAACAGAACTCGGGCCTGTGGGGTGGCAGCGAGGTACACTACCACTGCGCAACTAGGCTTCATTCCCACCAAAAATTCTATCATATCTCTACCACGAATCCGCCATTCTCACCAAGAATTCCATCCTATCCCTTCCATGAATTCCACCGAGTTCCACCCCATCCCCCGCATTCTGCTCGAACCACTCACTAATGCCTGTTGTTCATTCCCGGATCTCGCGTGCACTCAATGAGCCAAAGATGCTCCGAAAATCGGACGACCTTTTAAAATAATAAAAACAATGCCACAACCACCGACAAAACTTTCGTATTTCTTCCCGAAAAAAAGCCACGTTTTCCCTCCTTCAGGAATTCCGCGTGTCCGACACGCTGCGATGCCTCGAGACCCTGTTTGTCCTGTCTTTGCCGTTTTCGTGTGGGCCGTGGTGGAGAGAAGTGCTCTTTTTGCGGCTGTATTATGGCGTATTATTTGTTGTAGTAATTGCGCTTGAACAGCTGGTTTTGTTTACGGTGGGCGTGCTTACGTTGTTTAGGAATGTGTGGAATCGCGTGCGGTTTTATAGGTTTCTTTGTTACAAAAGTTAACTGGTTGTAAGTGTTAGTTAGAATGTGTTTAGTTTGGGCCATGTTTCTTATCTGGGGGTTGTAACGTTTTCAAAACAGTTTGAGTTCATTGATTTACTGATGCATTTTAATATTGTGTAGGTCATCATTTAATGGAAATCCTGAACTTCAATTGATTTCAAATCCTTGTAGAAATTATTATAAACCTACCCTACCTTTCAATAATGGATAAAAACTCGTCCCCTACGCCTACACCAGTGATTCGAAACCTATAGTCCGTGGGAGGATTAAAATTTTCATTGATTTGATAAAGTATCTAGTGGTCCTTGGGTATGAAAAAGTTGAGAATTAGGGTCTAGATCAGTGTTTCCCAACCTTTTTCGGTCCATGCCCCACCAAAGCCTTTCTAAATTTTCCATGCCCCCGATCTCAGTGGCATATATAGAAATCTCAGTGGCATATATAGAAATATATTTTGAGAGGGAGCCAAAATTATTTCTTAGCCCACCCTCCTATGTATATTTAATAAGTCTAATGAAGCTTTTCAGAACATTTTAGGTACAATTTGCATGCTAAAGAACTAAATAAAGTTATGAGTAACCAAGTTCTAAGTACCAAGGGGGTCTGGGGGTCCTCCCCCAGCAAATTTTGGGAAATTTTACTCTAGGAAGCAGGTTTTTAACAAGTTTGGTACCCCTAGTTGGGAAATTTTAATTATAAATTTTTAGATAAGATTTGCATTTTGATGAACCTAATGTAAAAAAGTTTCAAATAAAAGCGTTCTAAAAACAAAGAGATCTTGGGTCATCCCCCAGAAAAGGTTTGGAATGAAGACTATAAAAACATGGTTTCAACTTGGTTTTGATACATACTGATCCAGATTTCAGACAAACTCTCAGGTAGAATAGGATCAGATTTTGATAAACTTCTTTAAGAAAAGTTTTTTTTAATTTTCCCCATGGATTGGCCCACCTGGGGGGCAAATTGGTTAAAAATTTTCGAATTGCCCCCCTAGAAAATGATATTGCCCCCGGTGGGGCTTGCGCCCCACGTTGGGAAACACTGGTCTAGATAACGAGTGCCTTCGTCGTGTGGTACATTACTGCAAGAAAGCACACCTGGGCGAAAAAAGGGTAAATAAGACAAAGAAAAGGGTGGGGAGCTCTTAGTGTGGTTTAGGGGTTTCCTCCCCCACTCCCTTGCATGGAGGGCCTAGTGGCCAGAAAGCATCGTCGTAAACCTCTTAAAATCGACCCTATGAAAAGGTTGAGAAAAACTACTCCACTCTTTTATGCATGCAGCGATATCCAAACTGCCGATGGCGATTATCCGAATGATTTCCCACCCATAACTGTTTAATTCAGATGATCCGGCGTCAACTTCTGAATAAAGGTTTATAGCAAAACTTATTTTTATAAGCTTAAACTGGCCGAAAATTGAGTTATGCTGTAACGTGATTGATTTTTCAAGCCTTCCTCCAGTGATTCCCACCCATTTTTCGATCGTGACAGTGACTACCGTTGTCGTATTCCTCCAGGTAACGATCTGTGCGAGTTTCGTGCATCCCCCTTTCCACGTTGCCGTGGGTGGAGAAGGGTTAAGTCCGTGATTCAACCTCCTCGATCGTGACTCATCAGTAGGTGAACCGTGTAGTCCGCTCATCCCTGCTGCTGGACTTTCTTCTTCTGATGGAGGAAGAAAGGGATTCAGCAGATCGTTGTCTGTGTGCCCTTGTAGGTGTGGCATCCGTTTTTTAAGGTATGGAGAGAGAGAGAAGTTCATCAGTTACGCTAGAGATGTGATTGCGCTGTTGTTGCAGCACTTTCACTGCTGATGGGAGAAATTGAGGTGGCATGTTTGGTTCTCGGCCTTTTGTTGTTGGTTGGAATTTCTGTGGGGGGATGCATCAGGGTGGGCTGTGCGAGACACTGTGCGTTTTCAAATATTCTATTCCAGTGGTTCCCAACCTGGGGGCGATCGCCCCCAGGTAGGCCATTTGTGTTATCAAGGGGGCGATAAATAAGGGAGGGACGATTAGGGGGCGATGGGTATTTAAAAGGGGCAAATAAAATAGTACTGTATGACAGACTGTATTCAGACTTAATGTACCCAAATTAGTTAAAACCCTGTTTCTTAGGGTCAAATTTCCAAAAATTTTCTGGATGCCATCTAGAACCCGCCTCTCCGGAGCATGTCTTGGACTGCCTGGGTCTAGGAGTGGAGGACCTAATATCATCTCCACTCCTAGTTATTGACTTTGCAAGAGTACATGGAATCATAGATCTGATCTAGCTGTTGCTAGATCGTGAAGATAAGCAACAACAACACAACAACAAAATTTTCTGGGGGAGGACCCACAAACCCCCCTTTTGTACTTGGAACTTAATTTTTCAAAACTTTTTTATAATTAGTAGTTCATCAAAATTCTACCTAAAATATACGTCCGAAATTGGGAAGAGGTGTACCATAACTAGTTAAAAACCGTTTTGGAGTCTTATTTCCAAAAATTTTCTGGGGGAGGACCCCCGGACCTAAAATTGCTTTTTTATTTCCACTTCAAATTAAAATTAAGACATACAATGAGAATGAAAAGGGGGCGATAGGTGTTAGTCAACCCCTAGAAAGGGGGCGATGGGCTACAAAAGGTTGGGAATCACTGTTCTATTCCATTCATTATTTATCTCTTGCTGTCTAGTAATACTAGTTATAGAGAATTGGGGCACCCGCTGCAATGTTCATTGTGGCTGCAATCGCCTCAATTAAACTTTTACGTGGAACAATATCTGATGAACCCTAAAGAGATATAAGAAGCCATACTTATTTGTTATTCGACCAGTATATCAGGGTTCCCACGGGTCAGGGAATACCTGGAAAAGTCAGGGAATTTAAATTTCATCTAAGGGGCCATTCATTAATTACGTAAGGATGATTTTGGCAATTTTTGACCCCCTCCCCCCATGTAAGGGTACGTAAGATTTTTCAAACCCCTCCCCCCCTATTCTTACGTAAGATTCCATTATGTTTTTCAAAATAATAAAATGTTAGAAAACTCTCAGTTTGACGTAAATCAAAGATTTTTATTTTTCAACAGATAAATAATGTTCTTGCTGTCAACTACATATTACTATTATACTATTATCTCTTGATTAGAATAATTGGAATTTGTTTACATTAACTAGGAAAATCTTACGTAAGAATTGGTTTGACCCCCCACGCCCCCACCCCCCAAGTAAGGGTATGTAGAGATTTTTCCAACCCCCCCTCCCCCTCGGGACCCTTACGTAATTAATAAATGGCCCCTAAGAAGTCAGGGAAAATTGCTAATTTTGGCCAAACACCTGGAAAATTAAAATTTTTAATGTTTGCGTGTCAATTTTGGCTCTAGTAAGTGAAAAAATTGTCAATTTATTGAAAATTATCTGTTCAAAAATGCAAGAGTTGACCTGTAAAAGTCAGGAGTAGATAGAAAATGGGTGTTCTACGACATTGCGATTCCGCGGTTCTGTCTGGGCCGGTACTTTGCGAAGTGCGGCTCTGCGGCTGTCTGCGCCGGTGATAAGGGCAAAATGGGCAAAATGCGACTCTCATTGATAAGAGATGGGTACTTTAGGGCTCCCCGAGTAGAGGGGAGGCTAATTAAGAAGATTACACGCAAAAAACAGTTCTGCTCTCATAACGGAAAGTGCGTATCTCCCAACCGCACCGTTCTGTCGCTATAGGACTGAACGAACAGCGCGTATGCAGTGACCGCACCGGTTCGAATGGGAGTGGTGGGATTGCGAGAGTCGAAAAGAGCGGTTGTGACTAACGGCTTGCGAACCTCGAATTCGTTTGGGGGAAACATACAGAGCGGTTGGAGCAAACGTTGTCAATACGATTGGCGCAAATGGAAATAATACGGTTGATATAACCTGAATACTGATATATACGGATTTTCTTTATACAGGATAGTATTTTTAAATTTAAATTACCCATGCTTTTATATTTCTAGAAACATATTTGATACTTTTTTTAACCATACTTATATTAAATTACAAAAATATCCGATGGAGGTTTCTGTTTACATGTTTTGTTTACTATATGTTACAAACTTTTAAGAATTTCTTTTCAAAAATTGCAATCGAGTTTAAAAATAGAAGCTCGTAGGTACTTACCTTGCATTTAAAACTTTATTTTGTGTCTTTACTTACATCTTTCATCCAAATTTTGAAATAGCTAAAGAGTGAATTTTAAAAGTTGAAATTGTCACATATGGATCAGTCGCTTCTATCCATCATCTTCAAATTCAACCAATAAATACTAGATTCAAAGCATATAAAACTTCAAGATACTATTTCAGATTTGAGGATACCTACTTAAAGATTAGCCGATGCAAAAGTCTCTTCAATCCAACAATGTTGGCATGTTTTTATTTACACACATAAATTTATAATAAATTATCTGAATTTACCAGCAATTCTACAAATTGGTACATTTTGCTTTCTTTTTGTTCTGATAACTTTCATAATTCCTGAGTCTAGCTAATCCTGAAGAATTTAAGAATGTTTTGATAGTTTTCAACTGTGGGAAAATCAGTTCAATTAAGATATCAAGTCCAATTAAATACTACCCAAATATTTTGGATGCCAAGTATTACCTAATTTTTATTGCTGTCATTGATATAACTACATTTCAATTGGTTAAATTAGCAGTTTTGGTAAAATTTTTGTAAAGAATTAAAAACAGATTGTGGACATTTAACAGGACAGAATGGAATTATGATTGGATGTATTACCTCAATATCAACCTTCAAGTTTATTTTAAAAATAAATAAACCAAACAGTTTTTCAGTATAAAAAATTAATTTTATTTTTATAATTTCTTTTTGAAATATTCAGAAAATGCAAATATCTTTGTCACAAATTGTGATACTTTTAAAGAACACAACATATCAATTCTGTAAAATACTAAATTCAAGATCAAATTTAACACAATAAAATCATTTAACAAGAAATGCAGAACACTGATGAACAAGAAAAGAGAATAATTCAGATAATTAAAGGTAAAGATATGATTGAACCAGATGAAATTGGAGCTAAGCTTTAAAAAATTTTCTTGTGTACTTTTTGAGGACTCAAAGTTAGAAAAAATTTGAAAACTTTTCAAGTATGTAAAATAGGGTATTTTCATTAAATATGCAGAATATCACTATTTTTGACTTTGTTTACCTTATAAACCCTTAACTTTTTAAAAAATATTTGAATGATTTCTAATAGAAGTAAAAAATAGTACAGTAAAGCACCATTTATACGTCTCTCATTTATACGTCGTTTTCGCCAAGTCCCAATTCATTCAAATAATCAAAATTGTTTTTAAATATACGTCTTTTCATTTATACGCGGGTCCCTTGAAAGACGTATAAACGGTGCTTTACTGTATCAAAATAACTTTTAAACATATTAAGGCAGTTATGGCTTAGCAAAAACAGGTAAATTATTGAATAATAAATAATTTTATTAATTAATTTTTTTAATGTGAATGAATCATATTTAAACAAAAAATTCAAATTCAAATAAACTTATTTTATTAACACCAGAGAGAAAGATCACATAAATGCATATTTTAGTTTAAAATATTATAAGCATTAATAACAATAAAAGTAATAGGAAAAAGTACCTTTGGTCAGATTTATAGCAATATTTATGGGTGTAACTTCCGATACGAGGGCACTATTACTGCATTGTTACCCTGAACTAGAAACACTCGTCCTGCAACACAAGTGTTGATGGTGCCGACTCTGGTCGTGATGGATACACCTCTAGAACACTGTCACCTGAGCGGCGCACACTAACAGCTTCGGCGAAGGATTTTCAGTCGTCTAAAAAAATGTGGCGCCCGACTGTGAATACCAGTGAACCTGGAGAACTTTTTGACGAGTCAACAGCATCTACCAACGACAATCACGCAGACTTGAAGAAACAAGAGTACCAGGTTTCAAGCTGTCAGATGAGAAGCAAGAGGACACAGAAGCTCCTTGCCGTCGTTTTCCAGGGAGTCCCGAGAGGTTTTCCAGCCCTGCCAGGATCCTCGGTGTGAATGTCAAGCTGGATAAGAAGAGGCCGAGAATGGCGGTTTCTGGGGCACCTCGCAAGAGCTCGGAGAAGCAGTGCTCCATAAGTTGCAGTGGTGAACACGCGCTTTGCGACTCCATATTCTGATGCGGTTTCCTGCATCCATTGCAGCTGTGAGGGGCACCTTGCCTCATGGAGAACGAGCTGAAGCGGTCAACCCAGAGGATCAACCAGAATCTCTGCCCCAGACAGATGTCAATCGGGACTGAGAAGCAGATCCAGCAGTTGGCAAGAAGACGGCCCCCCCTAGAGCAGCTACAATAAAAAAAATTATCATATAATATCACATACTGAAATAATAATTAAAACACTGCTGGCATCCAAAAAACTTGTATCTCAAATTTAGGGAGTCAACAGAGTATAAGATAATTGTTAAATTATTCACACTAATGAATGTGACAATGAAAGGTCGGAATCCTTGGTATAATGCATTAATCATTGTGTGAATAGTAATAAAACTTGACCCATATTGACACCAAAGAGGGAATTGTTGTAATAATCCTAGAAATACAAATACAAGTAATACTGCATGGAATTACTTAGTTTTTGTTCTACTTTTCAGAATATCAAAATCCATTTTCATTGCCTGAGTAAAAATATCGTATTATAACACCTACACTGGTGTGACTAGAAGTCGACCAGCCGCCATGTTTACTCACAGCTCAAATTAGATCTATATTGTTGTGTGTCATCATTTGAGCTGTGGGTAAACATGGCGGCTGGTCGACGCTTATCCCAACTGTACCTTGAATGTTTGTGAAAATCTGTCTCGTACTGTATATTCCCCAAATCTGAGATACAAGGTTTTTCGATGATGCCAGTGACAATATAGGGGCCGTTCAAATATTACGTAAGCAACTAAGGGGGGAGGGGGGGTTTGCTCTTTGCTTATTTTTGCTGACAAGGGGGAAGGGGGGATATGAGTGATGCTTACTTAAGATGGTGCATTTTCGAAAATATCTTGTATCTTGCAAAAATAATTTCAAAATTCAACCAAAAATAAATGTAACAAAAAATTGAATTCGGAATTCTGAAGTAAGCACTTTTTTCTGGAGATGGACCACCCTAACATTTTGAAATTGTAACCCCGAAAAATAGTGTTTCGACTCATTTTTGAACCCTTAGGGTTACACCCAAAAAGGACACTCCTTGAACGAGTCACCTAATTTTCAAGGAAAAAATAAAAAAAACAGTTCTTACTTATAGGGATGTCAAAATTTCGGGGGAGGGGGGGCGGGTTGAGGTTTGCTTATCTTTGCTGACAAGGGGGGAGGGGGGGTTAAAAATGACCCATAAAAGTGCTTACGTAATATTTGAACGGCCCCATATAATAAAATTTGGCACAGCTTCGATAAGAGTCTACCAGCCGCCATGTTTACCCACAGCTCTCCAACCCCAGGGAGATAAGGCCTTCCCCTGTTTAGTTTACCATTACCGCCAAACGAGCAGACTAACTTTAAACATAGCGGCCGGGTTTTCAGCCGGCGCCAAGATGGCGAAGCAGTTGCCAAAAGCGGACCTTTTCTAAAGCTGTTCCTATGGTACAACTTTAGAATAAGTCCGCTTTTTTGCTGTCGCCAAGTTGGCGGTATATCAAGAGAGTATTTGTTTATGAAGAGTTTTAAGTTATTACCAGATCTAGTTCCCAAAAACAAAGCAACTAAATAAACAATGTTTTTTTACTTAAAATAGCTAAATATAAAACTTGAAAACAGGATGAATAGAAAATAAGATAGAGAAACTATATTTTTATTTCAATTTTAATAACAAAAATAGTGAAGTCACCCATAATTATTATAATATTTAATTATAGCATTTCCCTGTGGCTTTGTAAAGTTTAATTTTTGAATTTGATTGTTTAATCAATAGAGTAAATTTTGTATTCCGATGTTGTTAAAGTCTAGTGTTCTCTTTGGCGATGTTTTCAAATTAAGCGGCATGGTCAACCGCTTAGTACGTATGTACCCGGACCTGGAAAAAGTGCCTGAACCTACAAATCTGATTCGGGAGAAGCCCCTTCCAGCTTCATAGGAGTAATACGTAAGGTTTGGGAAAATTTTATTAGGTTTGGGGAAGGTTAAAACTTTTTTAAGTCCGAATGTACCTAATTTTCAATTTATTCATATTAAAGATACTATTTGTTTTAAGTTGTACATTGGTTTGTTCAGTACTACTTACTCCAGAATCCCGTCAGAATAAAGTCACGAATAATGATGCAACAGCTGGTAACCCATGTTTGTTTCCGAAGGTCATTTGAGTGAGCAGCTGTCGCCAAAAAATCTGCTCGGCATGATTTCTGAAAAATAAAAAATCTGCGTGAAAAATCTGCGGCAGGGTTTTCAGCCGGCGCCAACAGCTGACCTATTCTAAGGCAGTTCCTAATATTATGTTAATGATTAAGACCTCTAGGGTTGTCAGTCATCATTTGAGTTGTTGGTAATACATGGCAGTTGGAGGACTCTTTCTAAAGCTGTACTCCCAAAACATTTTGATTAAATACTTGAAATTCAAGATTACACCTACTATAATTAGGATTTTCTGTGGCTCAGTATTCTAAGCCACAGAAAATCCTAGTAGTTTTAATAACATAAGCAATGTGTTTATCACATGATAAATATACGTTATAAATAATTGAGAAGAGATCGGGAGCTGTCTCAATTTCGATATCAACCATGATCATAAGAAGCAGAAATGACTCTTATAATCATATATTGCCTAGTTTAAAAGATTCAGGTAAGTGATTGCCAAATAAATGTGCGAGAGAAAACTTTAATTGCCATGACTGTCTTAAAAATAGAGTTTTAGAGCATTCCAGAAGATTCTAGACACTACAAAAAGTATAACTAATAAAAAAAATGCAATACCTATAAATTATACATCTAACTCACTAGCAAGGAAAGCAGAGATGATTGCCTGTGTACTTATGGCAATTTAAATTTAAAAAAAAACCCAGTATATTTAAGAGAATGGGGGCAAATTTCGACAACATTAACCGATATATGTGATTCACATAACACTATACGTAGTTCATTTCAGTTCAACTAACGGATGGTAAACATCCAAACTATTACGATCATAATAGTATTAACTCAAGACTACAAGCACATATTTTTTGTTGAAAAATTACATAAATACTAGGAAAGAAATCTTTTACGTACCTTCATCTCCATAAGTCTTAAGCTCTTAAGCCTAATGGGATGGGTCCCATCGTTGGCAGATTTCGGGCGGGATCGATAGGTGGCGCCGCGCAAATGGTGTAGCAAACGAATCAGAGCGGTTCTCAGGATCGAACTTAGTAACCGAATGCCTTGGGTTGAAAGAAACGGACCGGCGGGGTTTCGGGAAACGGTAGGCCGGGTTTTGACAAATAAACACCTATCAACCGAACTTGGTTTGGTTGATAGACGACCACCATTTTTTTGCGTGTAATTAGCAATTAACAGAAGGTGTGCAGGTACTTTGTGGCTGTCTGGGCAAGTACTTTGGGGATCTACTACTAAATTGGGGTTCTGAATGTCTGGGCAGGTACTTTGAGGCTGTCTGAGCGAGTAAATAGGGCAAAATGTGACTGTCTGGCCAGGTATTTTACGGAACTGACTGTCTGGACAGGTACTTTGCGGCTGTCTGGGCAAGTACTTTGGGGATCTACTACTAAATTGTGATTCCGACTGTCTGGACAGGTACTTTGTGACTGTCTGGCCAGGTACTTTAGGTAAAATGGGCAAAATGCGGCTGTCTGGCCAGGTACTTTGGGTAAAATGGGCAAAATGCGGCTGTCTGGGCATATACTTTGCGGATATGTTTGAGCAAGTACTTTACGGCTCTATTACTAAATTGGGGCACTAGGAATTTGCAGCTCTATCACTATATATCGGAGCTCTAAGACACACCAGCCAATCAGCAGAAAGCTAAATGATAATTTAAATTATTTTACTGCATAAAATTAAAAGGTTAATTAACAAACTGTAGCCGCTGTTTAACTGTAATTTGAACAAAATTAGTAAATTGCAGCTCTTCCACTATATTGGGGCTTTAGAACTCATGCAAGAACAAGAAGCTAAATTGAGACTTTCTAAATTATTTTAAGATAATATTAATTGATAGTAAAAGTTATTAACAAAGGTTAATTAACAGTTATTTTACATAAAATTATAATGTTAATGAACAAACTAAACTAAACCATCGGCGCAACAGCCCTAGTGGGCCAAGGCCTACGATGCCCATCTTCGTTTTCGTGACCGTGGGGCCTGGGGTGCTAGGCAAATGTCCCGGTTAGGTGGTCAGCACAACGCGAAACCCCCAGTGTAATGAACAAACTAACCGCTGTAATATATCACCTATCAAATGCCCATACCGGAATAAAAGACCAAGACAATCACAAACTGGAATGTAGACTGCACTACTCGCCTGACATTGAGACTCCCTTAACAATGCACCAGCGAACCGCCCCCTTGCCTTTCACAGAGCAATATGTCTGGTGTTAACGGGGTAGCCTCCATTGGGATTGATAGCGATTGCATCTTTTCCCGCAATACCAAGGAGACGGTTTTCAAAAGATATATATTTTTTCATTACAATTATTTCTATTTCGTTAAACTTACAGTTCAAAATTCACTTTAGTTACAGTTTGACACAAAATGCTAATCCTATCACGATCCTTAACTTTGAAAGTACAATATTTTCACCAGAAGGGATACTTTGAAAAATTGAGAATGATCGACCATTAAAAGACCACCAAACATATAATACATTATCCTATTGGTGGAATTATTTCTATTTTACTTTGATCAGGAAAGGATACTTTGAAAAATTGAGAATGCATTTTCAATGCTAGCATTTCCAGACCACTTGACATATAATACATTATCCTATTGGTGGAATTATTTTACAACTTCGATTAAAAATTACTAATTATGCTCATATTGGATAAGATGTTATATATTTTAAGCAATTTTTTTTAAATAAAATATACTTTTATTACGAATTCTGTTCGTGGAGTTTATTTTTTTTTCATAGAATGTTAGAATCATTCAAGTTAAAAATGATAAATCCATTAATTTTATTATAGTTCAATTGAAGATATTACTTATTTTATTCGCATAGAAGCTTTTTCTAGATTTAAACGTGAGAATATATGATTAATCACCTAAACAAAAACTATTCCATTACTCTTTTTTTCTGAAAGCATTGTATGAATGAGAGAATTTTTATACAGAAATTGTAAAATATATCCGATTTTTTCAACAGTTGAAGAAATTTCAATCATTAACCTTTTATTTAAAGTACGTTATGAGACTACCACTACAGAACATACACTACATACATTCATTTTATTCATAACTTTTACTATATTTATTGAACATGTAATATTTTTTTCTATACTAAAGAGAACTGCTTTGATTATTTTTCAATTCACGGAATGGTTACGTTGATCATTTTCAACCTTTTTTTTTTTGAAAATAATAACTTTTTTAACCCATCGGCTATACTTGCTCTACAAGAATTTTACCCTCTGCTATACATTTTTACTAACAATTTATATTATTCACTAAAGCAAACAATATAATACATATAAACTAACAAATAAAAGAAATCCTTTATGGATATAATGTTTTCTCTTACCTAAAGCCTTCTTTCATCTATAATCCATATAGAAAATTAAACTATTCTAATAAGAATTAAAGGGGAAACATGACTCAAAAGGAAACATACATTATAAAAACCAAGAAAATTTTTACATAATCTAAAAGAAAACTAAAACTCTGCTAAAAATAATAACTTAACTGAAAATTTTATTAAAAATTAAGACAAAAACAGAAAAATAACTTAATAATCTGTTAAAAATAAAAGTTAACACAGAAAAACTTTACACAAGAAATGAAAACTTATACACTGAAAAACTAAAATCTTTGTTAAAAACAAAAACGAACACAGAAAAACTTTACAAGAAATGAGAACTTATACACTGAAAAACTAAAATCTTTGTTAAAAATGAAAACTTAATTGAAAATTTTGTTAAAAATAAAAACTTAACTGAAAATTTTGTTAAAAATTAAGATACATGCAGAAAAATAACTTAATACTTTGTTAAACATAAAAAAGAACACAGAAAAACTTTCACGGAAAAATTAAAATCTTTGTTAAATATAAAAACTTAACTGAAAATTTTGTTAAAAATTAAGACAAATACAGAAAAATAACTTAGTACTTTGTTAAAAATAAAAACGAACACGGAAAAACTTTCAATGAAAAACTAAAATCTTTGTTAAATATAAAAACTTATTCACTTCGAATCTAAAAACTTAATTTGAAATGAACTAGAAAACGAAAAACTTTACACAAGAAAAGAAAACTTATACAGTGAAAAACTAAAATCTTTGTTAAAAAAAAAACTTAACTGAAAATTTTGTTAAAAATTAAGACAAATACAGAAAAATAACTTAATACTTTGTTAAAAATAAAAACGAGCACAGAAAAACTTTCACTGAGAAACTCAAATCTTTGTTAAATATAAAAACTTATTCACTTCGAAACTTAAAACTTTGTTTGAAATGAACTAGAAAACGAAAAACTTTACACAAGAAAAGAAAACTTATACACTGAAAAAACTAAAATCTTTGTTAAATATAACTTATATTCACTACGAAACTAAAAACTTTGTTTGAAATGAACTAGAAAACGAAAAACTTCACACAAGAAATGAAAACTTATACACTGAAAAACTAAAATATTTGTTAAAAATAAAAAACTTAACTGAAAATTTTGTTAAAAATTAAGACAAATGCTGAAAAATAACTCATTACTTTGCTAAAAGTAAAAAATGAACACAGATAAAACTTTACAAGAAATGAATACCTATACATTGAAAAACTAAAATCTTTGTTAAAAATAAAAACTTAATTGAAAATTTTGTTAAAAATTAAGACTAATGCTGAAAAATAACTCATTACTTTGCAAGAAATGAAAACTTATACACTGAAAAACTAAAATCTTTGTTAAAAATAAAAACTTAACGGAAAATTTTGTTAAAAATTAAGACACACACACACACAGAAAAATAACTTAATACTTTGTTAAAAATAAAAACGAACACAGAAAAACTTTCACTGAGAAACTCAAATCTTTATTAAATATAAAAACTTATTCACTTGGAAACTTAAAACTTTGTTTGAAATGAACTAGAAAACGGGAGGGGAGGGCAGCGGGAATGCTTCCTGCATACCCAGGGTGCCCTCTTGGGCACCCGCGGCCCTCCCCAGAATTAGAGTCAAAATCAAGGAATTCTCACAAAAATAGCTATTCTACTTAACAAACTCTAAGAATAGGCGTTCCATTTACCTGTATATTACTATGAATTACTTTTTAAAGAAATGTGAAGGGCTTATTAAAGGTGTGAGATTTCATAGTTTTTAATAAAAATTATTTAAACTTTGAATTTGCATGATGTTTATTTGAAAAAAAAATTTTAAACTCTAAAAATAAATATTATTATTTTTCAACTTCTTTAAAATTTCTTTTGATGTATGAAGTGGGGGAAAATTTTTATTTTCAAAACTACTTTGTCTGAAATGTAATCCAAATACTTTTAGAACATAAGATGAATTTCACGACTTTTACAAATTAATTCTAAATTTTCTCCTCAGTTGTATCTAACATCCTCAAAATCTACTTTAACATTTAACAAAGACTTTAGTTTTTCAGTGTATAAGTTTTCATTTCTTGTTAAGTTTTTTCTGTGTTCATTTTTACTTTTAGCAAAGTAATGAGTTATTTTTCAGCATTTGTCTTAATTTTTAACAAAATTTTCAGTTAAGTTTTTATTTTTAACAAATATTTTAATTTTTCAGTGTTTAAGTTTTCATTTCTTGTAAAGTTTTTCTGTGTTCGTTTTTTATTTTAACAATGTATTAAGTTATTTTTCTGCATTTTTCTTAATTTTTAACAAAATTTTCAATTAAGTTTTTATTTTTAACAAAGATTTTAGTTTTTCAGTGTATAAGTTTTCATTTCTTGTGTAAAGTTTTTCGTTTTCTAGTTCATTTCAAACAAAGTTTTCAGTTTCGTAGTGAATGAGTTTTTATATTTAACAAAGACTTTAGTTTTTCAGTGTATAAGTTTTCATTTCTTGTAAAATTTTTTCTGTGTTCATTTTTACTTTTAGCAAAGTAATGAGTTATTTTTCAGCATTTGTCTTAATTTTTAAAAAAACTTTCAGTTAAGTTTTTATTTTTAACAAATATTTTAGCTTTTCAGTGTATAAGTTTTCATTTCTTGTGTAAAGTTTATCGTTTTCTAGTTCATTTCAAACAAAGTTTTTAGTTTCGTAGTGAATATAAGTTATATTTAACAAAGATTTTAGTTTTTCAGTGTATAAGTTTTCATTTCTTGTGTAAAGTTTTTCGTTTTCTAGTTCATTTCAAACAAAGTTTTAAGTTTCGAAGTGAATAAGTTTTTATATTTAACAAAGATTTGAGTTTCTCGGTGAAAGTTTTTCTGTGTTCGTTTTTATTTTTAACAAAATATTAAGTTATTTTTCTGTGTGTCTTAATTTTTAACAAAATTTTCCGTTAAGTTTTTATTTTTAACAAAGATTTTAGTTTTTCAGTGTATAAGTTTTCATTTCTTGTAAAGTTTTTTACTGTGTTCATTTTTACTTTTAGCAAAGTAATGAGTTATTTTTCAGCATTAGTCTTAATTTTTAACAAAATTTTCAGTTAAGTTTTTATTTTTAACAAATATTTTAGTTTTTCAGTGTATAAGTTTTCATTTCTTGTGTAAAGTTTTTTCGTTTTCTAGTTCATTTCAAACAAAGTTTTAAGTTTCCAAGTGAATAAGTTTTTATATTTAATAAAGATTTGAGTTTCTCAGTGAAAGTTTTTCTGTGTTCGTTTTTATTTTTAACAAAGTATTAAGTTATTTTTCTGTGTGTGTGTGTGTCTTAATTTTTAACAAAATTTTCCGTTAAGTTTTTATTTTTAACAAAGATTTTAGTTTTTCAGTGTATAAGTTTTCATTTCTTGCAAAGTAATGAGTTATTTTTCAGCATTAGTCTTAATTTTTAACAAAATTTTCAATTAAGTTTTTATTTTTAACAAAGATTTTAGTTTTTCAATGTATAGGTATTCATTTCTTGTAAAGTTTTTTCTGTGTTCATTTTTTACTTTTAGCAAAGTAATGAGTTATTTTTCAGCATTTGTCTTAATTTTTAACAAAATTTTCAGTTAAGTTTTTTATTTTTAACAAATATTTTAGTTTTTCAGTGTATAAGTTTTCATTTCTTGTGTGAAGTTTTTCGTTTTCTAGTTCATTTCAAACAAAGTTTTTAGTTTCGTAGTGAATATAAGTTATATTTAACAAAGATTTTAGTTTTTTCAGTGTATAAGTTTTCTTTTCTTGTGTAAAGTTTTTCGTTTTCTAGTTCATTTCAAACAAAGTTTTAAGTTTCGAAGTGAATAAGTTTTTATATTTAACAAAGATTTGAGTTTCTCAGTGAAAGTTTTTCTGTGCTCGTTTTTATTTTTAACAAAGTATTAAGTTATTTTTCTGTGTGTGTCTTAATTTTTAACAAAATTTTCAGTTAAGTTTTTATTTTTAACAAAGATTTTAGTTTTTCAGTGAATAAGTTTTCATTTCTTGTGTAAAGTTTTTCGTTTTCTAGTTCCTTTCAAAAAAACAGTTTTCAGTTTCGTAGTGAATAAGTTTTTGTATTTAACAAAGACTTTAGTTTTTCAGTGTATAAGTTTTCATTTCTTGTAAAGTTTTTCTGTGTTCGTTTTTATTTTTAACAAAGTATTAAGTTATTTTTCTGTATTTGTCTTAATTTTTAACAAAATTTTCAGTTAAGTTTTTTTTTAACAAAGATTTTAGTTTTTCACTGTACAAGTTTTCTTTTCTTGTGTTAAGTTTTTCGTTTTCTAGTTCATTTCAAATTAAGTTTTTAGATTCGAAGTGAATAAGTTTTTATATTTAACAAAGATTTTAGTTTTTCATTGAAAGTTTTTCCGTGTTCGTTTTTATTTTTAACAAAGTACTAAGTTATTTTTCTGTATTTGTCTTAATTTTTAACAAAATTTTCAGTTAAGTTTTTATATTTAACAAAGATTTTAATTTTTCCGTGAAAGTTTTTCTGTGTTCTTTTTTATGTTTAACAAAGTATTAAGTTATTTTTCTGCATGTATCTTAATTTTTAACAAAATTTTCAGTTAAGTTTTTATTTTTAACAAAATTTTCAATTAAGTTTTCATTTTTAACAAAGATTTTAGTTTTTCAGTGTATAAGTTTTCATTTCTTGTAAAGTTTTTCTGTGTTCGTTTTTGTTTTTAACAAAGATTTTAGTTTTTCAGTGTATAAGTTTTCATTTCTTGTGTAAAGTTTTTCTGCGTTAACTTTTATTTTTAACAGATTATTAAGTTATTTTTCTGTTTTTGTCTTAATTTTTAATAAAATTTTCAGTTAAGTTATTATTTTTAGCAGAGTTTTAGTTTTCTTTTAGATTATGTAAAAATTTTCTTGGTTTTTATAATGTATGTTTCCTTTTGAGTCATGTTTCCCCTTTAATTCTTATTAGAATAGTTTAATTTTCTATATGGATTATAGATGAAAGAAGGCTTTAGGTAAGAGAAAACATTATATCCATAAAGGATTTCTTTTATTTGTTAGTTTATATGTATTATATTGTTTGCTTTAGTGATATATATATAAATTGTTAGTAAAAATGTATAGCAGAGGGTAAAATTCTTGTAGAGCAAGTATAGCCGATGGGTTAAAAAAGTTATTATTTTCAAAAAAAAAAGGTTGAAAATGATCAACGTAACCATTCCGTGAATTGAAAAATAATCAAAGCAGTTCTCTTTAGTATAGAAAAAAATATTACATGTTCAATAAATATAGTAAAAGTTATGAATAAAATGAATGTATGTAGTGTATGTTCTGTAGTGGTAGTCTCATAACGTACTTTAAATAAAAGGTTAATGATTGAAATTTCTTCAACTGTTGAAAAAATCGGATATATTTTACAATTTCTGTATAAAAATTCTCTCATTCATACAATGCTTTCAGAAAAAAAGAGTAATGGAATAGTTTTTGTTTAGGTGATTAATCATATATTCTCACGTTTAAATCTAGAAAAAGCTTCTATGCGAATAAAATAAGTAATATCTTCAATTGAACTATAATAAAATTAATGGATTTATCATTTTTAACTTGAATGATTCTAACATTCTATGAAAAAAAAATCAACTCCACGAACAGAATTCGTAATAAAAGTATATTTTATTTAAAAAAAATTGCTTAAAATATATAACATCTTATCCAATATGAGCATAATTAGTAATTTTTAATCGAAGTTGTAAAATAATTCCACCAATAGGATAATGTATTATATGTCAAGTGGTCTGGAAATGCTAGCATTGAAAATGCATTCTCAATTTTTCAAAGTATCCTTTCCTGATCAAAGTAAAATAGAAATAATTCCACCAATAGGATAATGTATTATATGTTTGGTGGTCTTTTAATGGTCGATCATTCTCAATTTTTCAAAGTATCCCTTCTGGTGAAAATATTGTACTTTCAAAGTTAAGGATCGTGATAGGATTAGCATTTTGTGTCAAACTGTAACTAAAGTGAATTTTGAACTGTAAGTTTAACGAAATAGAAATAATTGTAATGAAAAAATATATATCTTTTGAAAACCGTCTCCTTGGTATTGCGGGAAAAGATGCAATCGCTATCAATCCCAATGGAGGCTACCCCGTTAACATCAGACATATTGCTCTGTGAAAGGCAAGGGGGCGGTTCGCTGGTGCATTGTTAAGGGAGTCTCAATGTCAGGCGAGTAGTGCAGTCTACATTCCAGTTTGTGATTGTCTTGGTCTTTTATTCCGGTATGGGCATTTGATAGGTGATATATTACAGCGGTTAGTTTGTTCATTACACTGGGGGTTTCGCGTTGTGCTGACCACCTAACCGGGACATTTGCCTAGCACCCCAGGCCCCACGGTCACGAAAACGAAGATGGGCATCGTAGGCCTTGGCCCACTAGGGCTGTTGCGCCGATGGTTTAGTTTAGTTTGTTCATTAACATTATAATTTTATGTAAAATAACTGTTAATTAACCTTTGTTAATAACTTTTACTATCAATTAATATTATCTTAAAATAATTTAGAAAGTCTCAATTTAGCTTCTTGTTCTTGCATGAGTTCTAAAGCCCCAATATAGTGGAAGAGCTGCAATTTACTAATTTTGTTCAAATTACAGTTAAACAGCGGCTACAGTTTGTTAATTAACCTTTTAATTTTATGCAGTAAAATAATTTAAATTATCATTTAGCTTTCTGCTGATTGGCTGGTGTGTCTTAGAGCTCCGATATATAGTGATAGAGCTGCAAATTCCTAGTGCCCCAATTTAGTAATAGAGCCGTAAAGTACTTGCTCAAACATATCCGCAAAGTATATGCCCAGACAGCCGCATTTTGCCCATTTTACCCAAAGTACCTGGCCAGACAGCCGCATTTTGCCCATTTTACCTAAAGTACCTGGCCAGACAGTCACAAAGTACCTGTCCAGACAGTCGGAATCACAATTTAGTAGTAGATCCCCAAAGTACTTGCCCAGACAGCCGCAAAGTACCTGTCCAGACAGTCAGTTCCGTAAAATACCTGGCCAGACAGTCACATTTTGCCCTATTTACTCGCTCAGACAGCCTCAAAGTACCTGCCCAGACATTCAGAACCCCAATTTAGTAGTAGATCCCCAAAGTACTTGCCCAGACAGCCACAAAGTACCTGCACACCTTCTGTTAATTGCTAATTAATCTTCTTAATTAGCCTCCCCTCTACTCGGGGAGCCCTAAAGTACCCATCTCTTATCAATGATAGTCGCATTTTGCCCATTTTGCCCTTATCACAGGCGCAGACAGCCGCAGAGCCGCACTTCGCAAAGTACCGGCCCAGACAGAACCGCGGAATCGCAATGTCGTAGAACACCCATTTTCTATCTACTGTCAGGGAATTTTATTTTTGAAATTCAGTGGGAACCCTGGTATATTTGTGTGGGATGGCTCCACAGAACACACAAAAATGACCACGCTCGGGTTTAAGTTATAAAATTTAATGGATCTAGGCTAGGGTAGGCTAGGATCTAGTCCAGGCTAACTCTATTCATACAAATGGAGCACCAAGGCACACCGCACATCGGCTCGCAGGCCATCGCCGAAAAAATTTTTAGACAAAACGGAACAATAAAGATTAGAATTTGTGGTGTTAAAGTTGTCTTTGTAACCATTTCGATCAATGATCTTAAAGGCATTTCTTGGGACTCATCTGTCACGGGATCGACACCTGTGATGTATAGTTATTTCTCTTCTCTTAGGATTCTCGAACATTTCTACGAACTGACAAAGGTTATTTTTGGCATAAATACGACTTCAACCAATAGTGACTAACACCTCCTTGGACAATAAATGAAAAGGAGCCGTAACTTAAAAGCATCACAACTGTGTGAACACCTGTTTCCAACTGAATGGCGTCGTCAACATGACAGTAAATAAGTTTTATATTTAGCTCATTGTGTAGGGAAGTTGGATGCAAATAAATTCGTCTATTTTCTCACCAAACCGTAAATTAATTTTTCAATTGTCATCTTTCAAAGTCCCGATCACCCGTCTCAATTTTGCTGGAGTCGCATTTCAACAGCTAAAAGCCATTGTTGTGTCTTCTATGGATTTATTTATGCTCCTCAACATCCTGGTTCGATTAGGCTTCTCTCAATATTTTCCTGTTCGTTGATTAGTAGCCCTGTTTCCTCCATAAGTAATCGATCCTACCGTGTAGAAAGATTAAACAAATTATGTAAGCAAGCAGGCAAGTAATTAATCACAATGTTTTTCTACGTTACCTTAAATTGTTTTCGTTTATGTAAGGGTTATGGCCTCCTGATGAATTCACAAGTGCTACTTACTTATTATTTTATTGAAATTAATTGATTCTTGTTACATTTTAGCAAAATTTCTCACTTAAATTTTTACTGTGAAAATACTGAGTTGATCATTCTTTGAGTTCAAAATAAGCGTCATGGTTTATTACATTTGTATAATATCCTAACTTTTTGCTCCCTTTCTGATTACTTAGCTATCTTCAGTAGATCAAACATTGTAGATTTTTTCTCTGAATCTTTACGTATCTTGTTTCCCTATTCCAATTTCCAACCAAAAAGGATTTTAAGTGAGTTAGTGAAGTCATTTTTCATGTACAGTAGAAACCATGTAATAGTGATTCCAGAATGCTAAGGACATTCCGATTATAATATAGCAACATAATATTACATCGGTTGAAGTAACCATCAAGTAATAGGTCTATTAATAAGGTCTTAATAAAAGTTTAAGGTTTTAACAAAATTTTTGTTTGGGCATTTTCTTTCAAATAAGTTTGGCTAACCCTCGAGTGAAGCTGCATTACCAAAGTTGAACCACGAGTCCTTCACTTGTTTACTTTTTCTTCGTTCTTAGATTCTTCAAAGAATCACACAGTAAAAACCGAAAATCTCAAATTGCCTGACCTATAAAACTAATATCTCCTCAAACTTTCACCACTACCTCATCCGTATCGTTTTCCCTTTGCATTCCGTATCGATAAATCGCCGTATTATTCTAGGTGAGCTGGCTCAAACAAAGTGGGCTCTTCTCTCGCGCGGGGCCTTCAATGGAGCAAACATTCCATTGCCTTCTCAAATGGCTCGTTGGTGATTCAAAGTGATGTCACCATTCGATAGCATTTTGTGGGAGGGAGGCATATTAGCATGATGAATCACCACCACTGTCTCGTCCACAGCAGAAACGCGATATGTGAAAAAGACGATCTTGGGAAATAGGGTCATGCTGTTGCATTGAGTTGTGGTTACCTCTCTTATTTTTTCCACTGCTTAGTATTGTGACATGTTAATTCTGTGGAAAGTGAATCGTGTCTGTCGTCTTTCAAGCTATTTGTTTATTAGTAGTTAGCATTTGATTTGTTGATGTGTTTTTAATCGGCGTCCTACCATTTTCCTTTTCCTTGATTTGATGTAAACATTTGCTCCATCTGATTCTGAACTGAGGAGCGGATGCCATAAGTGTTGTATCACTAAATGTTCAACAAAAGATAGTTTTCTATTAAGTATCTTATAAAATGAATATTGCCATGTTTATTCAAATTGAAGAACATACAACGAATTAAGGAACACTTGATTAAAAGAAATCAAGCATTTAGGAAACTTGGAGGTTGCCACCATGCCACCCCCCTATATACCCCTTTCCCATGGACTGATGCCCCTCTCTCATGCCTAAAATGATCAACCTTTGTTTCATGAAAATGAACTTTTCAACACATCATACTTTTTCGTGAAGAAACAAGATTTTCATCTTTAAAGTTGGATATTTGGGTGTTTTTTTCGCAAACATTCACCTTCTTTGTTCTGAATGCAGTTTTCTTACATCATCTATCATGAATGTCCTTTCGATGTCGATGTATAATTTTCTCCTAATTATTTGAGAAACTTTTTCCCACGCTTCCTGGGTAAAGGCTCATTCTCACACCGTTTCACTTTCGCTGTTCATCCGGAGTGATTCACTCCTTTAAATCGCTCTTTTGCATAGAAAAGTGAAGGAATACGGTTTGAAACGCCCATTCACACTTTTCACTTTCTATGATTCTTCCAAAATGAACACCAAAAGGGAAAAGTCTGAGAATTGAGCCTCTATATTCGCCTCGCACCCCACACGTCATCAGAAGAACCACCAGGAACCTCCATCAAACCACCCATTGTAACCACCATGAGGCTGATTGAGTAACCAGACGTCTCCGCAGAGGTCAAAAGGAATTATATAGACGCTATCGGAAAGGTGAGGGAACGGCGATTCGAAGGAAATCTGTTTAAAAAAAACTTCTTTTTTCCTTCCTCCTCTTCCTTTGTTCTGCAAATTGGACGTGTCGTGGTGATTAGCCAAATGATCTGTCCCGCTCGACTTTCGATATCGTTTCGCGAGTTGAGGAGTCTCGAAGACACGGTCACGTGGATTTTTTGGTGCGTTTTTTTTTTGCGCGGCCTTGGGGGTGTGAAACACCTGCTGCATCGCGTATTGCTGCAATCCTCGTTTTGTTATGCTGCAGCCACCATCACCCACTTACCTTGGAGAGTGACCTGTTGATGAGGGGTTTGCAATCATTGCGCGCGTAATTTGGTTAACTTTGACTTCATATGGTCTTTACTTAAATGGGGATTTTTCGATAAAAGTTTTGGACTTAAATGAGTGAGCAAATTATTCCTATTTATAAAGTGTTCATTTCATATCTATTCCACCTTCTCTTGGTCAACCACATGCGTCTTCTCAACCACATGCCTTGAATTGTTTTGTCCTTTACGTCGGAAGATAAATCCTTACGAACCGATTTTGAAAGAGTTAAGGTCAATTTATTAACCATACCTACAAACTAGAGCAGAATGAATGTATTAGTTGATGTGGTTCATCATGCCATAGGCGGATTTAAGTGTTGGGTCCTGGGGAATACACTGGAAACCTTGGGGGGCAAGCGGTCCTCGATGGCTTTGGAAACATGATTTTCACTTATCCAACAACTCAATTTTC
The DNA here is from genome assembly GCA_024610705.1 of Tetragnatha versicolor. Lineage (NCBI taxonomy): Eukaryota > Metazoa > Arthropoda > Arachnida > Araneae > Tetragnathidae > Tetragnatha > Tetragnatha versicolor. The sequence goes on along the minus strand of JANDEH010000008.1, from coordinate 5,405,653 downwards.
TCAAAAGGTTGGGGACATTGTCCCCATGTCCCCCCATAAATCCGTCCATGATTACAACACTACTTCTAAATTGGTGTAGCTGAAACATTCATTGCTTTTCAAGTCATTGCAAATAAGATTTTGAAGCATTGACTAAATCCCATCTTATCAAAATTAACATCACCTTTAATTAGAAAAAATATTTTTTATTAGACTATCGATAAACTGTTGTTAAAGTGAAGTACCGCTTGGTCAGGAAAGCAACGAATACTGTTACTTTATGACAATTATTTTAAAAACCTACCTTGGTTCACCCGTGTTGATGTTTAAATACGTTTGTAATGGTAAAGGAAATTTATTTTGCACATGATGTACTGTGAGGGATTATGGGCTGCTTGGTTTGCAGCTTGGCTGCAAACTCTAAACCAGTAGATACTTATGAAATGCACAATCTATGTAAGTCATTAGGGTGATTCTGGTCAGGCCTATGTATTGCAGGACGTTGTAGTATAATGCACTATAAAAGCTTTAAACTAGGATTTTACGAAACTGTTAAAAAGTTTCTGATGATGATGCGTATCATTGTTTTGATTGCTCCTGCCCGAGGATCATTCATAGAAAATGCCATCAACGGGGTCCCATTCTAATCAAGAAACGTGTCCTGGGAATTACCCCTATCTCGAATGCCGATCTCTGTCGCGTTTTTTAATTGGCGTTCGCGTTCGGTCCATCATCCTGCACGATTATATCGTGATGACGGCCGACTCCCATCCAGCAGCAGGTGCTTTTGCCTGTCTACAAAATACTATCTGTATGCAAGCATGTGGTGGCGTGTGCAGATGCAGACGCTAAATGTCAAGGACTCGACTACTATTCGAAGCATGTGATGCCGTTTCCGTGTGTTTGTGCGTGCCTGTCCCATAGAGTTAGTACAAATATAGAGACAGCTTGCTCTTCTCCGTAAAGCAACCCTGCATGTCGAAAACTGAGGGACCTGTTTGCGAGGCAGAAAGAAATTTTTAACATGGGAAGTTCCATAGGCGGGTGGATTTTGGGGCATAAAAACTGCTCTTCCTCACAGAAAAATCAGGAGAAAATGAAACCAACAATTTTCCATTCGAGAAAAACCAATGAAGAATTGTTTAGTGAAGAAAAAATTTCTCTATCTGAATTAGTTTTTTATCTGTGATTTTTTTAAATTCCGCGGATTCGGAAAAAACATTTTTAAACTGTATTTTTATAATGTTTCTGGGGGAATTTCTTTAATAAAAGCTTCACATTATATAATATGAACCCTCCTGATTCGATACGAGTCATTTCCAATTCGTTTAAACGAGTATTTAAGGGAGAAAATTGCTGATTTTGTGGCCGAGGTAGAAACTGGAAGTTGGCAAAGCTTGGCGGTTTGAGCTTGGCGCGCGTTTTTGCCGTAGTTTCTTTACGTGGTCATTCGAAGTAACTTACTGATTTAATTTTCATTTATAAAGGCCACGAGCCACGATTATCTGAAATATTTCTGCATCTCGACGCATAAATGTTTAATTAGCTTTAATTTTGTTAAATTTTATTTAAGTTTGTAGAAATTTTGCTTCCAGTGTTCGGTTAATTTAAAACAGTCGTATATTATTGAAATATTATCTTACCTAAAATAATTCACGACACAGAATATTCTTTGAACTTATATCTATGGATTTTCCCGCCAATATAAGGCACAAAGAATCTAGGGAAGCTGTAATTCTCTCCTAATGGTTTGTGACATTCGACCGCAGGACCACATCATCTGGCTTTAACTTAATGAACTATGAGCTTTTTTTGTTTAAATTTATCACACTTTTCTCTCTTATTTCTGGAAATATGGTGTGAAGAGTTGTAGCGAATCTGATTGCTTAGAAATTAACCTAGTTTCCCTATTATATTTTAATAAAAACTTATTTTCATCTTATTATATTTTGATTAACAAATTTAAATACAAAAATAATTTGATTAGCAATTAACTGAAAAATACCCTATTTTGTTTTAGTAGTTCATTTGGTAATATTTAATAAATAATATTTTGTAAAATTCTTAACTGATTCCTTAACTTTTGACTTAATAAAAGAATTTTTTTGCAAGTTATAAATAATAGTTTAAATTTTTAATTTTCTATTAAATAATGTATAAAAATTTTCCTTAAGTGTTTATCAAGATAGCAAAAAGTTTAAAGTGTAACAATTGAAGTATGAAATATAAACATGACATGAAGTTAAACATAAGGAATGCATGCATTTAATATTAGTTGTTTTTCTTCTGAATAATATTAATTTGATAGCGATACCTTTAAGTGAACCTTATAGTGATATAAGTAAAAGGGGATTTTTAAATGGTATTATTCACTAGAATATTTTAAGCAATCGTGTTTTAATTGTCATTTTGAAATATTAAATTATTTGTAATTTTAAGTTGCTCAAATTAAAATAAAAAAAATACAGTATACCTTTAAGTAGACTTACTAAAGACAGTTTTAACAAAAAATCGTAACAAATACCTGTTTTTTGAGTGGGGGAATATATTTCCTAAAGAAGAAAATTACAGAAAAAATTGGGAGATACGAGTAGCATTGTTTTGGTGGAAGCATCGACTAAAAATGAGATTTAGAACATTCATATTTTATAATTATATATAAATGTAGTGGACACAGCAAATACAAGGGAGGTTTCGTTAACTTTGTTTAATTAAAGACACTAGAACTACAATTTACAAAACATAAAGGGGGACAATCACAGACAAAGAAGTAAACAAAGGAATTTGAGAGCTCTCTCGCTCATGTCCTCGCTATCTCAGTTCTCTCGTGGCTCTGCCCGCTCAAGCGTAAGGGCGTGGTTTGCGCGTGTGGTGAGAGGAGCGGAGTTGAGTGGTGGGGATCCTGCTTCCCACAACACTCGGCATATCCTGGCATGGCTGAGACCTCGCAGCCAGTTAAAGCAGCTGAAACGAAAACATAAACACAGCAAAAGAAAAAAAATAATATCCTCAAAATAACAAAAAAGTTTAAGATGCTTCATCATTATGAGAGTTAAAAAAAATTATAAAGAACATTGAAATAAACACTGAAAAAAACATAAGGAAAAAAAACAAAAAAAAAGTTTACAGACGTAAAGTTGACAGCGTATAAACCGGAAACTGAAAAAAGCTGATTAATACAAAAATAAAAATAGTATAGGTGGCTTCATAGTTGAAAAACGCTCGAAGTGTTCAAAAAGAAGAGTCTGAAAAGAAAAAAAGAGTCAAAGTTAGGCAAAAAGAGAATGTTCAAAAATTGTCAATCCAGGGTTTCATATGATCTGCTGCTGTGGAGGTAACGTTAGGTCCTTCATGAGTCCCGATCTTTTCTACTTCGTACCGGTCGTTATACTTCACTTTCGTGATACGGTAAGGTCCGAAAAATTTTGGGCGTAATTTAAGTCCTGTTCCGAATTGGGTTCTCTTGATTGCAACCAAGTCGTTGACTCGGTAACGCGTAGCAGGTTTTCGTCGGTTGTTATACTGGCGTTTGTTTTCCTCTTGTATTTTCAGAATATTCTTCTTGGCTTCATCTCTCAGGTTTTGCCTTTCTTTCATCATGCTGGCGTGGAACTCTTCTCTCAGGATTGAAGCAATTCGTTGATCTTCAACGTTTCTCATTTTCTTACCAGTCATTAATTCAAAAGGAGTGAAATTGGTGCTACGGCTGGTTGTGCTGTTAATTATTCTTTGGACATCAGGCACATGTTTGAACCACTTGGTGGGGTCGTTGATGGCAATTTTGGCTAAGACAGGGATTAGAGTTTCGTGCAGGCGCTCAACTTGACCATTTGCTCTGGGAATACCTGTAGTGGTGAGGATATGGTTTATTCCTTGAGAGGTGCAATATTCTGCAAAGTCTTTAGAGGTAAAGGCACTTCCTCTATCAGTGATAATGCGTTCAGGGTTGCCAAAAACAGTTTGCTGGAGAGTCAACTTTTCGATTACACAGTGGGTTGTGGTGGATTTTACTGGATACAGCCAAACGAATTTGGAAAAGGCATCTATTACGCTGAGAATGTGATTGTAATTCTTGTTAGTAGAGGGTAATGGGCCTATGAAGTCCAAATGGTAAGTTGTTAAAGGTGCATCGTCTTTCGGGATAGGATTCAAGGTACCTTCTGCTTTACCACGTTTTCTATTACACAAAATACATTCGATGCAGTTGGATATGACTTGCTGGACTTTGTCTTTTAATTTGGGGATGAAATAGTCGCGCTTGATGAGTTCCTCCGTCTTGGCAAGGGCAAAATGACCTTTACTGTGTGCTTGCTGTATGATTTCTCTTTGCATAGCCTCAGGGATTACAATTAAGTCACACTCAGGTGTGCTCTTGTAGAGAATGTCATTTTTGATGGTAAATTCTGTGGTGTTGTTTTGGTTACACAAAATTTTCATAGCTTTAATGTAGTCGTCTTTGTCTTGAGCATTAGCGATTCGGCTGGTGATCTCAGAATGAGCGGTAACTGTGAGGACTGTATACCGGCTTAAGGCATCTACATGGGGCAGTTGGCGTCCAGGTCTATGAATAACCTCAAAGTCAAACTCGGCTAGTAGAAGTGACCATCTAGTAACTTTCGGACTGAGATCTTTTTTATGCAGGGTTTTTGTAAAGGCATCACAGTCTGTGATAAGCTTAAATTTAGTACCAAGTAGGTAAATACGGAATTTTTTGACTGCTTCAATGATAGCTAAGATTTCCAGCTCGTAACTTGAATATTTTTCCTGTACAGGTGTTGTTTTTTTGCTCATGTAATGGATGGGGTATAACTTTCCGTCTTCGCTCTGTTGAAGGAGGACAGCTCCAAATCCAACACTGCTCGCATCAGTGTGTAGCTCTAAGGGATAGTGTTGCTGGTATATGTGCAAGACCGGATTGGATGTTAAAATGTTCTTTAGGGTCTGGAAAGCAGCTCTCTGGGATGAACCAAAGTCAAAAGTTGAGTCTTTACGTAGGAGGTCGCTTAATGGTTTCGCAATTTCTGCATACTTGGGGATAAATTTTCGGAAATATCCGGTTAAACCAAGGAATGATTGGACGTGTTTATGGGATTTAGGTTCAGGAAAGTTACGTACTGCTTCAGTTTTCAGAGGTGAAGGCTTTAAGGTACTGTTCTCTATAACATATCCTAAAAATTCAATTCTGCGTGTTAAGAAGTTGCACTTTTTAAGGTTGATCTCTAAGCCATACTCGCTAGCTCTTTGCAAAACTCGTTTTAGCTTTTGGAGGCCCTCTATTTCATCGGAAGAAGGTATGACTAAGTCATCAAGATAAAGAATCAGGGTGTTATCTGCTAACAAATCTTTGAAAATACAGTTAATGTAGCGCATGAAGACAGTTGGACTGGTGGAGAGACCAAATGGGGTTTTCAGGAATTCAAATTGACCACTAGGTGTGACAAAGGATGTGAATTTCGTACTTGATGGATCCACAGGTACGTGAAAAAATCCATTCTTCAAATCGAGGGAAGAAAATACTTTAGCGTTCTCGAGTTTGTCAATAACATCATCAATGAGGGGAAGAGGATATCTATCTCGAATTATCTTCTTATTAAGTTGTCGAAAGTCTACGCATAATCGTGGTTGGCCATTTTTCTTTCGGCAAAGTACCACAGGGGCAGCATATTCAGAGCAACTAGGTTTAATTATACCTTGACTCAGCCATTCATCTATTTGAGATTGGACTATTTTTTGTTCAACTATGGGAAGTCGTCTTGGGCGCTGACACACAGGGATATCATCAGAAAGTATGATTTTTAAGGAAACTTCAGTGGATTTAGTAACATTATTGGGAGAGTAATTGTGGAGGAGTGAAGACACCTCTTGTTTAATCTTAGGATTTAAAATGTGAGATAAATCAACCTCCTCTGTTACACTTACATTTGCAATATTACACAAAAAATCATCGGTATTAGTACTACTCTTAAGGCTTAACTCTTCAACAGGTTTATCAAAACAATTATTTGGAAACACTTTTTCATGAGAAATAGTTACCGTACTGACTTGGGTAACTGGCTCTAAAGCTTTCTCTATCTTAATAGTACCATCACAAAAAGAAAATTTTACTCTGAGCAATACATCCATTCCTAATACAAAATTATTGCTAACACTTTCAAGCACATAAATATTAGCAGGAATATTAAAACCATCAATAGAAATAACACTATTAAAGTAGCCTAATGGAGTAATCTTATTTCCACTGATACCAACAAAATTAATATCATCTTTACTTAATACAGGAGAACCAAGTTTAAAGTATAAATTCTTGTTAATCATAGTAGCCTCACTACCTGTGTCTATTTGGGCTTTTTCAGTTATATTTAAAATTTGGACATCCTTCATTATTTTCCTCTGACAAGGTTGTACCAGACTTTGGTGAACAGCTAGAGATTCAGGACAATTTTTGGCTAGATGATTGGCAAATTTATTGCATTTAAAGCACTTGGCCCCTTTTTGCTTTTCGGGACAACTATAACCTTTGTGACCACTTAGTCCGCAGTTGAAACAGGTCGGGTTCTCTGGGATAGGGAGTCTGCTAGTTTGAGGTTTCAAAGGGGAAGAACGATTGTCTCTTCTCAAGGGTACAAAACTTCTATCTTGTTTATGGGAATTTTCTGGGATGTAGGTCCTGGCAGATCCATGGTGGGTTTTAAAAGATGAGGGTCTATCCCTTTGCATCTGTTCATTAGCTTTCTCAAAAATCTTTAATTTATCTTTAAACTCTGGGATGGTTTTGCATCCATACAGAATAAGTTTCTGATTATAAGGGTCATGAATACCTTTTATAACATACTCAAATAGGGATAGCAAGTCTACTTCGCCTCTATTGGCGATTTCACGCATGTGAATAAAATACGTTGACACCGACTCATCGTGCCGCATCTTTCTCTGGCGCAAAAGATGGTGTAATTCGGCACCAGTAATTTTACAGCCGAATTCCTCAAGCAATTCCTCTTTAAGCTGGTCCCAAGAGGATAATCCTCGAAGGCTTTGCGCAAAAATCTTCGCGTCCTGCTGTAATGTCTGTTTGGCGAACAGAAGACATTGCAGTTCGTCAAGGCCGTAAAGCGCAAAAATTTCCTCCAGATTCTGAATGAATCTCTCAACAGGGTAATTATCAGTGCCGCAAAACGGGCGTACCGTTTTCTTCAAATCGTCTATGGAAAACGATAAACACGCGCGCTGGGGGGGATTTGGCCTTTGTGGCTGGCCTGGCACTGAGCCAAAATATTCGGAGCATTGCAACTCGCTGAGCTCTGATTGACACCTCCGATCAAGGTCTTCGTCTGCAGGTTTTGGTTTCGGTTCCGATTTGGAAGAAAGTACATCATCGTCACTCTCAGACTCTGCGGAACTAGATTTGTTATTGAAAAGGGTTAGATCTTGAAGGGAATTTAGAATGGATTGAAGCATAATTTCATTTTCGCTGTCAGGCTCTAGATGTAGCAGATTTATTACAGAGATAATCTCAGGAGTAGTTAACTTAGTGAGGAGAGATTTCTTTAGGGTATCAATATCGAAAGTTGGGGGAAAGCCAGAAAATTTTCTAAGCCTCTTGCGACTGTCTCGATCGTAGGGAATATTATCAAAACAAATGTCATGCAGTAACTTCAGGTGGGCAGTTTTGCCGGTTTTGAGGCTATTTCTAAGATAAGGTATATCAGCAAGAGTAAGTTGTGACATGTTGAAAATGGACTCACCGCTGTTGTAGAATCAGATGAGAAGAACGATGCTCACGTAATAGTAATCCAAGGGGGAATACGTTGGCGGTTGTCGCTGCGATGCGAATCACTCGGACTGGACGTGGTCTCCCTCTCGGTCTCTCTCGGCACTCTCGGTTGTGTCTCCGAAGGATCGATGTGGCTACGCTGGTGCTCAATGTCCATCAGAGTGTAACTCTGACATCGCGGCTATAGCCCCGCGGACTGGCTTAGTTCATCAGGACGGTGGATGGCAAGTTCGGTAAGGGTGGATCGTATTGTGTCTGACACCATTTTGTAGTGGACACAGCAAATACAAGGGAGGTTTCGTTAACTTTGTTTAATTAAAGACACTAGAACTACAATTTACAAAACATAAAGGGGGACAATCACAGACAAAGAAGTAAACAAAGGAATTTGAGAGCTCTCTCGCTCATGTCCTCGCTATCTCAGTTCTCTCGTGGCTCTGCCCGCTCAAGCGTAAGGGCGTGGTTTGCGCGTGTGGTGAGAGGAGCGGAGTTGAGTGGTGGGGATCCTGCTTCCCACATAAAGCTGCAAAATTTTTAAAACTTTCCTTCATAACAACATTAGATAGGGCCCACAGGTTGGAGACAACTGAGATAAAGTGATCGAAAAAAGCAAGCACGCGAAAAACCGGAAACGCCAAAAGAGGGATTTAGAGGCCAAATTGGCAATGGTTTGGCGAATGGCAAATTGTCATAAAAAACCGATTTTGCGAGGCAGCGAAACGAAAAACCGACACGCTTAGAACAATGGAGCAGATGTTCCAAGCTGTCTCTATATTTTGTACTAACTCTATGGCCTGTCCCTGAAGATGGGAATGCGGTGTGCGTTTGTTCAGCGTCCGGATTCCGGAGTCTGTTTGTTTGGGATATGAATCAATATTTTTTTTATCGGCAATCAGCACACTTTGTGGATCGTTTTGCGTCAGAGCTGTTAACGTCATTGATGAGTGTACTGCAGTGTTTGTTCTCCTGAGGCCTTTCTCAAGAGTACTGCAGTAGTTGCTCAATTGACCCCTCTTTTTCCCCGGCTGTCTGTGAATGGTGTCACACATTTTTGATCCCTCCCCTGTGCCTGTGCCACAAAGCAGGGTTGTTATGTTTAAAACACTTTGTTTTAAACACGTTTAAAACAAAGCAAAAAACATTGTTTAAAACACATGTAGTTTTTAACAAGTTGCTCCTTATATTTAGGCAACAAACTCACTATTTTCATGTATGGATTACCCAGAGCCTAAAAAGATGGTGCCAGGTATAAGGTTTGGGTACAAACCACCAAACCGCCATGACATAGGCAGTACATTACTTGATAAAGAGCATGATGCTGTGAAGAAAACTTACAAAAATCATTTAAAAGAATGAACTGTTTGTGGTGTATTTAAAAGTATAGCTTTATTAATCTAATTTCAATTTGAAAAGTCAAATTTAAATATTTAAAAATCATGGATTTTTATCATTTCTATGTCGAGGGTAAAAAAAAACAAATAAAACGTTTTAAACAAAAAAAACACGTTTAAATCAAATAAAACATGTTTTTTTTTTGTTTTTTATTAAAAAACATGTTTTTTTCAACCCTGCCACAAAGTCATTGAGCACGAAGGGACACACTTCTCTTAACCCTCACCTGTGTTGAGATTGGAGGAGGATGCCGTACCCCGAAATATCTGGGCTGTACCCCCGAAATTAAAAATATATAAAATCAAAATTGCTTCCACAAGGTTTGAAAAAACTTTAAACCCTGCACTTTTATTCTAGCTGAAGTGATGACTTCCTTATAATTTCAAAATCAACTTTTATTTGGTTAGTATAGCTTTGGTAAAAATCTTGCTTGTACTTCTCTGTATAAGCTACTTTCCCCCCATAAATTTTTTTTGCTGATTTGCATTGTGTGATATCAGAATTCTTGCAACCCCCTCTTGTTATTTACTCATTAGTACCACAGATCAGAGCCGCTGACAAGAGTGGTCAATTGTGGCAAAATGTCCCCGACAAGGCAGGGTTGAAGAAATCTTCATTCTAAAATTCAACAATTTCTTGAAAGGGAATCTCCGGGCCCCCTGATCTTCTGGGACAGTGTTGTGCCGATAATGTTGTTGGAGAGGCACATTAAGTTAAATTTAAATTGAATAAGGTACATTGCGTTGTTGGAAAAAAGAAGTAAAAGGTGACCAAGGCAGTTGATGAGCTTCCTAAAGCCGTGAGTTGCTTATTATGGATATTAATGGTATAAATATATAGATAATATGGCACTTGCATTATGGGACAGTCAAAATGCGGTAACACTATATGCATATAATAGTACCACCCCCTGAACCGAATTAAATAATAAAACAAAAGCACTATAATGATTAATTGTTAAACTTACATTTTGATGAACTCCGCCGTGCGCCAAAATTAACCAGAGATTACATAGTGGAATAAAATAAGTAAAAAAAAGATTTTTTAAAAAACGCTTTTATTGAAGTGCTCTAAAAGGTCAAAAATAATTTATTCGGTTTGACAAATAATTTATTGGGAAATAGAAAATAACTTTTTGGTAAGTAAAAAATAACCGATTTTCTAATCACTAAAAATAAAAGCGTGGGCGCTAGTAATTTATATATATTTTTTAAAATTAAAACTTTTTATTTATTTTTTAAAATTTGTACAAATTCACCTGACGGTATGGACCCGTATTGGTAAATTCAAGTACAGTAACACTAACATCTATGCCGAACGAGGATTCGAACCCCAGACGTACGGCTTTGCAGTCAGATGCACTAACCACTAGGTCATTACATCGGTATTTATGTGTAATTTTACATAAAAAAATACGTAATAGAGAATTTAAAGTGAATCCATCCCACCCAAACCTCACAAATGAGAAATTTGTAAATTTTACCCCATGGAACATAGAATAAAGAAGTTGGAATAAATAGTGAATGAAGAATTATACTAGCGCCCACGCTTTTATTTTTAGTGATTAGAAAATCAGTTAGTTTTTACTTACCAAAAAGTTATTTTCTATTTCCCAATAAATTATTTGTCAAACCGAATAAATTATTTTTGACCTTTTAGAGCACTTCAATAAAAGCGTTTTTTAAAAAATCTTTTTTTTACTTATTTTATTTTTTACTTTTTAGTCATGGTATTTTTTTAAACAAAAACTAAAAAAAAATATTTATTTCAACCATATTTAATCTTATGTTCAATCTTATAATTTTAGTTTTCTACTATATGATGGCTTCGCGAGCAACAGTTCAGCGCTGGCGACGACTAAAAAAATGGTCCCGCGACTCAATCCGAACCGATCCCCCAATTTTGTGGGAGGGGTGACACACGAGAAACAACAAAGTTAATTAAAATCTATTTAATATTGCAAGGGGTACCGTATAATTACAAAGCGGAGTGATTAATCGCGCATCCACTCGCTCACCGATGAAATCCATCCATATCAAAAAGATTCACAAGAAAAAGAAAATGCATTCAATAAAATAAAAATAACCAATCGTAAGCCCAGACAAAAATAAAACTCAGAATATCAAGGAGCAAACCATAGAGTTAGGAAAGAAGAATAGAGGAGGAATCGGGTCCGATTTCAACGGAAGCGAGCGATCCCATGACTGCCTAGCATGTCAAAGTTATGAGTTACGGTATTTCACGCTATTTGGCGAGGTTATCGCGCTGTTTAGCACGGCGCGGCGCTCAGAATATATATATTTTTTGTTGCCTTATAAGTTTCGTATATTTGTATCAATGCTATCGTATTTTTTACAGTTAAAATATAAATTAGTGATAGCTTCTGCTTTTAAAGGTTACATTTTATTTAAGCAATTTTAATTCCAGTATCTGTTTTCTGAAACATAAATGAAATTAACACTACTCTATATCCTATTCTAATTCACAACGTAAAGCACACGCAATATTTAAAGGAAAGCAATTTTAAATTGATGAATACAAAAATTAAAGTAAACTGTTACTTTAAGTGGTTAGAAAGATTTAAAAAATAGTTAATTAATTTTGCTTTTATATAGAAGTGCATAAATTGTTGAAGCTTGAAACTTCAAAATTTAAATACCCAAAAACTAATAGGAAAAAGAGTGACGGTAATCTTCATTCATAAGAGTATGTGGCTTCAAAATAATATTTTTCTGAAAATAGGGGGGTCTTATGCAAAACCCCAACCAACCAATCTGCTGATTACAGTTTTTTTAATGGCAAACTCGCAACTGAAAAAATATTTTCGAATTAAACATTTGATGGCTTTTGAACTAGTAAATTAAATTAATAAGATTACATTCTACTGATTAGGTTTTGTGTTGAAATTTCAAGGATATCAAAGCGAAATTTTTTTAAACAGCCCCAGTGATGGAGAAATTAATTATAATTGCATTATTTTATTGAGGTATTAAAATTCTAAAAGAAGTACCAAAATCTTGTACAAATATCCATAATATTATTAACAATATTGTTACAAAAATTACATAAATGTAAATATTGGTAACTTATTTTGATACATCTAGCATTAATGTAGCAGCAATCTAAAAATAGTCTTTACAATATGGCAAAAAACATCCACAGAAACTTAAAAAAATCACAATTATTTAGAAACTGCATCTCAATAATTGGAATATGCATTTATATTATTCCTTAATAATTATAGGAAATTATTTTCTTGAATTCTTGAGAAAGAGGCAAAATAAAAAATAATAACGCGCTCAACCCGCACCAACACAAAACAAGCGCCAAGCTCGATCGCCAATGGCCGCCAAAGCTCATTTCATGACTTAACTTCGTAAAAAACAATTTTCAACCAGAAATATTGATTTGAATGACTCAAAAACACATCCAATCTAATCACAAATCTTCATTTTATAATACTAGAAGTAATTTAACTGAAATTCTGTCAAATTTAATCGAATATAGCTCGTGAAAGTCGAACGAACTCGGCGCGAAGTTTTTTAAAATCATATTCATAAAAATGTTTCGGAGATATTATAAATTTTTAAGCTCAAAATAATTATTATTTTCCTTCTACATCATAAACAGGTGTTTTTTTCTTTTTCCGATCATTTTTCTATGAGTTATTACGATTTTTCACCTTAGAAATCGACGGGTCTATGGGAGCTCCAATGTTAAAGAATTCTTTTTGCCTAGCATTGATCTTTGGAACACAGGGTTGCCGTCCATGCCGTCTCTATTATTCTTTTACCTCTATGGAGCAAACAGTATTATCCACTCTTTTCAGTAGTCCATAAATTATAAAAGTAGTAATTTTCTTATCTCTCGATTCCTCGGGATGGGGCACCAATTTTCGGCGATTTCTCGCTTCTCTGGCGATCGATTTATTTCTCGCAGTCATTATCTTAAATCGCTAATTTTCTTAATTGAAAGGTAGGAAATCACGTTTTGAAGATTGAATATTGTGGTGATATACCTAATATATTATCTTACAGGTTTTGGGAGCCATTGGCTTCACGGAACTGTCTCAAATTTGAATTAAAAGGATAACTAAAAATACTCGTTAATTACCTTAATTACGGTGTTTTTGACTAGTTGATTATTGAATATTGCATCTTCATCGGGTTAACACCATGGTGCAAAGTTTCAGAACTTTATATCGTTTGGAAGTGCCTGAAATTTGTAAAATAAAAAAGTGGTTAATCGTCTGTAATTATCGTAATTACTGGGCAATTCTCGTTTTGACTTTTGAATATGATGAAGTTATGCCTTATAAACAATTGTGCACGGTTTAGGGAGAATAGCCCCTTGGGAAAGGTCTCAAATTCTGGTTTTTCTGTTAATTAAAAATACTCGTTAATTAACTTAATCCTTTGGTTGTTTGACTAGATAATGGTTGGATATTGGAGTGTCATGAGGGTTACACCGATGTGTAAAGTTTCGGGGCCCTGACATATCGGGAAGTGCCCGAAAATCGAGTTTTAAAATTCCACCTGTAAAACGCCGCCAAAAGCAAGTAGAATAAAAGCGTTTAAAAAAGAAAATAGTCTCGCAAGCGAGAGAAAAAGGTTATTGTTTTTGAGAGAAAGGAAAGAATGAATCCCCCCGTTGCTGTGTCGGCCAGCTTATATAACTTCGGTCGGGGGTGGGTTAATCGCTAATCCCTGATGGGATTAGCTGGACGTCCCCCTCTCCCTCGCATTCCTGGTGGTCGGAGCGGGGAGATGTTTGGGGTAATCTGTTTCAATTTTTGTGGGGCAGACAAACTTTCTTTCTTATGTGATATTAGTTTAATATTTAAATTTCATTAGCCACTCCAAACTCCCCCCTCCAATCACAAAAACAGTGTTTGTTTGGCAAACAAACTGTAGCTCATCGTGTCTTGCTGTTTTAGAGCGACTGTTTAAATTCATTTTGAGAATGAGAAGTTCGACTTGTTGGATATTATCTATTTATTATTCAGATTGGCAGGGGCGTAAATAAGCAGTGGCAGCCAGGCTTTTGTTCCACCTTGGAGATCCTAGGACGGGCGCCTCTTGTGTCTGTCCGCGGCTGAATGTCCTCTCACCTGTCAACCAACCGATAAGATTTGGCTCCGAACTTTGTCTGGAAATACAAACTCGTGGGAAAACGATAAGGGAAAGTGACCATACCTGGGGGTATTTGAGGGAGAGAACATCTTCAATTGATACTTTTCCGGGGGGAAACAGTTCGAAGGATGCCCCTAGTGGTCTCGACACGAAACAGTTATTTTTGGTCTTGCTGCGAAACTGTTAGCGAGCTCACCGATCAAAGTAGTGCAGAAAAATGACCAGAAAAGTAATTTTAATCAGGCCGGTAATCCCAACCCCTGTTTCCATGGCTATATCCCCTACGCCTAGGGAAAGTGAAGGTAAGGCCTTATTTATTGTAAGGATATATTAGTTACGTTTACTATTTATTCTAGAATTACTATTTCAGCTGTTTAAACTCAAATTTAAGAATAAAACTAGGTATTAGATCTAAACTAAAACATGTTATTTCAACAGTAATGGAACGACTCTTGCACTTACAATTAATTAAGAATAACTCTCTTGTGCCTCAATTTAATAACTGTGTTTTAAGTACATTTAAAGTGTTTATTCACTCTTTTAAACGATTGAAAAACTCTTAAGTAATCACTCTTAACCCCCAAAAAACTGTTGTCCCAGTATGAAGAGTTAACATTTTGTGTCAGGTACTGGATGTATCAGTAAAAAATTTCACTTAAACTTTTTTTCTAGCTTACGGAATTAATCAGTGATAAAATCAAAAATTATTTCGTTAAAAGACGAATTATTTATAGTGTGATTCAGGGGTGCAGAAAATGTTCCAGGGGACAATAATTCCCCAGAACAAAATTTATTTTGTCTCAAAATTCCCCATGTTTTCATTCCAGTTTATGTTACTAAAGTAGAACATAGTTTTTATATAAATAGTTTTATTGTGTGTTACTGTATGATTCAATAATTACCAAATAACCCATAAGTTTTAAATTTTTAAGGACTTATAATGTCTTTTATATTCTTTCTTATGCAAGTCACCTTAGCAGAAAAATGTCCCCAGTTTCAAAATATACAAATAAATTATTTTTCTCAAATATTAGCTGCAGTAAAACTAGTCTCTTTTACCTTTTACTTAACTTTTTAGAAGTCAAAAACATATCTGTAGTTGTTAAACAAGAACGCGATTTTTAGTGAAACCCACCAATCCCGCCATGGATATATACGTTGTTTTTTTCTGCATATCTATAAAAACGCCACGAAAAGCTTAAGTTTCAGGTATTCACCAAGGAAACTAATTTATTCGGTGTAGATCCGTAGTTTACCCCAAAAGTAGACACGTCGGTGAATCCACAAGATCCCTTATGGACTTTTAAAGTTACCAAATTCCCAAACATAATTTCCCACCTCAGAAATCCGCGTTAATAAAATAATTTTTGGAACCACTGCGTCTTGGGCTTACCTGAACTATCTGATGCTCGCATGAAGTTATTTGCTCACAGTCTCGTTTCCTAACTAGTGCACGTTAAATATCTTTTATCTTATATCAAACAAAACATTGGAGTGAATTTATAGCTTTCCCGTGTAAGTTCTTATTTTTAATTTTCCTGTTCGAGATAATGGGGTTATCTTGCAGCTAAATTTGTATTAGACATCAACCACGTGAACTGAAAGCTACACCGTACTACACTGAATGTTGACGAGATTTTGAGGACTGGAAAAAATAATCTTTGAGAAAACAGAAAATATCTGGCAGCAAAAGTGAGCTTTTTCCTTTCCATGGAATTTCTCTGTTGATTGCGCTTGTTTTGTATGCAACGACTTTTTCTGCGAAAATCTTAAGAAACACTAAAATTTCCAAAGTTGGAAAAAAAGAGACTAGTCTGTAAAGAGACAATATGTAGTTAAAAATAGAATATATTTCCGATGGATATATTCTCTAAAGTTGCGAAACGATCGTGGTTACAGAAAAAGTTCAGCAAACAGAGAAATTCCATGGAAAAGAAAGCTCAGGCAACTTTTGCTGCCAAAACTTTTCAGTTTCTGTAAAATTGCAGTGTGTTAGGGAAAAAAATCAAAGATCCATTAAGCTCATCTTCAAAATCATCTCTCCCTCCTTTTTTTTCTTTTTCCCGGATAACTTACCATCGCACCCTTGCTCAGCCAAGAGTTGGCGTTTGGTGGTTTGGGAGGGATTGTTGCGCCTCATCTTCGAATAGTGAATAGTGTTTACCGACCCTCTGAATCAGGAATGGGATCTTTGGCTAATACCGCATAGTGAGTGGCAGTTGGGGATCCCACCTGTTTATGTTTACCTCACAAGGGTCTTTCCATTTAAAACTATCGGTTTTAAACAGGGCCGCCGAGAGCCAAGTCGGGCCCCGGGGACAAGGTTGGGAAGCGGGCCCCCAGTAACATACCTATACTTCTCATTTTGAGGTAGGGGACAAAAATTTTCTGAAGTACCCCCACCCATGCATTCATATGTTGTGCCGATAATTTTGAAAAGGCACGTTAGGTTAAATTTTAATTTAAATTGGATAAGGAACATTAATTTAAAATTGGATTGAAATTGATTCATTGCGTTGTGTTTAAGTAAAGTTAAAGATGAGACCTAGGAAGTTGATGAGTATCCTAAAAATTGTGAGTTCAATACAGACACAAAGGTTAAAATTATTAATTATTTATTATTGATGATATAATATAAAATAGATTATAAATAAACACTATTATTAAAAATAAGTACACAATAAAAAAAGGTAAACATAATACTGATTAAAATAACATCACCCCCTTGAACCGAATTAAATAACATATTAATCAAAACTTACATTTCGTGCAGATGGCCATTTTTGTTGAAGGTCCCCAGAAAAGGAAGCGGAGACATAGAATTAGGAAAATAGTCTCGCAAGCGAGAGAAAAAGGTTAGTGTTTTAAAGAGAAAGGGCAAGAGAGTGAATCTCCGGGGTCGGCCGGGCTTATATAACTTCGGTCGGGGGTGGTTACATACATCATCAGGGATTAACGGGACGTTCCCTCTCTCCCTTGCATTCCTAAACCAGGGTGGTCGGAGCGGGAGATGTTTGTGGTGACCCACTTCACTTTTAGAGGCAGACATATCTCCTTCTCTTAGTAATAATTAAAAATATAATAGTATAATAACTTCCCTCTCCAATCACAACACATAGGCTTAATGTAATTTTTAGAATATTTCTAGACAAGATCTGAATTTACTCAACTTAAAAATATCGTTTTCTTTTGATAATACGATGAGTAACAAGCAATAAAGGGGATCTGGGGGTTCCCCCAGAAATTTTTTTGAAAATATGTCCCTAGAAAACTGAGAATTTACTCATTTTTGAACATTTATGTGAACAAATTAACTTCCAAAATATTCAAAAATATATCCCTCTTAGAACTCAATATGAAAATCTTTGGGTCACGGGTCCCCTACAGGCCCGGGGGAATCGTACCCCTCGCCCCCCTCTCGTCAGGCCTGGTTTTAAATGACCTTACCGGCGGTAGAGCAATGGGCACTATTGCCTAAGCTCTTTTTCCCTCTACCGCGAGGAAGAGGGAGACGCCACCCCCAAAGTAAAAAAGCAAGCCCGCCTTAATTTATATATTTTTTGACTGAGGGCCTAGTTTTTAGTAACCAATAACGTGCCCTTCACCTTCCTGTTGAATTAGGCTAAGCGCGACTTCTGTCTCGGCGACTTAAAACACTAGTCACTCGAGAGCAATGCATTTCTATGAGGAAATTCTTGGTCTATAGCCCAGTAATTTTAGGCGAAAAAAGTGGTCGATAGCGGAATAATTTATAATTAGCTGAAAATTTCAGGATAAGCTCTCTATGATCTGTACAACCCACCATGAAAAGTCTCTAAAGATCTTCCGTCGGCGTCATTTCAAAATGGCGGATCAAAGATGGCCGCCTACCATTTTTGCCTTTTCCCATATTTTCGCTCATATCTAAGTCAAAAATTAATATTTTTTAGTTCTGTAAAGGGATTTGAACTCAGGATAGATGCCGTTTTCAAATAAAATTTATAGTTTTGCGATAAAAATATAATAAATGGGGTGAAAAGGGATTTTATTCATGCCAAACTGCAAAATTTTCATTGTTGTTTGCATACTTTGCCATATAACTTTACTAATAGAAAAATCGATCGAAAAAAATATGATTGTTTTTAGTAGTACCATTATTCAGGATTATTCTGGAAAAATATTTTTTAAAATCCGCTGAAAATTATCCGAGATATTTAATTTTTAGTAAAGTCTGTCATGGCGCGAATGGTATTGGGTAGTATACTAAGGTACGTCGAACCGCACTTATTTCAGAGGACCAAATCGTAATAGTGCGGAAAAGTTGCCTACCCATAACAGTAACTTATGTGTAAAATTTTAGCCCTGTCAAATAATATCTTCTGTTCCGTTTTTTGGCCTAAAGTTTTGACTTTTTACCAAAAATTTGCTATTTTGTAGTATTTTTTACAGTTCTGTGGCCTTCTGATGCTCAGATTTTTTTCAAGAGGTGTGGTAGGGGTCTAGGGTGATTATTCCGTGAACTCCATCCTCATACCTTCCTTTCCCCCAACGGGAGCTGGGGTTTTGTGGGCGAGCGTGCTGGTAGTAATGTTGGCTTTCCCTCCAAACGCCATTGCTAAGCCCTCCTCCGTTGCCCGTTTTGTGCATCAAAATCTCACATAATTAAAATTTTTTTATCAGTGACCCTGAATCCACCCCTGAGTAGTATCTTTCCAACAGGTTCCCTGTATTTTTGGTAATTTTTTTAATTTTTCGTTTACTTTAATTCAAAACTTGCAAACAATTATTTTTTTACAATATACGCTTTTACAAACTGGGAATTGCCATAATGGAGATGGGGGGATATAGTGCGTATTGTATAAAGCACCCAATGGTATAAAACCAAAATAAAATTCCGAAGAATATTTATATTTTAAGGAGAATTTGAGTAAATTTCTAGTGTTTTCTGTTTTTTAAAAAAGGAAATATATTCCCCTATCTTGATTACACCCGTAGCACCACACACCTTGCTGGAAACTCTAGTAACTAATTTTACTTTTTTTCTCCACTAACTGTGTATGCTGGTAACGTCAAGAACTTCCACTTCACACTGTCCTGTGTGAACACTTTGTCTGTCCCTTTGTCACTGTTCTCATGATTCAGTTCCTAAGAACTGTATCAGAGCACTTTCCCAGTAATATCATTTAAACATAGCGCGCAGCTTTGAAATTGTAAATAAGAAGAAATTAACATTATGCCTAAGTTGTGAGCACTTGTAATCAATTTTTTGTTCTCTTCTCAACAAAATATTTAAGGGCGTTTTCTCTAAGATATCCTCTAATCAGTCTTCATGCTAAGCTAGAGGATTTCTGGTTACGCAAAAAATGAATATCTAATGCATTTGTCGAGAATTTCCCGAAACTGAAGAGGCAAATATCTCGTGCTTATGACTGAATCAAAGAAATGCCTCTAACCGTCTTTAATGAATTTCTGAAGTATAATATTGAACCATAATGAAGCATATACAGTTAGGAGTAAGTATATGTCATAAACGGGGTCGGACCCAGACTCCCCGTCGGCTGTTGAGGTACATCTGTGAATATAGATAAAATAAAGTTGGAATTTCTAGAAATAGTAATCGATGAAAATAAGTTTGTTAATTTTACCTCTTCTCTTTTGCCAATACACATGTAGTGATTAAGATATCACTTTGAAATTATATCTGGTGTATGTGATTATAAAGTACTCCACCTACTTCCGAAGTGCATACTTTTCCCTTCTCTTCTCAACAAAATTTTTAAGGGCGTTTTCTGTAAGATATCCTCTAGTAAGTCATCATACTAAGCAAGATGATTTCTGGTGATGCAAAAAAAAATAATATCTAAAGCCTATGTCGAGAATTTCCCGAAACTGAAGAGGTAAATATTAAGGTAGTATATATAGGGGACACTGCTACAGCTAAACAGATAATATAATAATCTGTGTCTTAAATTTATGATTGGTTATTCGAAATTGGTCATTCACAAATCACGTCTTACAATTTTCAAGTGGGGTTTACCCTCTTTCCGCCATCTAGCCACATTTATATGTATTTTTGTTGGAATATGAGTCACCCTTAAATAAATGAAAGAGCTGCCTAAGACGAAATCAGACTGTATAAAAGCAATAATTTAGACGCACTACATCCCCATAGACATCTTTATGGCAATTCCCAGTTTGTAAAAGCGTATATTGTAAAAAAATACTTGTTTGCAAGTTTTGATTTAAAGTAAACGAAAAATTAAAAAAATTACCAAAAATACAGGGAACCTGATGGAAAGCTACTACTCAGGGGTGGATTCAGGGTCACTGATGAAAAAATTTTAATTATGTGAGATTTTGATGCACAAAACGGGCAACGAAGGAGGGCTTAGCGATGGCGTTTGGAGGGAAAGCCAGCATTACTACCAGCACGCTCGCCCACAAAACCCCAGCTCCCGTTGGGGGAAAGGAAGGTATGAGGATGGAGTTCACGGAATAATCCCCCTAGACCCCTACCACACCTCTTGAAAAAAATCTGAGCATCAGAAGGCCACAGAACTGTAAAAAATACTACAAAATAGCAAATTTTTGGTATAAAGTCAAAACTTTAGGCCAAAAAACGGAACAGAAGATATTATTTGATAGGGCTAAAATTTCACACATAAGTTACTGTTATGAGTAGGCAACTTTTCCGCACTATTACGATTTGATCCTCTGAAATAAGTGCGGTTCGACGTACCTTAGTAGTATACGTTAGGAGTGGGTTTCGCACTTGATTAATAATTGTTTTTTGGCCATTATCTATAACAGCTTAGTTAATACCGTAGTAACGTAAAGAAACCAATATGGCGCATTAAAATTTTCTTATACAAACATTAAATTATCAAAAATTTCATTAAATTTATTTAGTCTTTTGGTCCGATTCTATATTTCGGCCCCTTTAGCTTCCTTTTAAAATGACTGGGATATTCTAGTTTTATGTACAGAGATATTTCAAAGGATTTCGAAGTGGTATAAAGTAACTTAACCTTCCAGCAGGCGCGCTTTTTATACAGAAATAAAAGGACGCTTGTATCTCCTATATAAACAATCGGAAATGTATATTTTTAACCATAACACGTTTTAAAACAGCTGTGATCCGTTTATGGTTAAAATGAGTACGTTTCATTGAAATATTATATGATCAAATCCAACCTTAGTATTTCTCACATACGCGCGCCCGCTGGAAGGTTAAATAAACGTTTTAGCTTATACAGTGGAACTCCGTTATTGTAAACCATCAGATACAAATTTCAATGTCACGAGAGGTTTGCTATTGTTGATTTATTATTTTTTTACACTTAGCGGAGCTCGACTGTATCTTCATGGCAGTAAATAAGTATAATTTTAAATAAATTTTATCAAATGCTATAGATATTTTTAATCGTAAAGGTATCGTAAAATAAATTATATCAAATAAGCCACTTACTCAAAATTTTATTCATTGTCATCGTCATTGTTTTCGAATTCTGTAGTAATAGAAGCTGAATTTTTACATGACTCGCCAAATCAAGATGTGCAAAATCTGGAACATTTGGAGTCCTGCTTTTCTGCACTGGCATCTAGTGTCAAAATCCCTTGAAGAATTTATTTTGCAGTTGCAAGAGATGAGCTGCAGGGGTTCTTCAGAAGCTGCTGGAAGTGGTGAAGTAACTGGATTCAATTTTCCATCCTTTTTGAACCATCCCCAATCCGTTGGATTCAGGTTGTTTCCCAGCCATTGTTGGACTTGCAGGTACATCTGTTCTTCTGCAATTGACGCTAGTCAAAGTTTCAACAAACAAGTCACAGTAGTAGGGACAGATACAGATCTATTAATTATTCCAACTGCGCGTAGTACACCTGGACAGTAGCTGTTTTTTTTGCGTCCTGAAAAAACTATTAGTGAACCCAAGTGCTACGACATCTCTAAAATTCAAAACACTCTTAGCCCAATAAAATATTCAATTCTCTTCCTACATGCAGCTTCTGGATGCGTTTCCATCTCAGCAATTTTTAGAAAAGGAAAATCTTCAGCTTTCAAATTGATAAAGAACATTCCAAATTTGCACTCTATGGTTTCACAATTTAATAGTCCTTCACTTGACTCCTCAAACGTTAGTGAAATCGGTGAGGTATTTTATGTTGATTCTGTCGATGAATTACGTTACATTCACTACAATAGGGATTTGTCGAAAACTCTGTCTTCAAATTTTAATCTAGCGGTTCCTTCAACAAGCGCAGCAGCTTCTCATCATTCATATCGGGTTTACCTCCTCTATGGGTTTACCTGCAAGTCCAACAATGGCTGGTTCAAAAAGGATGGAAAATTGAATCCAGTTACTTAAACACTTCAAGCAGCTTCTGAAGAACTCCTACAGCTCATCTCTTGCAACTGCAAAATAAATTCTTCAAGGTATTTTGACACTAGATGCCAGTGCTAGTGCAGAAAAGCAGGAATCCAAATGTTGCAGATTTTGCACACCATGCTTTGGCGAGTCATGTAAAAATTCAGCTTCTATTACTACTGAATTCGAAAACAATGACGATGACAATGAATAAAATTTTGAGTAAGTGGCTTATTTGATATAATTCATTTTACGATACCTTTACGATTAAAAATATCTATAGTATTTGATAACATTTATTTAAAATTATACTTATTTACTGAGATGAAGATACAGTCGAGCTCCGCTAAGTGTAAAAAAAACGAATCAACAATAGTAAACCTCTTGTGATATTGAAATTTGTATTTGATGGTTTACAATAACGGAGTTCCACCTGTATAAGCTAAAACGTTTATTTAAGTTACTTTATATCAACTAGAATATCCCAGTCATTTTAAAAGGAAGCTAAAGGGGCCGAAATATAGAATCGGTCCAAAAGACTAAATAAATTTAATGAACTTTTTGATAATTTAATGTTTGTATAAGAAAATTTTAATGAACCATATTGATTTCTTTGCGTTACTACGGTATTAACTAAGCTGTTATAGATAATGGCCAAAAAACAATTATTAATCAAGTGCGAAACCCACTCCTAACGTATACTACCCAATACCATCCGCGCCATGACAGACTTTACTAAAAATTAAATATCTCGGTTAATTTTCAGCGGATTTCAAAATATTTTTTTCCAAAATAATCCTGAATAATGGTACTACTAAAAACAATCATATTTTTTTCGATCGATTTTTCTATTAGTAAAGTTATATGGCAACGTATGCAAACAACAATGAAAATTTGCAGTTTGGCATGAATAAAATCCCTTTTCACCCCATTTATTATATTTTTATCGCAAAACTATAAATTTTATTTGAGAACGGCATCTATTCTGAGTACAAATCCTTTTACAGAACTAAAAAATATTAATTTTTGACTTAGATATGAGCGAAAATATGGGAAAAGGCAAAAATGGTAGGCGGCCATCTTTGATCCGCCATTTTGAAATGACGCCGACGGAAGATCTTTAGAGACTTTTCATGGTGGGTTGTACACATCATTGAGAGCTGATCCTGAAATTTTCAGCTAATTATAAATTATTCCGCTACCAAACCCTAAAATTACTGGACTACTAGTGATCTTGGTCTCGTCGCCATGTGCGCGCACTCTAGCTTCTTGCAATAGCCAGGGAAGCAATTTTGTCTTTGTCTCCGAGAGCAATTTTGTCTTTGTCTCCTAGTGCGCGCTTAGCCTTACTACTCTGCTGGAATTGAATCTGGCACCTGACCGCACAATAAAAACACAAACTCCCACTCAAGAAGATTTTCCAGAATTGTTCCTTATTAGGTAAACTCATTTTGCAATGTGAATCATCCTTTATCTTGAATTTCTTCCCATCAGTATAGATAAACCTGAAGGTCCGAACAGAATTTTAAGGATTCGTCCCATTTCAATCCGCTCCCACGTTTACGCCTACCTTCCGACCAGAGGCCACGACGACGTCTCTTTTCTTTTTCCTCTGTGTCGAGAAGAAGCGTTCATAAGTTACAAAATTCATACGTGGTTATCGCGACGCAATCTGAATAAACAGGGGTGGTGGACGCTGTCGTTTTTGAAAAGGGATGGGCGTATATAGCATTGTGGGTGAGTTATGACGAGTTTGCTGGTTTGTTTACAGTTTGACGAAGCTATCCACTGGTCATTTGAATTGAAAAAATCAGGTTCTCCCTAAATCTTTTGATGGAAGATATCCGAAATCAGTTTGGGGATCTTTCAAATATTGCGTTTTTGATCGTTTTGGAGTCGCCTCTACCCTTGTCACCAAAGATAAGCAAACCGCAACCACCCTTCATAATTACGTAAGAAAACTGCCCGACCCCCCCTTTGGGGACGTCCAAAAATTACGTGAGGGTGAGATTTTGCTGGACCCCCTCCCGTAATTTATTTATTAAACAATGAATGATTATTTAGTTTCCAAAAAATATGGATACAAAAACTGTTCTTTTCTATGCAAAATAGGTCAATTTTTCCGGAAAAAACCTGTTTTTCTGTTGTTTTTTTGCCTTCCCAAAATTTCCGGAAATTTTCCATCTCTACTCTTACCCCTCTCCCCCCCCTTTGACAGGAAAAATTAGCAAAGTGCAAACCGCCATAGATGCTTACTTAAAATTTGAACGGTTGTGTAGTTTTTTTTATTCAGAATTCATTTTCACAATGTCTCCTTGTGGAAATAATCTAAGGATTCTAAGGAATAAGTTCTACTTCTCAACTTCCCCATGTTTTAAAATTCCATGAGCGTTTTGTTAAACAATAAACTTTTACTGGGTTGTGATAAAATCCTCCCTAGTAAATTTGGTGGGTACGTAAAAGCAAAATTCGTGCTTTGAATAAAGTTAAGTTAGTTAACATCAATTCTTTTGTTTAAGTTATCGGTTTCAGGAACACAAGGATTCCATTCTACTAAAAATGAAATGGGGAAAAGGAAACAGTTACTGAAAAAATATTTTGTATAAAAAATAAAACTTAAAAAGGATTTAATGATAGTTCCATTTTGTTAAGATAATGATTTGCCCTAAATATGCAATGATGAACCTGATTCCTAAGCATTTATTAATTAACTAAACATAACTCTAATCCAGGCATGGCCAACCCGCGGCCCGCATGCGGCCCTCCGGGTCATTTTGTGCGGCCCGCGAAGCTCTCTGAAAACTCTCCAAAAAGTAGCTTCAAAACACTTTTTAGCACACTAAAATTCAAAATTTTTTCGGGGGAGAACCCCCGACCTCCATATACCCCTTAGATCAGGCTTTGCCAACTCGCGGCCCGCATGCGGCCCGTTTTGAAATAATTTTGGGGTCCGCAAGAATTTTTTTAGTCAAAAGTTAAAGTTTTAGGGTAAGTTAAGGTCGGACAAAGGGTACCAAAACACGTTAAAGTCTGTTAATTAGAGTCGTATTTCCAAAAATTTTTCTGGGGGAGGATCCCAGATCCCCGTTTAGTACTAGGAACTCTATTGTTCACAACTTTTTTAGGATATTAGTTCAGTCAGGTGCAAATCCTAACTAAAAATATATTTTAATTTATGCATTGAACCAATTAAATATGCATGGGGGCATGAGAGAGAAAGATTTGGGTGTACTTTTTCCCGATGCAAAAATCTAGCTGCAATTTTTAGAGAAAATTTGGGTCCTCCCGAAATAAATGTTATATAAAATAAAAAATATATAAATAATATAAATAAAAAAAATTCTATAAGCGCCACAGGCTCCTTATAGTTTCGAGTGATTCCAAGTGTTTTTAACGGCACTTGTTTAGTTCCTTATGGATATACTACAGAAGGTATTCTTGGGGTTGCTCCTTAAGGTAAATTTAAATGAATATTTTATTCAGGAATCTGTCAAACTAAGAAAAGGATCTAAGAAACTCCTTAATTTATATACCTAATTTATTCAATTTATTTCACTGTCATTCTGTGCACCTAATATCCTAAAATTTTATATGCGGCCCGCGAGAGTATTGTGGTTTTCCAAAGTGGCCCTCAACAACATTTGGGTTGGCCACCCCTGCTCTAATCTGTGAATTTGATTGCAACAAAACCTTACATACTTGCCTATCATTAAATATCAGCCGTAAACCTCTGCCTTCAGAAAAAAAATCCTCCCCTCTATCATTTTCAAACAGGGTTGACAAAAAACCTGTTTTTTTAAAAAAAAAAAACAAAAAAAACCGGGTTTATTTGGTTTTTTTGGTTTAAACCAAGTTTTTTTAGAATTTTTTTCAAATTAAGTTATTTTAACAGTGAGATGTTTGAAATTGAGTTGTAAATGAGACATTTATTACAGGGGTTGTTTATAATTGATAAATGATTTGTATATTTCAATGAATTAATTTAATTAGTTAATTAAAATTGAATTAATTTGTTTTGAAAATAATTTTGGTTTTTAAAATATTCCAATTTGACTATCTAATATTATTGTGGTGAATAAAAATCGGTGTTAATTTATCTTGGATAAATGGTTGAAATAATCAAATGATTTATCTTAATTATATATGGATTAATTTATGAACTTAAGAAATTTCTTTAGAAAGAGAAAACTTTATTTTTTAAATAAGAAGTAAAAGTGAAATGTGTAAACAACTTATGTTAATTGAAATTGGAAAATTGATTGAGATACTTAATTTGATTAATTATTAAATGGTAAAATAATCAAATTAATTATCTTAATTATATGGAATTCAATTTTTAAACATAAAAAATTTCTTTAGAAAAACAAAATAAAATTTTTTAAATAAATAAAAGTGAAATGTAAGCAACTAATGTTAATTGAAATTGGATAAATGATTGAGATAATTAATCCGTATAAGGAAATCAACTGTTTTTTATTGATTTAGTAAAAAACCCCAACTGGTTTTATCTGTTTATAAACAAACCAACTGGTTTTTAGTTTTTATCATTAAAGAAATCGACGGTTTTTATTAATTTAGTAAAAAACCAACCGGTTTTTATGACTGACAAATAAGACAAATTGATTTTATCAATTAATTAAAATCCAAGCCATCTTTTATCAGTGAAAAACAGATAACTTTTGTGTATCTTTAGTTACTCTTTGAAATAATATGTTTCATTTTAAAGGAAATTAATAAATAAACTATCTTCTTGCAACATATAATAAGTTTAACTTAAGCATTTAAGGTTAAGTTTAGATAGAGAGAATTCAATAACTAAAACTATTAAATTAAAATATTTCTGATTTTTAATCACCTTAAAATGTCAATTTTTTTTGATAAATCTGACCCTTTAATTTTGTGCAAAAGATTATACTTAATAACACTTTCTTTAAAAAAAAATCCTGAAAATATTTATAATTTCTAAACAAAAAACCAAAAAAAACAAATGGTTTCTTTTGGTAAAAAACATTTGGTTTAAACCGGCCAACCCTGTTTTCAAACGTTGTTAATTTCAGGAATTTGAAATAAATAGTTTCTCTCTATTTCCAAGCCTCCTTTTGAGGTTGAAGTTGTTTCACACACCTGCATTACTTGGTAATTATTTAATGGATCTGGTAGTTGAAAACGCGCATTTTGGCTGAGCGAGAAAAAAAAGAACAGTTTTGAACACAATCGACTATTTCGGGCTTTCCCAGCAAAGCCTTATCGTCTAGGTCAGTGGCAATAATTTTCTCCTTTTGGCGCCGCTGGTCACTTAACACAACCTCTCGGTTAGGAAATCGGAAATTGCATTTTTTCACTCCTAAGGTTTGCCGGCTCGTGAGGTAAACAAAACAGGTTTTCAAAAATAGGGCTCCTTTTAAAGTCAGCTGAGAAACCCACGTGAGGGATTCTTCTCGGAAAGCGATGTTTTTTTTACGGAAGGTCATTGTCTCTTCGGCGCTGTGGTCAGAAACGTGGACTACGTGTTAATTGGGCGAAAGGGGGGAGGAGTGGTGAGGGGGAAAAGTACGGAAAGAAGCTCGCGATCGCTTTTGATCTTTCTTCCATTTGAGTGATTTTATCGCGTACATGAACTTTCATGCGTTTTGAGCTCAAAAGGTTTAAGTCTGTTTTGTTAGAGCTTTCATGTAAGCTAGCGATCCCACGTATGACACTCTGCTTTCTGCAGAAATAGCTATCCACATTAAGGGAAGTGTCCGCTAAGGCTAGTGTTAGAGTTTTACAATGTCCAGTTTTATGTCCCCGCTTTCTTTGTGGGGTCAATTAGCAAACAAAAGAACTCCCCGCCTCTTAAGGGGGTGCTAGGGAAACCCCCTAACCACACATAGATCGGGAAGATATAACTGAGAGCAACTAAATTTCAGCACAGCCCTAAGGAATTACTCCGGTATCTCATCAGGAAATCGCCAGTATCTCGGAATCGTTGAAACATAAAAGAACCCCATAAAATGACCCCAAAATGGTGTTTCGCCTTTTATAGGGGGCATCTCGCCCCTTTAGGATATAAATCGTTTGTAGTTTTAGGGTAACGTCTGCCTGGAATCATGGACGGGCGTATCTGGTCGAGCGCATCTTATCGGCTGTAGTTATCTACCCCACTCAATTAGTGGACAAAGGGGTCTCTCCGCAGGACCCTGAGGAGAGGTCCGCAGGGGTCCCCCTTTTGGGGGTCCCCTTTGTTCACTAATTGAGTGGGGTAGATAACTAGAGCCGATAAGATGCGCTCGACCAGATACGCCCGTCCATGATTCCAGGCTGACCCTGGCCTTAGGGTGAAGCTAGAGATCGTTTTCTGGCTGATTGTCAACACGAAAGATTTATGTGCAGGAGGCCCGCTAATAGACCTCAGCTAACCACACAAAGGGAAGGTGATATTATCAATGCTCCGAATCTCCCCCCGAATGCCCGAAGGAGCCTGGTCCCTTTGTGGGGTTAGCTTAGGTCAATTAGCGGGCCCCCTGCACATAAATCTTTCGTGTTGACAATCAGCCAGAAAACGATCTCTAGCTTCAGCCTTAGGGTCAGCGCAAACTTTTATGACCGTATCGACAACCCTTCTTCGGGCAGTGGAGGGGAGATAAGAATCTCCCCGATCTCTTTGTGTGGTTAGGTCAATTAACGAACAAAAGAGTTCCCCTCCTCTAGAGGGTGCATTAGAGATTTTTTACCCCGACGATTGTCAACAGCGAAAAATTTATGAGGAGGGGCACATCTTTTGTTCGCTAATTGACATCAGCTAACCACACAAAAGGAAGGGGGTATTATCAATGCTCCTAATCTCCCCCGAAGGCCTGAAGGAGTCTCGTCGTTTTGTGTGGTTAGCTGAGGTCAATTAGCGAACAAAAGATGTTCCCCTCCTCAAAAATTTTTCGCTGTTGACAATCGTCCCGGTAAAAATCTCTAGATGCATCCAAAGGGTGCTAGGGTAAGCCCCCCTAACAGAGATGGGGGAGATAATCAATGTCCGAAGCAGCGTTGTCGTGCCCATCGTAAAACTCTGGGGTGAAAGGGAAAGGATAGTGACCCCACCCCCTCATTCTATTGTATCCCTACCGCAAAATTTTCAAAAGATAGGGGTCGTAAAACGATTTCCTTTTGTCCTCTGCAGCAATGGCAATCTAGCTGACGGCTGACACATCCCTATAAGTTTTATCTTCCCCTTGTGATCAGTACAATTTATTTAGAGAAGTCAAGTTGAGAAAGATGCACAGAATTTTTATGGCTGCTTCTCGTGCGTTTAGAAATAGTTAATTTGCCTTTCTCTGCAGGTGGTACACTCGAACTACTCTTTGAATAATGGAATGGGCCTCTTTTCGAGTTTGTTATCTTGTTTTTAATTAACAGAAAAACCAGATTTTGAGACCTTTCCCAAGGGACTATTCTCCCTAAACCGTGCACAATGTTGTATAAGGCATAACTTCATCATATTCAAAAGTCAAAACGAGAATTGCCCAGTAATTACAATATTTATGGACGATTAATCACTTTTTTCTTTACAAGATCTTGTACATAAAATTTCAGGCACTTCCAAACGATATAAAGTTCTAAAACTTTTCACCATGGTGTAAACTCGATGACAATGCAATATTCAATAATCAACTAGTCAAAACCTCCGTAATTAAGGTAATTAACGAGTGTTTTTAGTTATCCTTTTAATTCAAATTTGAGACACTTCCGTGAAGCCAATGGCTCCCAAAACCAGTAAGATAATATATTAGGTACTAGCTGTTACGACCCGGCAAAGCCGGGTCTTACAGCTAGGCTAGCCTTTTATGCGAGCTTCCCTCGTTACTACTTCAAGTTCCTATTAATTATACATTAAATAAGAAGTTTTGCATGATTTTTTTAAGTTACTCCATCCAAAAATTAAAGCGTTCGCGGGCAGTCCGTGGCCGGCGTAATCGGATAACCGGTATTAACGTAGCTTCATTACATAAAACAGCTAATAAATACAGCGCCATCATATAGATGGCGCTATATTTATCGCTTATCTCCTAGTATTCAAATAAGTCACTCAATTTCGGCTGACCACCACCGAGCTGATTTGGGCAAATTTATTCTTAAATCAAATCTTACTACCCTTATATAAACTCATTTTAAATGGCATTCTCCCCAAACATTCCATTATTAAATTATTTTTCTGATTATTGCGAGATGGCATCATAGTGTGCGAGCGTTCCAGAATCAGTGAGTCAGTGAGTGACGTGGGCTTTTATATGAGAGATATCACTGCAATATTTTATCTTCAAAACGTGATTTCTTACCTTCCAATTAACAATTAAGATAATTAGCGATTTAAGATAATAACCGCAAGAAAAAAATCGCCAGAAGAGCGAGAAATGGCCGAAAATTGGTGCCCATCGCGAGAGCAGAAAAATACGCTACTTTTATAATTTATGGACTACTGAAAAGTCTGAATGGGATGCTTTTTTTTTCTTTTTCTTGTGAATCTTTTTGATATGGACGGATTTTATCGGCGAGTGAGCCGATGTTATATTTCACCATCATATTGTAGAAAACTAAAATTCCATTCTAACATCAGATTAAATATGGTTGAAATAAATACATTTTCTCTTGTGAGTTTTTGTTAAAAAAATACCATGACTAAAAAGTAGAAAATAAAAAAAGTAAAAAAAAAGATTTTTTAAAAAACGCTTTTATTGAAGTGTTCTAAAAGGTCAAAAATAATTATTTCGGTTTGACAAATAATTTATTGGGAAGTAGAAAATACCTTTTTGGTAAGTAAATAATAACTGATTTTCTAATTACTAAAAATAAAAGCGTGGGCGCTAGTAATTCTTCACATTCACTATTTATTCTAACTTGTTTATTCTATGTAAAATTATACATAAATGCCGACGTATTGGCGGTGAGCATCTGACTGCAAAGCCGTACGTCTGGGGTCCCAACCCTCGTTCGGCATAGATGTTAGTGTTACTGAACTTGAATTTACATATACGGGTCCTTACCTTCAGGTGAATTTGTACAAATTTTAAAAAATAAATAAACAAAATTTTAAATTAAAAAATATATATAAATTACTAGCGCCCACGCTTTTATTTTTAGTAATTAGAAAATCAGTTATTATTTACTTACCAAAAAGGTATTTTCTACTTCCCAATAAATTATTTGTCAAACCGAAATAATTATTTTTGACCTTTTAGAACACTTCAATAAAAGCGTTTTTTAAAAAATCTTTTTTTTATTTCAATTTCTTTTTGTGTGTTTTGTTAAACATAAATAGGACATTTTCTCATAGCTTTTATTTTACCCAAGTCCTGCAATCAAAACGTATAAGTTGGCCAAAACGCTTCCCATCTTGATCATTAAGGCCCTTTTCCATGACGCTTTTTTTCCGCGCTGAAAATCGGCACGCGGATGATGTTGGCGAGACTTTGGTTGCCAAAGTTATTCCCTTTGCCGATTTTCATGCTGCCATCTATCAAAAATGTCAGAAGTAATTATACACTGATAGTAAAAATTTTTACAGGCACTAGATGTCCATTACTTTCGTAATATATTAATGTCTGAGGACTTATTTTGTTAATAAATAGCTGTTTTAGATTTTTGGAACTATTAAATGGGCCACAAAAAGTGTAATTGCTATCGGAACCTGGTGGAGTAGAAATATCTAGTTTAAAATATATTGGGTTCTCCTTTCCATCTCGTTCTCGTCTGGAAAGTTTGTTAAGTTTCGTGTTAAAGTTTCTGAATAAGGCCCTAAAACTATTTTAGTACAAAATCTTTAAAGTAATAAAAAACGCTTTTCAAGATCGTGCTGATCTGATCATGCTGCCATCTGTCAAAAGCGTCACAAGTAATTATACACTGATAGTAAAAATTTTACAGGCACTAGATGTCCATTACTTTCGTAATATATTAATGTCTGAGGACTCATGTTCGTGATAAATAGCTGTTTTAGATTTTTTGGAACTATTAAAAGTGTAATAGCAATCGGAATGCGCTTCAAAACTATCAGATCCAATATGGATGACGCTGAAAGTCTTTCAGCGCCGAGAAAAAGTCCATCCATGCCGGGCTGAAAACCGGCTTCGGCGCGCTGGTTGAATACGCCTAGCCATTGGTCCGTAGGACTCACGTGACCACTAAAAAGAGTCAACCAAATCCGCGCGTGTTCGGCGTTCGGTATGGCGATTTTTTCTCGCGCCAAGAGGTCGCCACAACGAAAACACGCGTATTGGGCGCTGAAAATAAGTCGCATGGAAAAGCAGCTTTACTGGATTTAGGAAGTGGACTCTGGAGGGAACAGGTTGACTTTGGGGACGGGGCGTACTGCCCTGGACTGTATTGATAATATCCTTTACCCCTTTAAAATGGAATATTCTGAAAAATATTGCTCCCCCATCCCCCCCTCCGTAAATCCGTCCAGGATTTCACCCATTTCTATTATTTTCTTTTAGATAAATCATAAAAAATGAGTGAAGAATAAGCTCCCAAATGTACAGAACCTCCCTTGGGGCGTTAGCCTTCACAGCCGTTATATATCGCGTTTTACTTCGTCTTCTGTGACTTACCTCTGGGAAGTTCTTATCTACCGAACCCCATCACCCTTTTCTCTTGATTCAAATTTCGCATGTTCCGCTCAAAACGGATAATTAACCCCAGTAATTGCCTCGTGGAAAAGATTCTTAACGCCTAATAGAGGAAATGTGGAGAAATAATTGAGATGCCTCGACGAAAGTGTGAAATCAATTCCCCATGCCCTCCCAACTCCGGAAAACCGAGTTATTTGTCGCTGATTGGAATTTCATGCTCTGAAAGGTTTGACTATCAAGTGATGTCGTACATAAATGAACTTGGAGAAGTTGAGTTCCATTCTGATTTACGTTTTTTTTTATGCTGACCCAACTTTCAGTTGCTCCTTTATGTTGCAGAATTTTTAAAGGAAAACACACTATAAAAATTTATGTTGAAATTTCGGGAGGCCTTGATCTCAAATTAGTACCACAGTAGAACTGTAATAGTATTGATTGATGTATTTTTTTATACATTTTTCGTCCACTCTTTTTAAGTTCACACTTAGGGGGGAATCTTATGGGTCGGTGACCGTCTATTGTTCGTAGAGCACTCAATGCGTGAATCGTTGTCGATTTGTGAAGTATGAGCCTTGATTACGCGCTAGTCAATTTTCTGTAGTTGCTCAATTTTCAGCCGTTGGATTCACCAAGTTCCTGCTATTTACCTTGTTGAAGCAATTTTTCTATTTACTTGGTGTTGTGTTTGCACTAACTTTTTGAGTCACGGAGCACTCTTCAAGAGAAAAATCACTCTCGGGGAACTTTTCAGGTGGGATAAGACAAACAATTACCTTCTCGGAATGCATGGACATTAGGGTGTCCCTTATGACAGAATTATTTTTTTTTGCTAATTTGAAAACGGATACCCTCTACTTTTTTATAAATGCCTTTACCTATTCAGTTATAAAATTTTATCCCTCCAACTCTACGATAGTATTAACCCGTGCCGAATCTTCTCCGAAGTTAGATAATCTCCTGCCAATCAAACGGCCGTATTCACCGCTAACCTAATAGTCAAATCTCTGATTGGCAGAAAACTAGTTTTCCTTCTTTAAATTCCAATCAGAAGTTTGACTGCTGGTTAACCGCCGGTCAGGTTTTAGTGGTGAATACGGGCGAAAGTCAGCTATTTCTACTTTGACTGCTGATCGAGAGGTTTATTAAAAGCAGATCGATATCGATAAACTGAACCACGACTTACGACCTCATCCGCATATTCCTTTCTTGAACGCTGAAGAAATAATCAGCGAAGGTTTATTTTTCAATTCCATCCAAAATAAATGGTTCAGACCGCCATCACTATAAGCTGTTGAGGTTCATCGAAACCCGCAAATGCGTCACGCGCGTTTACCTTTTCTATGCAAACCAAACGTGATGGATTTGACGTTAGCTGACAATTACTTTTCCCACCACTTCGTCTCATTAACTTTCTCCTTTGTTTCTTATTTTCTCGAGAAGCTATTATCTAAAAGAATGGACAGCTGCGATCGCCCTCAAGTGTGGTTGAGAAGGTTTCTAGACTTTTTTCTTTCAACCAGGCATTTTTTATACTGCTGTGTGCGGAACCCTATTAAAATGGACAATCGCTATCACTGGAGGTTCACTTTTAACTCAAAGGGCGGATAAGTCTGAAAATAATACCCTCAGGAATGAAGAAATTTCAACTTCTAATCAAGTACTATAGTAAAAGAATGTCTTTTAAATTGAACTGCTTTTCGGCCATTACCCCAAGCAAACCAACCCCCCTGTCCTGATTAATAAAAGAGATATGGTTTTTTTAATTAATGTAACGAAAGATCTTGGACCGCTGTTTGATGACCCTGATAGCAATGTCAGCTAGATTTCCACTGCTGCAGAAGACAAAGGAAAACGAGGGTTTGGCTGATGATTCTGTCCCCCTCTTTTTTGTATTTTGTATCCCCACCCCAAAAGGAGATAGATAAGGGGTCGTAAACGATCTCCCTTTCACCTCTGCATCTGCAGCCATGGAAATCTAGCTGACACTGCCCTTATACTCTATTCATTTTGAATAAGCGCCTGAAAATATTTCCCTTCCCCACCACCGAATCAGCAACTATTAACGTCAAAGCTACGAAGAAGGCTCACTACTTTTTTCCCACCCGACTTCCGTAAACCGGTAAAATATTAACATCACCCAAAGATGCGCCTTATATTTTCCAGCCAGTCCCAACTGCAGTAGAGAAGTACAACCAACGAATTAGTATCTCAGGCTGCGCGAAGAGCGTAGCTATGGTTGCGCTTTTGACGAGGGGAAAGCACTATGTTTCAGGCGCCAATTCTTAATAAACAGACTATAGTCTACCGCAATTGTCAAATGACCGCAATCGCGTCGCCGAACATTGAATCGCAACACTGATCACCACCGATGGTGACACAACAGCATCAGCATATAATGTTTGTTTTGGCAGAGCGAGTCTGTATATGCAAACGAGAAGGGACGACGACACTCAGCACGTGTCACTAACCCCATTTTTCTGCGCCAGCGCCTCCTCCACCCCCTCGGCCGCCATCTTGGGGAAAGTAAAAAATAACAACAATATGCGATCGAACGATGAGAAATAAATTCCTCAATGCGTCGAACTGCCGGCTGTGTTCTGCTGAACGCACGTGCTCTGGAAGTGGATTTTTTCCGCGCTCGTGTGTGAAAAGTGATTGAGTGGTGGTATGTTTGGTATCAAAAGAGTTGAAGTGTCTCTGTCATAATGGTGCAAGTGTGTTAGGATGTGAGGTGATCTTTGTTCTTTTTAATAGATCGACCGTGAGATGGTAGTTTCCCCCTGAATAACAATGCACATTATTTGATTTACTCATTTTCTTAATTCCTAGCAGCTTGCACCTTATGATGACTTTAGAAAATCTATAGAGTAGTTATTTGCTACAAGGCCATTAGCGGTAAACAAACTACGTCAAACTATTTTCAGAGGGGGTTCTATCTACCTCCCCGTATCACATTCACATCACAGTGACCCCCTCCCACGACTGATAGATGGATGATAATCTGGAACCTAGGGTCCATTCAAATTACGTAAAACGTTTAGAGGGGAAATTGACATATTGTGGCAAGAGGGAAGGAAGTTCAAACTTTGAGTGAGACATCCCCTTTTATTATTCCAATTCCTCGAATTTTCATCGTAAATTTCCGTTTTTCTGTCACTTGTTCTTCGGCGGTGGAAGTTGCAATCACCGTTGAGAAAATAAAGATGAATATAGTATACCACCAATTTCTCTTCCACTTTAAGAGAGAGAGAGAAAATAATTATAATAATACTCCAGGAAGTTTTCTTTTATGTTAAGTCACAAACAACAGGCGAGTGTGTGTGACATGGGGGAGGAGGGATATAAAACACTTAAAAATTGTGAATTCTCTCTAAAATTCATTCTCCAATAGAGAATTGACATCATAACGGAATATCTTGATCAAGCTCAAGCCCCTAGTTAGCGAACTCTCTGAGGCGCCCCTCTAGGGATGTAGTTTGATGGTAGGGATTTGAGATATAACCAGTGGCGGATCCAGGGGGTGGCACTCTGGAAAGTGCCCCCCCCTTGGAGACCCAAAAAGGTTCTCAAAATGAGTAAAAACCCAACTTTTACAGGTCTTATTTAAAAAAAATTTCTGGGCGAAGACCCCCATACTCCCGATTACTATCAAAATGGGGTATTCAGTGTTTATTTTTAGGAAATCCCCAAAATTTTGACATTTTGGGTCAAAAAGTAAAGGTAATAGTGTTGAAAAGTGCCCCCCCTTAAGACTCAAAACGTTCCTAAAAATGAGTTAAAACCAGGGTTGGGTTTTTCCCGTCCAAAACTAGTTTTTCCCATACCACTGGGAAAAACTGGTAAATACCGGGAAAAAGTGGGAAAAACTGGTAAATACCGGGAAAAAGTGGGAAAAACTGGTAAATACTGGGAAAAACTCCAATTGACAAAATAATAGAAGTACGTATTAGGTTATAGCCTTTTTAAACATATTAAAAATTTTAGTTAAAAATGACATTTTTTTGGGAGGGGGGGGTTAAAATTATTAGGTGGGAAAAATATAAGTGAGCAAGAGAATTATGACATTTAACATAAAATTTGCATATATTTTTTTAATATTAACAAATTTCTCAAAAAAAAATAGAGAATATTTTAAAACAAATTTACTTATAATATCTGTGTCTTTAAGAGAAGCATTATAGTATATAGATTTTTTAAATGTAAATAAAAACGTAATTTAAATCAAAATAAAACGTAAAATGGTAAATCTTGATTGCAAGATAACTTTTGAAGTAACAAGGTATGATAATCCGATTAAAAGGGATCCATCAAAAGATGACATTCCTCAGACACATGATAAAACCCATGACATATTCATAACAAAGGATAAAGCTTATTTAAGGTCATTTTTCTAATAAAAAAGGCTGTAAAAACTTTTAAAACATTCATCTATGAACAGAATAATTTCAATAAATAATCAGTTTTTCCCACTTTTTCCCATGTGGGAAAAACCTAGTTTTTCCCAGGACGGTAAATACCGGTTTTTACCATGGTATTTACCGGGGGTGGGAAAAACCTTGCCAACCCTGGTTAAAACCCTACTTTTACACTTCAAATTTCAATTTTTTTTCTGGTGGAAGACCCCGGAAAGGGATCTTGTCTGGAAAAGTGCCCCTGCCCCTGGAGCCGTACTGAATCCGCGGCTGGATATAACCCCCATAATAATTAGGGTGGGATGATACTTTTATCTACCACTCGTTGGGGTTAGGTAAAGTGTTGAAAAGTGTCCCCCTTAAGACTCAAAACGTTCCTAAAAATGAGTTAAAACCCTACTTTTACACTTCAAATTTCAATTTTTTTTTCTAGTAGAAGACCCCCATAACCCAAGGGTACCACAAAAGGAAAGGGATCTTGTCTGGAAAAGTGCCCCTGCCCTTGGAGCCGTGCTGAATCCGCGGCTGGATATAACCCCCATAATAATTAGGGTGGGGTGATACTTTTATCTACCACTCGTTGGGGTTAGGGATATAACCCACCAAAACTCTAAAAATTTTCTTTTTTTTACCATTCCATAGAAATAGAAAACCACCTACTACATATCCTGTATCCTCCCTAAAATACCAATACCAACCTCCTATTTTATTTCCTGACTGCGCCACTGGCCGTCCGTACTCACTGGCAAGCACAATCATATTGGTTGATTCAGAAACTACTCAACAAAAGAAATCCTTCTCTCAAAACGATGCCCATCTCTGTGTGGAATGTAAAAAGGTGGAAGCGTCGTATCAATTTTCTGAAATCCTCCCCTTTTTCATCCAGACCTCATATCCGGCTTTGCGTTCCTTGTTCTGATGCAAATACACCTGCTGCACTCGTGTTTGTTTTGTTCTTCTTGGGTTTCCCTTTTTCTGCATGTGCGTCTCCCGTTGTTGGAACCCGAGACATCATTATGGGAAGGTGTGTTTTTCTGGGCAGTTATTTGGTGACGCCTGTCATAGAATCTTGATTGGGGTGATTTTGTGGGTTCTGAATTGGTTCTCGAGATTTGAGGGTTGAATGGGGCAACCATATTGAAATGAGTGAGAAAAACGCCCTTACTCAAATTGAGTCTGTCTTATTGTGTGTATGAAAAATTAGAATAACTTCAACAAATGCAATACATTTAGTGTGGTGCATCAGTCGCACGGTTAATGGGATTTGGCTATACAACACATTTTCGGAGTCACCGGTGTACAGCTACCGCCGATTTTTTTATGAAATTCTCGTGATGCTAACATTATTGGCGTCGTTGGCTCCTGAAAATTGGGGGGAGCAAGGATTTTACAAAACCATAATTAACTACCCCAAAAATATTTCTAATTTAAGTCACCGTTCAATGGTTTTAAGGTGTTTTTCAACTTTTGTCGCAGGTTTTTGTGAATTGTTTTGTTTCTAACTTTTCACTTAAAAATGGGGGGTCCTACCCCAGAAATTTTTTTTAATTTGACTCTTTAAAACAGGGTCAAAATCATTTTCAGTGTTATATGATTAGGCAATTTCAAAATCGAATTTTCTCTAACATTTTCCAGTAAGAGAATTACATTGAAGTAAGAGAACATTTACCAATGCTGTTAGCTGGAAAAATTTTTTTTGGAGGTTGGAGAGTTAGCCTTTTTTTCTAGCAGCAAAATATTTCATTCTCACCTTTTTCAAGTGTGGATCACTCACACTCAAGGTGTCAAGTATAAGGCTTGGGTATAAACTACCAAATCGCCATGACATAGACAGTACATTACTTGATAAAAAGCACAATGCTGTGAAGAAAACTTACAAATCATTTAAATGAACGAACTGTTTGTGGTGTATTTAAAAGTATAGTTTTATTAATCTAATTTCAATTTGAAAAATCAAATTTAAATTTTTAAAACAAGGGGGCTACCGCCCCCTGCTCGCTATCGCTCGCCAACCCCCGTTAACTGCTTACGCAGAAACTTTTGGACCGCTTCGCAATTCCACACAAAACCCAGCTCACTGCACTTACTCAATTTATAAAACATTCTTAAAACAGGGGTAGTACTTCTCCGGGGTATTCTTTCAAAAATGGCGGATATTTATTCAGTGGCAGAATTTTAACAGTTCTTTTATGGTAACATGAATTGGCGGATCGATTTATAATTCTAAGAAAATTAACAACAGGGCAATGTAAACATTCTTTTACCCATTCCCCAAGGTAATGTTTTTTTCACACATCCGTTAAGGAAGCACTGAAACATCTCAGGAATAAATTTAACTTTCTTAAAATTTGTAACGATTGGATCTGAAAAATGTAGTAATTATCGCAAACATCGCAAAAATTTAGAATTTTATCTTCATGAGAACAAACGTCGAAGTTGTATCCGTTTCATAGCAATGACACGAATGTCTAGACTTCCAACATTTTCGATTTTTATCTTTATTTTTTAAACATTCACCCATATGATCTAGTTGCTTGCGTTTTGGCATTATGAAATAAAGAGTTACATTTCACTACCCTAAAAAACTTACCTGCAAAAGGATACAAAAATAATAATTATTGTAAAAAATAAATGCAAAAGTTCTCAAAATTTCCAAAAGCGAGTTTATATTTTATTGTAAATATAGTATTGATTAGGTTGCCACAACGACAAAGATAAATATAAAAATATTAATTTGTTATTTAAAAAATAAAAGATAAATTAATTATGCATATGTTTTAAATATAATTAAAACTGTTTGAGCAACAAAAATATAAATATTGTTAAAAATAACCCAAAATATATTTTTTAAATTCGTGTTATAAATAGAAAGATTATTATTTAATCTATTTGAATATTAAAAAACCAGTGAAATATGTTTTCAATTGTTTCAAAATTCATAGTTACTTGCTTTGTAACTGCGACCTTATCCGAAATCTAAAAAAAATGGAAATATTTTAAAATTGAGAACTTTTTAAAAAAAATCCAATAGCCTACTCGGAAATCCGGAAAGAATCCGAACATTTTGATACCAGATATTATGTGTCATTCAGTTCAGTAATTAAAAATCCTTTCTCTGGAAACCGTTCACCAAAAACTTTTTTTTAGAATAGAGAGAATCATGGATTTTCTTAGCATTTCTTTGTCGAGGGTAAAAAAACAAATAAAACATGTTTTGTTTTTTATTTAAAAAAAAACATGTTTTTTTCCCAACCCTGGTTAAAAATAAAAATTTTCAAACAAGGTTTCTAATTATTGGGGACAGGGGGACACGTCCTCAGATCGAGGCCCGTGCTTACATTTATCACCCTAGAAGATATAAGATATCGAATGAAAATAGGGTATTTAACACATAGAGAAATGTTTGTGGATCATTCTGTAATGAAAATTGAATATAGTGAATTTTTATATTTTTATTTGCAGTGTTCTTAAGTGAACACCTCAATTTTATTTCGCTTGACATTGTTACTGTAGAAAATAATTTATATTTATTATTTTATATCTATGTGCTCTCAAATGTTAGTCTATGGAAGAACCTCCTGGTCATAAAAAGCTATATTCTCTCTTGTTAACTGGAAAAAAGCAATTGTAGTATTCCTAATTAAATGTTTTGCTTTTAGGAGTTTGTCATACCTGCAACGAAAAAGTAACCGGTGCAGGACAAGCATGCCAAGCCATGGGTAATCTGTACCACACCAACTGTTTCATCTGCTGTTCCTGTGGTGAGTTTTAATCGTATTGAGTTTTCAAAATTTTGATATTTCCTCATTGCTTTTATGAAATTATGATTGCTTTTGTTCAAGAATTTAGATACCCCCCATTCCTGCAATTTCACTTTTTTCCAACAGTTTTTTTCTTTTTCATCTGATAGGCCGAGCTTTAAGAGGAAAGGCTTTCTACA
Organism: Tetragnatha versicolor; assembly: GCA_024610705.1. Taxonomy (NCBI): domain Eukaryota; kingdom Metazoa; phylum Arthropoda; class Arachnida; order Araneae; family Tetragnathidae; genus Tetragnatha; species Tetragnatha versicolor. The sequence goes on along the minus strand of JANDEH010000008.1, from coordinate 5,364,084 downwards.
ATGTGCACGGAAGAGTTTACTGTGAAGAAGACTATCTAGTAAGTTAATTACTTAAGCTGTTCTAATCCTTTCAGACAGTGGTTCCTAAACTTTTCAGCCTAGAGGTCTTTGTTCGATTTGTCAAAAATACTTTTTGCTGATTGTTTTACTCTATCATTTACCTCACTCCTTATTAAAGGCATAGAATAAATTTGCAATTGAAACTTGTGCTCCACACACACATTGGGATGTTGGCTTTTGATCAGGCCTGCAGAATATTATGAATCTGCGGTATAAAATAAAAACTTTATCATTATGTGCCAGTTCCAGAAAGAGGAAGGCCATAAGAACCTCTAAAAATTACCTTAAAAACACTTTTTGAGGATGAAAAATTTCCAGGGGAGAACCCCCTCCACACTTACCAAGGTCTTAAACTTAAGATATGGAGATGATTTTTAGTTAAATAGTTTAAATGAATATTTTAGATTTTTTGAGGGGTATAGCTGGAAATATTCCTATGGCACAGTGAGGATGATATCTGCCTGAGTTCTAAATGGTATTAAAAATAAGTTAAAACACAGTCAAACTCTATTTTTATAAAAATTTGCAAACTTCTTAAAATTCAGGGACACACATATTGCTCTCACCATTGAATGTGTAATGTTAAATAATATGTGTTTTGTAATTTTATGTGTTATTGTGTTAGGTCTGTTCGATAAGGATTGAAGGTACTTCTTTCAGTTCTTTAAGGTATACAGCAGACTATCTCTTTACTAGCATAATCCGAACCAGGGGTAAAAAGAACTCTTAACTAATTTACAGAAGAATCATTAACATGTTAATTACAGTTGATTAAGTTTTTCTTATAATTAAACCAATAAATTTTCTTATTATTAATAATTCTTATAATGAAGTTGGATGTAAAAGTTCTAACATACTTAGCTTCAAGAAGCTAAGCATGTTAGAACTTTTACATGAATGATTTAAAAATCATATTTTGCTTCCCAATTCTTATTGAATTAAAAAGTGCTTAGTAAACTAACTGATGAATTTATTTTTTTCCATGCACTATACGACCTTTTCTTAATTATATTTTTTTACATTACAGTACTCTGGATTCCAACAAACTGCAGAAAAATGTGGAGTATGTGGACACTTAATTATGGACATGGTATTTTTCATTTTCTTTCACTTCAATTAGTATCATGGATTTTTTTACTCTAAGTAAAAACTGATAATTCAGTTCACATCCAATAATTTAATTATATTCAACAATATTGGTTTCATACATTTCTTGAAGATTGTAGGGAATCTGTTAATTAAGTCCGTATTTTAACTAAGCTATTTTTAAGTTCAAAAAACAACTGCCTACAAACTGAAGTGTCTTACCACCAATGCTCAACTATTGCTCTATAAAGGTGTTTCTTTGTTTATATACTTAATTTGAACCAGAGATTTAGGGGACAAGTCCCCCCCTTAAATTTGCACTAGATATCAAAAATATTTTGGGGGAGGACCCACAAACCCCTCTTTTACAACTTTTCTTAGATTAAGTTCCTTAAGATGCATATTCTACCTAAATATGTATTAAAAAGCTACATTGAACCTTATCAAATTTGCATGAAAGGTGCTGAGAAATAGTTTTGGGTTTACTACCTTTTTGAAATAATCTAGTTTTAGCTCGGATACATGACTAATTAGAGAATATTTAGACCCCTCCCAAAATAATAATAGTCATTTCGCAATAAGCTCTTCAGTTATAATTTGAATATTTAAAAAAGATTTTGAATTTTTAAAATGTTAAATTTACCCATATTCGAGTTTTAAAATAGTAATTTGAAGAAAATGCAATTTCTTTCCAGATTTTACAAGCCATGGGAAAATCTTATCATCCAGGTTGCTTTCGATGCTGTGTGTGCAATGAATGTTTGGACGGAGTACCATTTACAATCGATATGGACAACAAAATATACTGTGTGAATGATTATCACAAGTAAATGTTATTTTTGATAATTTCTAATACTATTTCATTGTGAGTAGTCTATTAAACCTTTATTTATTGATATGGACAACAAAATATACCGTGGGAATGATTATCACAAGTAAATGTTATTTTTGATAATTTCTAGTATTTCATTGTGAGTAGTCTATTAAACCTTTATTTGGCATGGTAATTCTTCCTTTTCACTGTATAATCAGACCCTCAATAAAGCCACATCCATTTAAATTAAAAAATATAGGGCAGGGATATCGGTATGACTCAGAACTTTAGAACTGCTTTTATAAATTGTACATGCTTTTGAGCATTTCTGAAATAAAATGTTACATTATTGTGATACATCTTATTTAATTTTTTAATACTTAAAATACAGTCAACTCTGCTTAATATGATCATATTTGTCAAATTTTAGAATAACAATAACTGGTTGATAATAATAAGCAATTCTCTACCGAAAATTGTTTGATATTAAAAAGTGGTTAACAGAGTAACTTGAGTCTGCATTAAAATCACAACTATATAGTCCTAACTGAAGTATTAGAATGATAACCTAGTATCATGGGTGCCACTCTTCAAAAATTGCAAGACTGAGCTTTGAACTATATTTATAATCATTTTTACCAGTCTAGAAGATTTTATTTAAATTGCAGAAAAAAACCACAGAATTTTATCTGAACATATACATACTTGCCAACTTTTGAAAACTTACATCCGTAAAACTTTTGCATAGTACAGTAAAACCTCTCTGAGCGACCACCCTATATAGCGACCACCCCTGTTAACGACCGGATTTTGAAGGCACCGATTTTTTCCCCTATTCTCCTAATGTTAAAATACCCCAATTAGCGACCATTAAAACCCCTCCCAGAGACCAGTTTTTTTAATTCAGAAGAATTTTTTTTGGTTTTTTTAAGGCCAGGAATGGAAATAAACATAACTAGAACCGGGTCATCATTCTAAATTATTATTTAACGTGAAAATAATCAAAACAAGAACGCACGTTACATTTTTGTATTCTTATCTTTTTCTTAAATTCTTATTTTTTTACCAATAAACCAGAGTTTTTGCATTAAAATTCAAAATTATGGACCAAGAGCAATTCTTTTATCTTTTTTGTTCTGATACTTTTTTCAATCTGATACGAATGTGATTGAAAATAAAGATGATTTTTTCACATTAAAAGGCTAAAAATAAAAAATAAAGATTTAAATTTTAATTTAATTTTTTACTGTGGATCAAGTTAGATCAATTCTAAAAATTCATTCAATCAATAAGTCAATTCCATATTAAATACGTACACCATTTGAGTAGATTGAGATAATTCAGAACAGAGTTTTTTTAAATCACGTTTGTTCTAACAAGGAATTATTAAAGATATCTCAAGATTGGAAAATGAGAACACTACTATTTCTTTTAGCTAGCTATGAAGGAACACAATGAAATATTTATATGAATGAGACTTCAATGTTTTTTTAGAGGTTTGCCTAACAAGCGCAATCACTAATTGTTTGAAAAATGTTTTGAGTAAGTTCTAAAGCAATCTCTTTCTATTTTTAAGATGACCCCTTTTAAACGACCACCCCTCTTAACGACCGATTTTTCGTGGAACGGAGGGTGGTCGCTCAAGAGAAGTTTTACTGTATTACAAAACTACAACTTGAAGCTTTCCGCGTTTTACAAGCCTAAAAAACATCAATGCAAAAATCCAATCTCGGAAGTTCTTTTTTCCGCATTGCAAACAGAACATGAGAAAAAGCAAACTTTACAAACAAGACTTGCAAAAAAGCCAAATTTCACTCAATAAAAAGGCCATAATTGAGAAAATCTTATAAGGACAAGGATTAGTGGTTGTTTGTCGCGAGTGGATAGTTAAGTGGACAAAAACACAAAATTCTTGCATATTACGGACAATCTGTAAAAGTTGGAAAGTATGCAAACAGGTCCTTAAATTTTGAGTTTAAACTGTATCTGTAAAACAGGAATATTTCTTGGCAAAATGTGTGATTAAGTACTGAAACTTAAAACAACTTACAAACCTCTGCCGATCGTTTGGCCGATTTTACATTACATACAGAATTCTGTTTACAAAACTTTTAAAAAGACAGTGATCAGGACCGGTCAATTATGATAACATTAACTGTGATCACAATAAGCGGAGTCGACTGTATAATATTCAGGCTCTGGGTTTTTATGTAAAGTAATTTTGTAGTCCTAATTTATAGTTTCAGTCACATTAACTTTACTATATTTTTAAGAGTTAATTGTATTTTGCTCCCTATTGTAGCTATAATCAATATATAATTTTGTTTTCAGAATGTATGCACCCAAGTGTGCTGCATGTGGTCAAGCCATAACTCCAGTAGAAGTAAGTTTTAACTTTTCCTTTTTAAGTATTAATGTTTCCATTTAATGTTCCTTGGAATTTTCATGCTAAAAATTTCAATTGTTTATCAAAGGGGACTGATGAAACTGTACGAGTGGTATCTATGGATAGAGACTTCCATGTAGATTGTTATGTTTGTGAGGTAATTTTCAACTGTTTCTTATTTTCTTGGAGGCATTTGTAAAATCTTTGTTGGTGTGTGAATAATGATTAAACGAATTTAATCCTTAAAATGTCCTGAAATTATTAAATTAAGCTTAATTTTTTTTAATTATTTTCAGGATTGTGGTTTACAATTGACAGATGAACCTGATAAAAGGTGCTACCCACTAGATTGCCATCTTCTGTGTCAAGAATGTCATGTGCATCGACTAGAATTAATGAGCAACTCTAGTATTTGTGATTCTATGACTAAAATCATGTAAGAAATTTTCATAGCATGTGTTTCAGCAGTATGTATAATTCATGTAAAAATATCATCGTATTCGAATTCACATTTTTACTAGACATCTTTTATAGAGGGATCAATTGTTAACAAGTTTAAGTGTTATTAAAAAGTTCACTATTTTTTTCTTATGATGGTCTGGACTTATTTCCAATATTGAAACTGATAAAAGCAATTTTTTAACAAATTATCCTTTATCAATCTTACACTGACAGAAATCCTTTCAGGCATAGGATCAAGTCAAGTTATTGTGATACACTGTAATAATATAATATTTTTTTAACTTGTTTATACTTTTTATTAATTTAAGATAGGTTATTTTCTAACTATAACTTTTACATTTTCATAGAAATCAGCCTAAGGGTGATCATTAAAAAATAAATAAAAAAGGTTTATCCAAGTTTTATTTCTTGGACCCATATTGTGAAGTAATTTTTAAGGGAAATTTTTTTTTGAAAGATGTATAAATCAGCTTTCACTTTCATCTGTTTAAAACCCCATGCTTGTTAAAAGTTAAATTAAAAACTGATGGCTTAACAAAATTATTTTATTGTGCGATACTCAAATACACCAAAAACATTTGTTAGTACCAATTTTGATGCACTAATTTTTTATTGGTTTAAAAAATACTTAATATTCATTGAAAAGCACTCAAACCTAGAAATCTTACTTATTGTGACTAGTTATTTTTCTGAAAATATTTAAAAAAAATCATTTTTGAATAATTTTCAGCATTGCCTCCAAACGACCACTTTTTCTCCTACAAAGAGTTCAGTCTAGGGCAGGGGTCGGCAACTTTTTGAATCGGAAGAGCCAAAAGTTACAATTTAAAATTTTCTCAGTTTTTAAGGAGCCACTAAATTGTTTTGTTTCAATGTTATATTATATGCTTATTGTGTTTTATTTTAGTTGGGGAGCATTTTTTCCACAGGTACCTCCTTTCGGGTTCGGGTACTTTTTACATCAAGTTTTAGATGACTTACATACATATTGTAAATTAATTTTAGTGAATTAAGTTCAAAATTTTGTAAACAAAAAAAATTCCTAAAAAAATTGGAGGATCTGGGGGTCCTCCCCCATAAAAATTTTTGGAAATTTCTTCTTCAATATAGCTTTTAGCTCATTTTTAGGCCTTTTTGGATTGCACCCAAAGAGCACCTCTTCTTTTTTAAGTGGCAGAATTTTCAAGGAAAAATAGTATACTTAAAATAAACAGCAAACTTTAGAGACGGGGTGAGGATCCCACTTCAGAAATCTTTTGGAAATTTTCTCCTAAAAGTAGTTTTTTAGAACTTCTATTATGACTAAATGAGGATCACTCCTTATAAATCACAGAATTTTCAAGAGAAAACAGAACATATTCCAAAATTTTGAGGAGTGTTTGGAAAAAATATATCACTGAATAAATATATTACTGATTTTTTAAGGGTTTGATAATAAATTATTAATTTTTTCGTGTGAAACTGGAGAGCCACAACTTTACATCGAAAGATCCGCATGCGGCTCGCGAGCCACAGGTTGCCGACCCCTGGTCTAGGATGAAAGGTTGCAAACCCCCAATCTATATGCTTCATTAATGATCACCCATAATGTTTGCTCCTTTTAAATCATACCTTATAGACTTATTTTACCTATTAAATTTTAGAATTTAATGGGGGTGCACAAGAAAAAATCACTAAGTTCAATTAAGTAATATTTGCATAGTAGAACATGTTTTTCACTAAACTTAATGCTTTCTTGAACACTCAACAATATCATACATGTGATTACTCTGACAATAAATTGGCAGAAAATATTTTTTAAAAATTCTATGGCACCTAAATTTTCTTTCATTTTAGTAGAGGGGGTCATTGGCTTCTACTTCCCAAGATCTACGATTCGATATGATAGTCATATTTTTCAACTTGAATATTAACTAGTGATGGGCAGGTATCGATACCAAATACTTAAGTACTCGATACCTAAAGGTATCGAGTGTATTCGATACCCAAAAAAGTATCGATACTTTATTGACATATTTCGTTTTAAATTTTTCAATGAAATAATCTTTATAATACCTACTGGTAGATCAAACGCAGCCTGTTTCCGTTTTCATTTTGCAATGCTCAAACCCGAGTCGTTAATCATCCGCGAGAGAAATTTGACGCGGCCAGGTTTCCCCCCCCCCGCCAAATCCTTCGCCTCTATCCACCCCTCGACTAGACTCTTCCCGCATTCACTCCCTCTTTGTCCCAGTTACTTTTGGTATCGAATACCTTTTCGCTATGAGTACTTTGGGTTCGAACTTTCAATCGAATACTTTTTCGTTATGAGTACTACTGATACTCATACTTTTTCGAGATCAGTAATTTTGTTCGATATAAATACTTTTGGTATTGATTACCAAATACTTTTGAAATATAATATTTCCTGCGGGTACTTTTTCCGATATCAGTACTTAAGTAATCGAATCTTATAATCAATTACTTGCTGTTGACTTAGGGAGCCTACCCATACTACGTGACCCGTTCAGGGGAGGGATGGGGGTCTTCAAATACCACGCGCGGTCACAGGGGGGCTTAGGGTTTCGTCATGTAGTCAATTTCTTCTAATCAATATGAAAAATTAAGCAAAATTAATTATTAAAATTTGCCAAATTAATTATTAAAATTTGACAAATTAATTTTTTTAAGCTTTCTATTTGCAAAAATGATTGAAAACCACATTTATGAATTACTACGTGAAAACTAGAGGGGGAGGGGGTGTCTTGGCATATACTGCGAATGGTCACCAAGAGGGGGGAGGGGGTCAAAAATGGGTCACGTAGTATGGGTACGTTCCCTTATAAGATTCGATTATACGATTACTTACTGAATATTTTCAAACGAATACCATATTTTTATTTGCACCAATTAATGGAAGATTATCCAGATTTCAGTAAATTGTTTTAAAATAGCGAAATTTTTTTCGATTTGGTCTTCATTTCATTCTGTGATGGATCGGATGGGGATGATTTTGCTAGTGGATCTTCTAGTTTTCGGCAGGGATGGGATGGGAAAGTTTGCCGATGGTTGGATCGGCTTTGCATTAGAATGTTTACGTGCTCTGCTGATGTTCATGTGTGACTTTTCTCCAGCCATTTTAATTTCGGTTTCGGCGCGCAGGGAAGGTGTGTTGGATTGGATTATCGGAATATGTGCGGCCTTGGCGGGGGGTTCGGGTGTTTCTCCTTCTTTAAGCTATTTGAAATTCGCGTCGCGGCGGCTCGGCGTTTTCAAGATCTTGTTTTCCGGGGATCAGGAGCCCGACATTGAAAAAAGTACTCAATACCTATAAGTATTCGATACCAAAGTATTCAATACCTAAAATTGTCGATTTTGCCCATCACTAATATTAACTACAGTTTTCAGTTCGATTCCGTTACAGTTCCCGCTAAATATCTCCATGTTTTCTTAAACGCCATCTATTCAATTTATCGACAAATATTTCTGATTTTTATTGATAAACTGTAAAGTTATTGATCTAATTATACATTTTAATACACGAGTTTGAAATTATTTAGCAATATTCAGGGACTAATGCAGGCCATTATTGGTACCGTTTATCTGCACCTTCACAAAAAATGTACTCGCAAAAATTCTTAAATTATTTTTTAATGATAGGTAAATTGTTTATGGTTAAATTAGTCTTAGTAAAACTGTAGAAATAAGTAATTTAATGCTGTTTTCATTAATTTTATAGTTCCCATTTAAAATATTTGTTAAAAATTTCACATAAATTAAAAAGATGATTAACTCGTAACAGGGGAGGTGAAAAAAATGGAATAGAAGTGGAATTTCCATACAGTCGCACCTGTCAACATGCTGATAAGTAGGGGTCAGGGCCAAGGTCCCGAATAGTGAAGCTAGCGGAAGAATCCATTCAATCCAAGCGTGTGGAGAGGAGGAAAGGAAAATGATCACGTCCCCTGCTACGGGTTAAAGAGATTTCACATAAATTCACAAAAATGGGGGTTAAGTTTTTAAATTCTGGATTAGTCCCTGATATTTCTACTTTTTGGTGTCTGAAAGAGCATGGTGATAATTAGCAGGAACTATAACGGAATTGAACCCAGTTTTCATATACTTCAATATCTTTTTGATTTCACTTAAAATTTATTACTATAGGCAACACTCACGGCCAGTTTTCAGTAAAACGATTGTAAAATAAGGAAGTGGAATTATAGTTTTGCAAATCAAATTGTTGGATTTTAATTTTGCGTAACAAATTGGCGGATTCCCGCCAATTGGCGGAGGAATCACATGTATGCAATATTCCTACTTTTGTTTAGACTAAATTCAATTTTGGATTTTTTTATGAAAATAGTTCATAAGTAGGCTAATGTATTTTTCTTTTTACATTTGTTTACACTTTTAAAAAACAGTTCAACCTTTCACTAGTGGTGAAAGATAGGGCTATTTCACCTAAAAGCGGTTCAACAAAAGCTGCAACCGAAATGTAGCGAAAATTTGAACCATGATTTCGGTGCTTCCATGCACCGAAAACTTAATAAAAAGCACTAAAAGCAAGCTACTACTAAGTTGTAGTTAAAGCTACATTTTTGTTGAACTGCTTTTAAAAGGTAGAAAAATTTTTTAACAGTGTATTAACCAGAAAGTATCTATGGTTAATTATCCAATTATTAATGTTATTAAAAGCTTTGTTTGGTCTCTAAATTTGGTAAAAGCTACAAAAGAACCTTGATTTACCTTCTCTTTTGAGTCACAGGAAGAAAGAGAATGTATCGTTGAGTAAACAATACACTACTCAGAAAAAGAACACATTTTAAACACTAAAAATATTTTTAAAAGAGTAAAATATTATATTTTTAGATAAAAATCTAATAACTCTGGATAAGTCAGACATAAACAGGTGATTGAATAATCGAATGTTGGAAAATCAAGGTTCTACCGTACTGCAGTATATGTAACTATTTTTGCTAAATATTTTATTAATCCTTTTATCAGATTTTCAAATATTGTTTCATTGAAATGCATGTGTAGTATAATTTGACGCATATGTTACGGGCGAAGTGATTAATTGGGCATTATTAATAATGCCCAAAGTGGTAAATTTTGTTGAATTTATCACATTGCCCGGGCATTATTAAAAATGCCCGATTTATCATATTGCTCGTAACATATACATGTGTTAATCCAATGAGTGGATGCAAGCATCATGCTCACTTAATATTGTGATACTACTAAGTTATAAACTGTAAAAACATTACTTGCTTTTACATTGAATATTTTGTACAGATAGTGTGTATTAGGACATTCCTTTTTCTGAATATTATATATTTGAATAGATGTGGGTGCTGGATACCCCATTAGACAACAATTTTTGAATATGAAATTTAATGTAATTTAACAATGTTTAAATCAGACTCCTTTAATAACACAAATATTTTTATTGATTGAATTGATTTTTTCTTCTCTTTATTAATTTTAACCAAATAAAATTAGCATTCAACTTTTAAGTTGTAAAAAATGTCGTTTTGTACTAAATTTTGATTTCTTAAATTAATAAAAATATTTATAGAACTCCAGTTATATTTCTCTAGTACAATGCAACTTTAATAACTCAGACATCTTTATTTAAAATTCCCAGACTAATTAATAGTTTTCTCTTGGTCCCTTTAACTTTCTATATCAATGTTAATTCTAAATTCATCATATTTGAATCTAAGTTCTTTCCCCATTTATCGTTACAAAATCATTACAGGAAAACTGAAGGGGTAGCCATGACTTTCCCAAGAGAGTAAACCCCATGATTAGAACAGAGATGCCAACCATTCCGGATTTTGCGGAATCATTCCGCATTTTGGCCCCGAATTCCGCAATTACGGATAAAGCTAGAAACACTACGGAAACCACGCTGCTTATATTTTAAAGACAATGTATTAAATTTTTCTTCTTAATTCTCTGTTTTTAGCCTTCAATCCTTATAATACATATTTTTTACTTAGAATTGCGAACAAAAACGATAACGGACAACGCTAGTCGCTAGTAACTGATGAGATGGGCAATAAGAAGGGGGAATCAATCTGAATTCGGAATATTCTAATCTGGACGGATTGATTCATGGGGAGAAAAAAAGGCCTTATTTTCTCAAATATTTGAGTTTTCAGGACTTTTCTAAAACTTATCAAATGATTGTGGCATTATTCTACATGCAGAAGGCGTGGGATCGGAAGGCAAGTGTCACACCGGATTTTTTTTTGCGGGTGGGGGGGGCGATTACGGATGAGCGTTGTCTCAGGTTGGCAACCCTGTTAGAACAAGAATTCAACAATTTTTGAGTAGAATATGTTGTTGATACGAGGGTAGTCCCATAAGTACCCGGCCTGACCTACAGATGGCGCTTATTAAACCGAAAAAATGACTGGAGGCGAAAGTTCGAACATAATTAGGACCAAATTCTTAATCGGAATGGGGATAGTTAATTAGAATTTGTCTTCGCGGCTTCTAATAGGAAACAAGTGGAGTAAAATTTTAAAGATGGATAAAAACCGGCATCGCTTCGTTATTCAATACTTCCATTTGAAGGGCTTAAGTTCCACGAATATTAAAGCGGAGCTGGATTCCACACTGGAGGACTCTTCCCCTTCGTTTTCCACCATCAAATACTGGGTGGCAGAATTTAAACGGGGTCGCATGAGTTGCCAAGACGAACCACGAAGCGGTCGACCAAATGAGGTTTCTCCAGAAATGGTGAACAAAATTCATAAAATGGTGCTGGATGATCACCAATTGAAGGTGAGGGACCTAGCAGATAAAACAGGGATCTCAAAGAGTGCAGTTTACAGAATTTTGACAGAAAATTTGATGATGAAAAAGCTTTGGGCAAGATGGCTGCCGCAATTAATGACAATTGCGTCCATTGTCGGGATGGCTAAAATCAGTTAAATCAATGTTTAAATTACTCAAACGGGCTGTTTTCCCCAGATTTTGTCCCCACAGTTTATTTTTGCTCCTAAACCTTAAAAAATGGTTCAATGGGAGAAGATTTGCAAAAATTATAAAGTAAAATATGCTCTTAACTGTCATTTTGAGGGCTTTTACGAATCCTTCTAAAAATAGGTCATGGAATCCATGGAACTTTGCTGGAAGAAGTGTATGGGGCGGGGCTAAAGGAAGACTCTAGAGCAGCGGTTCTCAAACTGTGGTCCGCGGCGCCTTCCTACGGGGTCCGCGAGTTACCTTGAAGAATTCCTCAAGCTACTTTTAGAATTCCCCAAAGAGTTTCAAAATTAGATGAAACTCTAGTTTTAAGAGGTAAATTTCAAAAATTTTCTGGGGGAGAACCTCCAGCCCCCTCGAAATTTTGACTGGAAATTTTAACTCGAAATTTTGATGTTCGTAACATGGATCATTGAAACTGTTTGATCATTGAAAATTCCTTCCCCGATCATCATTTTTCTAAATACCATTAATGGAACTCCATTGTTTGACTAAGAGCATGTTTTAAAACTCACCCCACGGTTTAGAAAGTGGTCCAATTTCTATCAAATTTATGATGTAAGTAATACGGATACTGCTGTACCTCATGCAATAAATTTTTTCATTTCATTGTTTTTTTTTCGTTAAATGGGCCTTGGAAAAACGTCCTTTTGTAACGCTCTCGCACTACATTAGGACCTAGCTCTTTAACGGTGTAACTGCGACCCCCCTTCCTAACCAATTCTTGTTCGTCTAGGTGTACTCTAACACCCCTAGAAGTTTGTACCATGAATTAAGGACCACCCTGTATAGTCTGAAATTCGTAACTAAGAAATATAGTTAAAATCCTGTGTGTTTTTAGGGACAAATTTATCAAAAACTTCTCTGAGGATGACCCCCAGATACCTTTTTGTTCTTAAAACTCTATTATAAACTATTTTTAACATTAAGTTAATCAAAATGCAAATATTACATAACAATTTATATTCAAAAAATTTTAACTAGGGGTATTAAAACTAATTTAAAATTTGTTTTTCTAGTTGAATTTCCTAAAACTTTCTGGGGGAGGACCCCCAGACCCCCCTTTGTGGGTAGAACTTAATTACTCATAAACTTTTCATGTTTTCCCTAAGACGCAAATTCTACCTAAAATGTACTAAAAAGTTACTTCGACCTATGAAATATACATGGGGGCGGAGGGATAATTTTGGTCCCTCCCTAAATAATATTTCTCTGGAGTGAAGTAATTGTAAAATTTATTATAATATGTATACTATTTTTAATTAATCTTAAACACAGAACAAAAGTCTGGTTACGGCTTTTGGTGTTGGGGGTCCGCGATGCCTGGCTTATAACATAAAGGGGTCCGTGTCGATAGAAAGTTTGAGAACCGCTGCTCTAGAGAAATAAAAAATTTCAAAAATTTTTTTGTTTTTCTTTGTTAGGCCGGGTACTTCTGGGACTACCCTCGTAGATAGAAATAGAAAATAATCTCAAGTAATTTAGTGGTCCCTTCAGCTTCGAATGATAAATTGTACTGTACACATAAAAACTAGACATATAAAACAAAAACACACCAATAAAGTATCACACCATAAATGCATCTAATTAAACATTTAATGTCTGAAAAATAACATTGCCAAAGATTTTGGCTGCATATAACATTTTAGTACTATAGGATGACTAGATTGTCATACATCTTATGTCTTATGGAGTTTCCAAATGATGAAACATAATATAACTTACAAAACTGATGAATACAGTTCTTTTTATCTTTAAAAGATTACAACCTAAAAGTAGTAACAATAAAGCAAAAAAATTAATTACTACAAAAAAATTCTATCATAGAAGAGGAACTCAAGCTATACAGATTTTAAAATGAAATACATAGTGTTACAGAAGTAATATTACATGCCCTCAACTTTGAATTAAAACTAGTCATAAAAATGATCTATGCACTATTCAACAAAACACTCCCAGCAGAAAGATACGGAGTTGAGTGGGCATGACAGTCAACAACTATTTAAGTTATAAGGAAATAGTTCATTACCAAGCTGTAGAACAGCATCACCTTGGTAAGAAAAGACACCATACACACAGATAAAGAAAAATAGAACTCTTAAATGCATACTTATTAAATTGTGACTTCCAACCTCCCAGTATGTTACGTTCCTTCCCACTTAACACAAACTAACATTCAGGTACTCAAGCATTTAAAACCCAACAATATAGTGGAATAGCCAGAAAAGTTTCTCGGGATGGTATTATGTACTTTAATTGTTTTTTATGGGTAAAAAAGGAACATTTCGGATTTTCAGAAGAAGGAAATGGTTTTAAAAGAAAAAATGGTAAGGAAATAGCTTAAATAAAACTAGCATTTTACAGGCTCTATTCATGACATTCTTCTGAACCAGTTCACTTTTTTAATAACTGATACTACTCTATAACTGATACTACTACTTTTTAATAACTGATACTACTACTTTCAGAAGAAGGAAATGGTTTTAAAAGAAAAAATGGTAAGGAAATAGCTTAAATAAAACTAGCATTTTACAGGCTCTATTCATGACATTCTTCTGAACCAGTTCACTTTTTTAATAACTGGTACTACTTTACAACTTAGTTTTAAACTTAAAAAAACAGATTGTAATTATTAACAAATGTTAATCTGAATTTTTTATTCAATCCATGAATTCCACCAGAGCAGTATAAAAAGTTTTATATATTGGGGGAAAATATTTCATTTATTTACAGTATCCCTTCCCACTGAATGAAGTTTGGAATGAATCTAAATGAACGTACTTGTTTAAATATACACTTCAACTCTTCCTCTACCATGCATTGCTTCAATTTCTCGGCATACATCCGAGACTAAACCTTCTCGTATTTGAGTACTGACTTCCAACTCCCTGATGTTTCCAATGCTATTTGGTATGGATTTATTTTCATTCACAGTTTCCTAAAAGGGGCAAGAATAAAATACCTAAGGTATTTACTAAATTCCACACTCACTTTACTACACTCTGTAAGATCTTCAATTTTTAAAATACTTTTCCCTCTATGGTGTTTTGAAAAGAAATGCGGGTGGAAACTCACCTTAAATAAATATGGTTAAAATCCAGACAGTTTTTTATTAATTTGTCATAAATATTTTAAATGATTAACTTATTCATACATTTGATTACAGACAAAAAATTGGCAGCATATTTAAAAAATTCAATAGCACCTAAATTTTTCTTCATTTTAAGTAAATGGGTCTATCAGCTTCTACTTCCAGAGATCTAGGTTGGTTGGGTTTTTATAGCGCATGACCCAAGACAGGGTATAGCCCGAGATCTAGGATTCGATATGCTATATTCATATTTTTTAGCTTATATCTTAACTATTCTTCTTATTGCTTCGATATTTTTTAATTTTTTTTAAAAATAAGTACTAGGCCACACAAGCGGTCAGAGCTTTCAGTATCAAACGATTGGAAAATAAGAAAGTGGAATTTTAGTTTTGCAAATCGAATTGTCGGATTTAATTTTTTTTAATAATAATATTTTATTTATTCTGAAACATTTACAAATACATAAACATTAAAAGAAAATAATAAAAAAAAAGAAAAAAAAACATATTGCTCACTAAGGGGCCAAATTGGCCCATTTTTAAACACTTTTATTCAACTTGCTTTTGGCGGCGTTTTACGGGAGGAATTTTAAAACTCGATTTTCGGGCACTTCCCGATATGTTAGGGCCCCGAAACTTTGAACATAGGTGTAAACCTCATGACACTCCAATATCCAACCATTCTCTAGTCAAACAACCAAAGGATTAAGTTAATTAACGAGTATTTTTAATTAACAGAAAAACAAGATTTTGAGACCTTTCCCAAGGGACTATTCTCCCTAAACCGTGCACAATGTTGTATAAGGCATAACTTCATCATATTCAAAAGTCAAAACGAGAATTTCCCAGTAATTACAATATTTATGGACGATTAATCACTTTTTTTTTACAAGATCTTGTACATAAAATTTCAGGCACTTCCAAACGATATAAAGTTCTAAAACTTTGCACCATGGTGTAAACTCGATGACAATGCAATATTCAATAATCAACTAGTCAAAACCTCCGTAATTAAGGTAATTAACGAGTGTTTTTAGTTATCCTTTTAATTCAAATTTGAGACACTTTCGTGAAACCAATGGCTCCCAAAACCAGTAAGATAATATATTAGGTATATCACTGCAATATTTTATCTTCAAAACGTGATTTCTTACCTTCCAATTAACAATTAAGATAATTAGCGATTTAAGATAATAACCGCGAGAAAGAAATCGCCAGAAGAGCGAGAAATCACCAGAAGAGCGAGAAATCGCCGAAAATTGGTGCCCATCGCGAGAGCAGAAAAATACGCTACTTTTATAATTTATGGACTACTGAAAAGTCTGAACGGGATGCTTTTTTTTTCTTTTTCTTGTGAATCTTTTTGATATGGACGGATTTTATCGGCGAGTGACCCGATGTTATATTTCACCATCATATTGTAGAAAACTAAATTCCATTCTAACATCAGATTAAATGTGGTTGAAATAAATACATTTTTTCTTGTGAGTTTTTGTTAAAAAAATACCATGACTAAAAAGTAGAAAATAAAAAAAGTAAAAAAAGATTTTTTAAAAAACGCTTTTATTGAAGTGTTCTAAAAGGTCAAAAATAATTATTTCGGTTTGACAAATAATTTATTGGGAAGTAGAAAATACCTTTTTGGTAAGTAAATAATAACTGATTTTCTAATTACTAAAAATAAAAGCGTGGGCGCTAGTAATTCTTCACATTCACTATTTATTCTAACTTGTTTATTCTATGTTCTATGTAAAATTATACATAAATGCCGACGTATTGGCCTAGTGGTGAGCATCTGACTGCAAAGCCGTACGTCTGGGGTCCGAACCCTCGTTCGGCATAGATGTTAGTGTTACTGAACTTGAATTTACATATATAAGGGTCCTTACCTTCAGGTGAATTTGTACAAATTTTAAAAAATAAATAAACAAAATTTTAAATTAAAAAATATATATAAATTACTAGCGCCCACGCTTTTATTTTTAGTAATTAGAAAATCAGTTATTATTTACTTACCAAAAAGGTATTTTCTACTTCCCAATAAATTATTTGTCAAACCGAAATAATTATTTTTGACCTTTTAGAACACTTCAATAAAAGCGTTTTTTAAAAAATCTTTTTTTACTTTTTTTTTGCTAAGCAAATTGGCGGATTTCCGCCAATTGGCGGAAGAATCACTTGTATGCTTATTTCATTTTACTGGGGCTCATATGGATGAGCCCCTGGGGAAAAAAGTAAGGAGGTTTTTGAAAGGGTTGGCAACTCTGCAATTACAATAAGCGATCATGCCTCATAAATACTCATCAACAAAAATGAAAGAGAAAAAATTTTTATAACTTACTAGGTACTTGATTCTGTGCTTCATGGAAATTATATGGTCGATTACATCCACAGTTGTTGCACAGCATCCACAAATGAAACACGTGTAATATTCTCCATTACGGTTTCGTGTCTCCCTCATAAAATTCAAACCTATAAATTTTTACTATTTACATGGTGTTGCAAAATTCCGGTCAATGCAAAAACCGGTAAAAAACTAATTTAATAGCTTTACACATGTAATAAATTTGTTTTTTATTGAACAGTTTTTGCTGACCAATTTTTGCATTGACCGGATTTTTCGTAAATCCATTGGCGCAAGTTCAGAGTTGCATATGCTTGGCGATTTTTGGCTGTTTAGCGGCACATTTAGAAGCCAAATGACTCTTTTAACATGAGTTAGGGTTACCATGTTAGTCATCTTTAACGCTAAAAACTTGGCGCATACGCAAGTCTGAACTTGCGCCAATCCATTTACATTATCTTCGATTTATTTTGCCAAAATTTTTGAAAGTTGCATAATTAATTAGCAACACAGCTGGATAAAACAAAAAACTTTATACACACAAAAAGTTCTTCAAATATTTTTTGCAAACTAATTAAATGCCCCCACCCATTGTTCACCTGAATGAGGCTTTATAAGCAGCAACAGTAAGAAAAAAATCAATATTTATCAAAAATCTAAACTATTAAAAAATAATTTTGTGAAATTCAAAAACTGTTTGCGCTCAGTGTGCGTGTGTGTTTCTAAATTATTCAAGTCTGGTTAGCAAAAATAGCCAGATTTTTCAAGAGAAGAATTAAGGATGCAGGAAGAAAGATACAAATGCAGCTTTGTAGAAGCAAAATAAATATGGATATTTTTAAAAATTTGTAATAACTTGTTCTTATATTGCTTGTGTTAAACCAGAATAAGTTATAAATTTGTATAGAAGATATTCAAACACATTTTTAATTTTAATTCTGTAAACTGAAAGAAATACAAAGAGATAGGAACAATAAATATCTTCTAACTAGCCTTTTTAAACAAAAATGCAGTACTTCCAATCGTGTATAAAATAACTTTATATATGAACTTTAAATATAACTGAATTTGAATGTGATTACTGTCTGTAAAGTTTGTATTGTAAGGAGATTGAAGGATTCTAATTACACCCTGTTGACAGCAGTTTAATTTTGACATGCTTACCCACAACAGGAATATCAATGACATCTAGCAACATTCTTTCCAACTCTGAGGGTACGTTAGGGGGGGCTCTTACCGTTCCAGAGGAGGAAGGGCTTGTTTCTTGCCCAGCAGAATACTTTTTTTCATTCTGGAAAAAGGTTCATTTATTTATTTCATAAGTAACATTTTTAAGAGAAATTATTTTGTATACCCTGTAAAGGTACGATGTCAGTGATTCTCAAAACCTGTTTACTTTTTATTAACAACTAGTAGAGTAATGTAGTAACAGGGATGCAGAAAATGTTTTTACCTTCAAGATTTCCTCCAATCCATACAAAAATTTCCCCAAAATTTTAAAAAATGATAAATACCTTCAAAAATTCTGAATTATCGTCGGTATCAAAAATCTGTTTAAAATACAATGACACGAATCGCCACATAAATTTTTATTACTGAACTGAAATTCAATTCAATAGCATACTTTTAACAAAATTTCCCCAGATGGCTAAAATTTCCCCCGATCCTAGATCGCCGGATCGGACATATTCTGGATCCCTGTGTAGTAAATCAGTTTACTCGGATTATCCACATTATGTTTAAATTTGACAATGGAGAATTGCAGCAAATCTTAAAATTCAAAATATTCAATTTTATTATATTAAAAATTCTCTCCCGATTCCAAAAATACGCTTGTCTTTCCCCACAAATTTTTTAAAGGTAATTATGACTATTTTAATACAGAAAGCTCCTAACAATGTGACGTCACAAGTGCCAGTGGAAATGTGGGAAACACCGTTTTCATCGATACACTAGTCCAGAGGTTCTCAAACTGTGTGCCGCCGCACCCTGGGGTGCCGCGAGGGCATGCCAGGGGTGCCGTGACAGTAACCAAGAAAAGTTGCAAAAAATTACGAAATTTTAAATATGGAAACTTCTTAACTGTTTATGGGGGGTGAAACATGAATATTATCCAACTTTTTCACTCTTTTTTCCTTTTATTCTTGCGTTCCTAGATTGCCTAATATCTTTTTTATAACTTACACAAAATCAATCAAAAACACTGCTTTTCACAGAAAAAGGGACAAATACATACCTATTCCCTTTTTCATTTGGTGAAACTGCAGTTGTACAGAAGTAAAAAAAAATTTGTTGGAAATGAAAAAGAGCACAGAAAGGCGTATATGGGGGCCGAGAGAGCCCTGTCCCACCAAAACTCGCACTTGGTCTACCAAAACAAATTAAAACGCTGATTTTTAGCATCAATTCCTGGGAGAGAATTCCCTTTCATACTCAAAGCTTTATTATTCAAAACTTTTAATAAGTTCCTCAAAACCAAAAGCCTACCTAAAAATATATACCCGAAATTTGGAGTAGGTGTACACCAAAACCAAGATAAGCCATATTTTTAGGATTAAATTTCAAAATTTTTGGAGGATGACCTCCACAATCCACATCCCCCTTTTTTACTTGGAACTTCATTATTCACAACTTTTTTATATTATATTAAGTTCATCAAAATGCAAATCCTGCCAAAAATGTAAAACTAAATTTTGGAATAAGTGTGCTAAAACTACTTAAAAACCTGTCTTTTACAGTCAACTTTCCAAAAATTTTCTGGGGGAGGACCCCCAGACCCCCTTTTGATACTTAGAGCGTTATTATAACTATTAAATTTTTATAACACAAATTCTTCAATCAAAAAACAGAAACTACATTGGACCTATTTAATATGCATGGAAGGGTTGAGGACTAATTTTGTGCCCCTCCTGAAATAAATTTCATAATACATAACAAGAGACTTCTTATGTGGACACCTTTTTTCCCCAGAAATTTTAACCTTTTTTGGGGGGTGCCCAAATTTTTTTAGCTTGCTAAGGGGTGCCGCGGCTAAAAAAGTTCGAGAACCCATGCACTAGTCTGTAAAAAAACTAGTGCTCATTGTTTCAAAGCTGAATTATAGCAGCAAGCGGGAACAAAGCACATTTCACGTCACAAGCTGTTTCAGCTCAGACACAAAAGAGGCTGTTTTTAATTGAAAATAACTTAAAATTTAGGGGTTTGAAAAGCAAATGAAAACATTTTTTGGAGGTTTTAGGCCATTCTGAACACATTAAGATTAAAAAAATTGACTGCAATTATCCATTACTTCAAGTAATAATGGGGGGTCTGAGGGTCTCCCTCAGAAAAATTTTGAAATTCTGCCTCGAAAAGTAGTGTTTTAGTTCCTTTTGAGACATTTTTGGTTTCATCCAAAAAGAAAGGAATTTTCTTTATCAATATCAGTATGTTTTATTTTTCAGAGAAAATAAAGAAGAGAGTGAACCACAGAATTTTCAAGGAAAAATATTGTAAATAGAAGTCAAAATTTAGAGGGGGCTGGGGGTCCTCACCCAGGAAAATTTTTTGAAATTTGTCCCTTTAAACTAGGGCTTTATCTCATTTTAAAAACATTTGGGAAACACTCAAAGGTAACTTGTGTGTTCCCCAAGGTTACTCGCGGACCCCTTAGGAACGTGCTGCGGACTCCCAGGGGTCCGTGGACCACAGATTAAGAACTGCTGCTATAAACCCTTTACTTTAAAGAATGAACAACCAACACAAAGATTTTATTTTTTACACAAAGAATTAGACCCGAAATTGGGGTTCCACTTAAAAACAGTATGTTCTTAATACTTGTTTGTTTCTGCCTTTATTGATTTGGTTGAAGAACTTCAATATTCGTTTTTAAGCTCACACTCAGTTTAAAAGTGAAGGTTTTAATACTGAAAGCAATTCGGAAGTTGGAATTCTACTGTATAAACATAAATCTAATATAGTATAACAGATATTAAAAGGTATTGATACTTAAATTCAGCAGCAGAGCTGCGTGGAAGGCTCTTGATAATTGAAAGAAAATACTAAGACGTTTTTAAAAATATAAACTCGTTTAATAAAATAATAATTCTGCAGACAATAAACAAACGTAAGCAACGATCAGAAGAGAGAAGCAAAAGGAGAAGCAACGATCGTTCGAGGCAGGCCGTATTTATCAGCGTTCGAAATTGTACTGGATTGCTGGTCCGGGACAACTAAAAAACGGCTCGGACCAGTGGAATCAGAAATTCACTGGTCCGCCGGACCAGTGGTGAAAAAAATATCCCTCTCTCCAGTTATGTTATGTATTAATTTGTGTGCAATATATTATAGAAAAGTTCTTATTTTTTTTTAAATTTGACAGTTGATTTTGAATGGATTTTGTCAGTTAGTGAAATATTATTTAATCAAGAAAAGTATATAATAAATAAGATATTTTCATAATTATTTGATTATTTAGAGCTATTGCTTATTTCTCATAACTTAATTTTATTAATTATTTTATATAAATTTTATATTTTCAGCTGGTAACTTATTTTTGCATGCATATGCATTAATTTTTAACATTACTATTTTGTACTCACATTCAGTGCAATAGTTATTTTATAATAATACTAGGGAGCTACCGCCCCCTGCTCGCTATCGCTCGCCAACCCCCGTAAACTGCTGACGCAGGACCTTTTGGAAGTGCTTCGCAATTCCTACAAATTCCAACTCGCTGAACTTAATACACTTTATAAAACAGAAAAAACGTCAACCAACTTTCCAAAAATACGTCACGAAATGACCAAATATCCTCCATGAATTAATCTCCCTTAAAAGTTTAAATATATACAGGGTGTATCTGAAATGGTGCAACAAACTTTCAGGGATGATAGTACTCATCAAGACGAACACGAATCGGTATAGGAAGGGGGTCCCAGACCAAATCCCAGGGAGTTAAAAATGGAGCGACACCCCAAAAAATCATTGAAAAAATCAATTTGTAGAAGAACTACTATTGGTAAAAACTTAATTATGGTCTCAAAAATTGTGGGTCAATATGATCTTTAAAATTACTTCAAAATTCTTCACTTTGAAATTTGTTTTATTATCAAAAAAAGTTAAAAAAACACAAAAAAATGTGAAAACTCTGCCAAAACCTTATTTTGTATTTCGAAATCCTTTCTTTTGATTTAATAATCTGAAAGATCATAGTTGAAAACCCTTAAGTCCAAAGTTTCACGTAAATACAATCAATATTAAACGCTTGAGATCCTGTTAAAGTTATTTTTTTGCGTGCGCTAACAGCTGTTCTAGAAAAAGCTATAAAAAACTGCTTGCGCACCCAAAAAACAAATTTTAAAAGGATCTCAAGCGTTTAATATTGATTGTATTTACGTGAAACTTTGGACTTAAGGGTTTTCAACTATGATCTTTCAGATTATCAAATCAAATGAAAGGATTTCGAAATACAAAATAAGGTTTTGGCAGAGTTTTCACATTTTTTTGTGTTTTTTAACTTTTTCATAATAAAACAAACTTTGAAGTGAAGACTTTTGAGGTAATTTTAAAGATCATATTAAACCACAATTTTTGAGACCATAATTAAGTTTTTACCAATAGTAGTTCTTTTACAAATTGATTTTTTCAATGATTTTTTGGGGTGTCGCTCCATTTTTAACTCCCTGGGATTTGGTCTGGGACCCCCTTCCTATACCGATTCGTGTTCGTCTTGATGAGTACTATCATCCCTGAAAGTTTGTTGCACCATTTCAGATACACCCTGTATAACCCAAACCTATCAATAATTTAAACGAAATGTTTCTAAAAATATTTATCTTAATTATTTTTAATCTATGATTATAAAAATAAGTAATTCTAATTGTTTATCAATATTCGTACCAAACGAAAACCATTATTTTAAAGTAACTCGTTACGTTAGTATAATATGCCTAGTGTTTATAATTCATATTTTTTAAACCCAGACTTGTTAAACAATACCGTTTAAGCAATTGAAAATAATAAGAGATAAAACATCACTCTATGTTTACAATTAATTTCGATAAAGTCAGACTAAAAATTATAAATATTGGACAAAAAGTATGAATTTTTAGTATAAAATGGCATACATGTAAGTTTTTAGAATATGTTTTTATCAGTCTTTGAGTGATATTTCATTAAGAAAGTACTTTTTTAAAAGGTGAAAAAACATGTTTCATCTTAAAATATAGCGTCAATTGATCGTTGTGATTGGATGCATAATAATTTGATTGACAGTACTTGCTTTGTAACTGCGACCTTATACGTTATCCAAAAAAATGGAAATAATTTAAAATTGAGAATTTTTTTGAAAAATCGAAGGGCCTACTCGGAAATCCGGAAAGAATCCGGACATTTTGATACCATATGTGTGTCATTCGGTTCAGTAATTAAAAAGCCTTTCTCTGGAAACCGTTCACCAAAAACTTTTTTTAGAATAGAGAGATTTAAACTTTTCCTTTTTGATTTGTCGGACCAGTAATTTTTGTTGCGGACCAGTAAGATTGGTAAAGCACTGATCCGCAGGACCAGTGGATTTATTCCCCAATTTCTAACGCTGGTATTTATGCTTTACAGAAGAGGTAATTAGCATAAATACGGCCCGAAAAACAGTTGCCACTAAAACAACGTTAAATCCAAAAACTCGAACCTTGATTCAGAGCCGTGAACTTAAAGGTTCGATTCCCTCATGAAGTGGGAGATCAAAAATATTCCTAACAAAAGGTAGTATAACATGGGGAACTGAGGAAAACCATCATCATAGACTTAACATCAAATTCTTCAAATCAAATTGTTTGGTTCAATCCCACTATTGAATTCAATGGTAAGATTGAAATGTAGAAAATTCAATGCAGAAAATTGAAGAAAAATCGTTCATGCGCACTCGAGTGCCAATTTTTAAATGGAATCTACTTATTTTTTCTGTCATTATGAACCTCAAGAAAATAATTACATTCACACGCTGTTAAATCAGGATTTGGACTGAAAATATCTTTTCCGTAATGTAAAGTCTATGGTTTTCCTTCGTTTCCCATGTTAGTCTATGAGACTACGAATACTTGTTTGGTTTTTCAAAAATCGCTTTACTTTTGGATAATATTTTTTGGTAGATTCTTAAACAAACAATGCTGGGATAATTTTTTTTAAATTTTGCACCGTAATAGGTTTACTAATTTAGCCGTAATAGGTAAACTAATGCAAATTTGATGGGTGTATGAATACTTTTGGGACACACTGTATAGTAAGACAGGAAAATGATGCCACCAACCTTTAAATGACGCTTTCCCACCATATGTGCATGAAACATGCTTTCATTGTTCATATGTGCATCACAAATCTGCAATAAAATAATTTGTATATAATGGTTAGGTAAAGGGATTGATAGTATATGTATATTCAAGATAAAATGCTTCAATTTATTTCTCAAAAATGACTCAACCCCAGAAAAGGGCAGTTTACTATAATTTATTTAGCCCAAGTAAATTTATGTGCATTTGTTAACATTTTAAGTAGATTGAATGGACTCAATTAAATTTTTTAAAGTGAAACCTTAAAAAAAACTTTAACTTACTTTGCAATAAAAATCCCCATAATCATCTACAACAGCTACAAAATAAAAGTTTCAAAGTCAAACACTAGAAAGCATTTCAAAACTTATTCTGATATTTAAAAAAAATTCAAACTAAAAACTCACCACAGTTAGTTAAGTCAATCTGAAAATCAAGATTGATACAATTTATTATAATATTGAAATATATAAATATTGCAAATAAGTATCAGTGGTAAAAGTGACCAAAAGTAGAAAAATGCAAGACTATTAACCTTAAGCAGAATGAATTAAGTGCAAAAAAATGCTAGAATTAAAATTTTTAACATAATTATATTGATTTAAATTCACCAGAGAGAAATTTTTAAATTCATCAGGGAGAAACCATGAAAATCCAAGAGAAAAACAATTTTCAGGAGTTTTAAGGGATCTTAGAAAAATAAAGCAAATTTCAGGAGTTTTTCCAGGAGGCATACAAAACCTTGGACAAGACATTGATTTAATGAACAAAATTTGTGTAAGAGTTTTACCTCTTCTCGAAATGGTAATCTGAAAAAAAAAAGAATATTGCAAACAACAGTTTAAAATAAAAATATTTAAAACACTTTCTTAAGATTTCATTTTTATGTAGTAAATAGAAGCGGAGTTTTAACAAGTAAGGGGCCATTCATTAATTACGTAAGGGTCCCGAGGGGGAGGGGGGGTTGGAAAAATCTCTACATACCCTTACTTGGGGGGTGGGGGGGTCAAACCCATTCTTACGTAAGATTTTCAAAGTTAATGTAAATTGCTATTGAATAACCCCAGAAAAACTTAAAAAAGCTCGTATATTATCGAAGCTTAAATTTTAAAAAATGAAGGAAAATCAGATGTATCTTTTTTATTAAAAAGTTAAGATAAGAAATAAAAATATTGAATCCATCTTCCAGCTGTCAAAAGTCGAAACAAAACAAAAGCAAAAAGATAATTTTTTTTTGTTAATCATTTCGTGCGCCAACATTTTATTATTTTGAAAACGAAATGGAATCTTACGAAAGAATAGGGGGGGGTTTGAAAAATCTTATGTACCCTTACATGGGGGTAGGGGGTCAAAAATCGCCAAAATCATCCGTACGTAATTAATGAATGGCCCCTAACCAAAATTTAAGTAAAGAAATGAAATCTCATTTTAATTAAAATTTATAATGCTAATTTGTAATTTATAATAAAAAATTTAAATTGATAATGGAAATAATCATACATTACTGTTTAGCCTTGCAAAAAAAGACAGACCAATAGGTTGATTTATTTCAAAGTGCAATGAGAGAAAAGGAAAGCTGATTTAACAAATGAGTAGAAAAGTGTGATTGAGAAAGATATTTCCTTTCCTTTTTATTTCAGTAATCAAGTATATAATTATTATAAAATAATATATTTGATTTTAAATTCAAATTAACTTTAAGTAAATACAGTTTATGTTTAACTAGATTCAATAGAAAATCCAATGTTATTTATAAGTAGAATGGAGTCAATCTACCTATGACTGGGGCCAGGATCATCTGTGGGAACTGAAAAAAAGTATGTGAATGCCAAATTATTAGCAAAAGAAACAAACATGTCACAAAGCACTGAAAGTATGTTTTATATTTATATAATAAAATGTTTTTACACTTATACAAATTCAGCATTATTATTGTACAATATTTGAAAAGACTTAACAGTTTGGTTTTTGATTTATGACACAAGTTTTTTAATGGATTTAAGTAATATAAACCAATGCACAGTTCAAAGCAATTAATGCCTAAACACATACGAGGGTAGTTTAAAAAGTTCTCAGCCGATACTTGTTTTTTCTCATTGTTAAAAATATGCTCAACCTTAACTCATTCAAAAAATTGCTAAGAGCAGAATTCTGATCAAAACCGCCCCAAAAATTAATTGGGTTCATTGAAGAGTTGTTCTTACAGAAGAAAAAAATTTTTACAAATTTAAATGTGTGTTTTGTTATGGGTTATGGAGGGTCAGGTTGAAAACTTTTCAACTACCCTTGTATACATAGTAGTATATAATGATGGTTTTGACTCATACAAACAAAACAATAAGACATTTCTAGATTTATTAGCTACTGCTAAGAAGGAAAAAGAAATTTTAAGTTCTTAAATACTAATAAAAATTTGCTTGTCTATAATATAATGTAAATTAATTAAAAACGCAACTACACTTCTTAACTGACTTAAATTTGCACAAGAAAAAATTATTTTATACTTACATCCCCTGGAATCAACTTGACATCTCACAACAGTCATTTCCTTCCTTCCAAACTTTCTTTCATGATCCCTGAGTTTAGTCTTTACTTGCCGTTCTATTTCTTTTTTAGCACGATCCTTGTTGCGCTCATAATAAGAAGGCTCTATAATTTTCTGTGAAACAACAAAGTTTCTAGGTTTTAGGTGGGGCAAAGAGAACAGAATAAAAAAAACTTTGATGTCAATTAATGGTTTTACACCATCTTATATTCTTAGGTACAGAATTATCAGCACTCAAGATATACAAAGATTAAATTCATACTTGTATACCTACCAAAGGTAACAAAATTTTATTCTAAGCATTTAGATATTCAATCATAAGCCATTGAGATGAACAATGAGACAGCTCTTTCAATGCACATCAAGATAGTTCCACCAACATTTATGCATTATTTAAGTAAAGTGAAACCATAATTTAATGTTATTCAAAGGACCAAAGAGAAATAACTATACAAGTGTAAAAACGCTTAACAATTACACTACATTAATAAAATCTATTGATACAGAGTGATTCCCAGTAAAATATGTACAGTATTCGTTCGGATGAAATAAATATAATGTTCTTTATATATTCGTTATAATGAAACAAAAATTAAAAAAAACACATTCTATTTGGAGAAAAAATTTGAAAACTATATTTTTTCAAGACCATATGTCATTTTCTACATGTGACATAGTAGAGCAGAAAAATTAGTCTGTCAAAGAAATCCAATATGCACAATTGTATTTTTTTTACTTTTAATTCTCTTGTATAATCAAATCATATATTGAGAGTTTTTTTGTTTGAAAAGCAAGATATCTACAGCAACTTTTTTGGAAATTTCTTGATCTGTCTATCATTTTAAATAAATGTATTGTTCAGAGGCAAAATATGATTCTGACTATTAAATTTGATTAGACATTATTCATGTATTGCATATAAATTTTCTAAATTTTAGCAAAATTGGGTAATTTACCCTGACTTAGATTGGAATGGAAAATTTCCCTCACAAAACATTTATGTATTATTTGTATCATTTATGTTTAAGATACTTTTTTTTATTTTATTTCTCATCGGTACTAATTTTTTATAATCATGTTTTTCGTCAGCTAAATGGGCATATGCCCCAGTCTGACTAATATGTTTTTTCTCCAATTTACCTTTGTATCGCATTGAACACAAATAAAGTTATCATTATTATATTATTATTATTAAAACCTGGTTTTTCTTGACCCACTCAAATCTAGATACCAAAACATAGAATGCCTGTGTGTGATGTACACGAGACACTTATGGACAATTTGATATACGTATTTTCGGCGTTTACTAGCAAAATAATTTATATAAATAGGTATCAATCCTAAGTATATTTTTTAATTGAATAAAATAAAAACTTAAAAATTGTAATAATAAAAGTTAATTTCTCACTCATTAAGCCCCCAGGCAAACTGAAAAAAATACTTAGTATGTGGTTTTTTATCAGTTCACTTATAAATAACCGATAAGAAATACTCCTTAACATGCATAAACAAGTTAGTTAATTGATTTGCCAAGGTTTTATCTTACAAAAAACCTTGTCAACTGCGCTGGGTTCCCTCTAGAACAGTGATTCTCAACGGGGGCAGTGAGAGGATGCGTAGGGGAGGTGAGCATGTTTTGGGCAGTAAGGAGCTGTGGGCCTGTTTTGAGCGGTACGGGGGCAATGAGCGTAAGGGGATGTCAAGAGGGGAGACTAAGAAATAGCTTAGTTTCACATTTTTAGTGCTAAAAATCAAAAAAATTCTGGGGGAGATCCCCCAGTTTCGAAATTGGTCGACAATTTAAAAGAAGTTGTCTATGGGACAACATTTTAGCAACACATGTTTATGACTATCACTACTTTAAAAAAACATTATTGTTTTCAGTAGTGAGGAATAAGGAATAAGAACACAAAAAAGAATAAAAATACATATATTCTGTAGGTATATTAATGTGTAAAATAATTTTTTCTTGAAAGGGTATCAGAGGGTTTCCGAGTTCCGATTTCAACAAATTCAGTGCCTAAGTTTACTAATAATATACTGAAGATTACTTTGATATTAAGTAATAGCCCTTCCTCATGCTCTAAATTACAAAATTCTGTACCTCTGGGGGGCGGTAGATTTAAAAAGGTTGAGAACCACTGTTCTAGAAGAAAGTTTCTTACAGGAAAGCAGAAAAAAGGGGGAGGGAAACGCAAGAGCCAACAAAAAGCTCAACAGATGCTTTGCACAAATCCTTTTTTTCATTATCATGATTAATACTTTTTGTGTGCTTTGTAAGAAACTTCCCAACTCCACTCATCAAACCTTAAGTAGTAAGAAGGTTAGATAAAAAGAAAACAGATACCATGAAGTTCATATAATGTTTAAATCCCAATAAATGAGGTAATATCGACGCCGGCATGCAGGGAGCTTCGCAGAGCTCACAATAATAATTTATGCCATCTTTGGCATGTATTTCATCAATGTAATTTAATCCTAGAACAAAATTGCTTCAGAATTATTTTAAAAGCATAATACAACAAGAAAAAATTCTTATATCTAAAGCAGGAAATTTTGGACCTAAAGGTCAAACTTAAATTACCCCTTGTGTCATCACAATGTAGCATTCATTAAATTCAACTAATACAAGAGATCTTATATCGTCGGATTACAGGAGAAAGGCACTAAGTCACTTTTGGCAGATCTTTTGAAAGCGGTGAACGGCGCCAACGAACGAGAGGATTCTTGGCTCATTTCTAAAATCTCGCCAAACTAGAAAGCTTTTCAGAGGAAGCCCCAGATTTACGAAAAGCTTGCACTAGTTTTATAAGCATGACAAGGACGACAAGGATAACTAATCTGAAAAAATGCTAAAAGACTAAGCCCTGTCTTATACCTCTTTCTCTAAACATGTTAATATCTACATCTAAATGAGTAAAATACGGTTTACACTTCAAATTAATTAAATTTGAACGGATAAACATTTTAATAATTTTTGCTCCTCTGTGTTTTGCCCTCTCTCTCTTTGTGGACAGGGGTGGCTTTGTGACAATTCGATTCCCGGCCTTGCGCTGGATGTATTTTTCTCTCGGTGGCAGTAAAAATTATGCTTATGTCTGTATTGATAGATCAAGCCCACAAGGCAAGGAATAAACGTCACCAAATCCTATTAAATCCACCAGCTTTTAAAATATATAAAATACTATCTAAAATTTAAAAAATTCATTTTATTTTAAATTTCTCTTCTTCTCCATATAACTAGAATGGCAACGGTAAAATGATCGCCAAACTTGGCATAACCTCGTTATTTCAGCAAAAAGTGACATAGTGCCTTTCGCCTGTAATCTGACGATATATATAGGGTGTTTTAACCGACTTGGAATTATATTGAGCAGGGTAGCAGGGTTCGTACACACTTTGAGGAAAAAAATTCAAGGATTTTCAAGGACTTTTCCAGGCTACCAGATTAAAAATTCAAGGCTGACCGATATGTGGTTTGCAACCATTTTTTAAGTAGCACTTCTGTTTCATTTTGTACAATTTTATCTTTTAGTGTTTAATAAAAGCAAATTTTTTACAAGTTCCTAGTTACAAAAAAGGGTTTGAATAAAAATTCAATTAAGATATAGAATATTAGAAAAATATTTTCAAGTAATTTTTAAATACCATGAACTATGACAGATTTAATCTCAAAGATTAAAAAACTACCATATATGTTCAATAAAACTTTGAATAATTATCTAGATCCATTCTAATGCATTGAAAAAAAATTAATGAATTGCAGATAATGAAAAATTAAAACTATCTGACCTAAAAATTTTTTAATTCAAGAAGTTTTATTTCAACCCCCCGAAAATTATTTTTATGTTATATTTTGTTAAGACTTTCTTTCTGAAAAAAATGTAATAATGCCTAAATAATATAATTTGCCTTACAATTTTCATATACCCTATTACCTACACACCTTGTAATTCTTTGATATTAAAACACAAAAGTTCAAACTATAATTTTCTATTTGCCCTCTTTCAAAAACAAAAAAATTCCTTTCATTAACCTTTTATTTGCCAGCTAAATATTGGTATAACATTTGAAGTATAATAAATGAACACTTTCTCCAAAAACAAGCATTTAAAACCAAGGATTTTGACGCGAAGTAAGAAAAACGCGATCACAAACCGACCGTCAAGTTGTTTTTCTTGCCCTAGTCCACGCCGTCAAAATGCCAACTTTACAGGCAAACGTCTGGAAACGTATGAAAATTTGAGGTTTTTCAATGAAATTCCGGACCGTCATAGGATTTTCGGACTTTAACATAATAAGTTGATACCCTGAAATCTTTTCAGCCTTTTAGAAATTAAAATTCCAGGATTTTCCAGGACTTAAGTACAAAAATTTGCTTTTTCCAGGACATTCCAGGCCTTGAAAATTAAATTTGAAATTCCAGGACTTTCAAGGTTTTTAAGGCCCCGTACGAACCCTGCAGGGTAGTTTTCAACTAGCAGCTTGCTGGAGGAATACAGCAATTGATGCCATTTTATACTTTATGTTCTACAATCATGTAAGATAGTTGTCAAGTGATTTGTTTTGGATAAGAAATAAAATGAAATTCCAGCATCAGGGTTGGTGGATATACCTCAGGAGCAGCCCCTTTTGCCTTAAATCCTATACATACACCTTTGCAAAAGGAGCTTGGATATCCCAAGTGGCATTAGAAAAAAAATTTTTTTTCACAAAATTTCCAAAGGGAGTCTTCATTTAAGAGGCTGGGGTAAAATGCAGAATAAAATACCTCAAAATTTTAGAGGGGGTTTGGGGGTTCTCCCCCAGAAATATGTTTAAAAAATTTCTCTTAAAGTAGTGTTTAAGCTCCTACCTTTGGGTTAGATCCAAAAAGAACAGTTCCTTGTAAACCGCACAATTTTCCAAGGAAAATTTTTCAGATTTTCATGTTTTAGAAACTGTAACTGACTATGCAATGGGGGATTACATCCCCAAAACCCCCTCGTTACGCCTATGCCACTAGACCAGGGGTCGGCAACTGGCGAACCGAGGTCCGCATCCGGATAGTGTGAGGTTATTTTCCGGACCTCCAAAACATTTTGGAAAACATTAATATGTATTTTACACTACAAAAATTAGTTTAATCCGCTTTTTAACAGTTAAATTTCAAAAAATTTCATAGGGGAAACACCCAAACCCCAATTTTTAATGTGTAAACTTCTAAAAATATTAAATTTAACAATATAACTAGGCAGTTAGCATACTCAAATTGCATCTTTGTAAAAATATATGTGTATTTGAAGAAAAGAATTTAAAGTATTAATAGTGACCTATTTTTTCTCCGGACCTGGATGGCAGTTTTCAAAATTATTTGGACCCCAAGTAAAATTACTTGCCGACCCTTGCACTAGACTACTATTTTCAGTTGGGACCTTAGAGTAAGTAAAAATCTGTATGAATTCTCAACAGAGGACACCCTGTAGAATACCTTTATGGCTAATACTAAACAAAAATACTTGAAAGACAAAATATCTTTTTTCCCTTTAATATTTAATCTATTTTGAGTTGAAGAGCAGAAGTTTGCACCCCATCTAAAGGAACTTTTAAACATAATTTTGGTTCAACAAAGCAAATATGAA
This sequence comes from Tetragnatha versicolor, assembly GCA_024610705.1. Taxonomy (NCBI): domain Eukaryota; kingdom Metazoa; phylum Arthropoda; class Arachnida; order Araneae; family Tetragnathidae; genus Tetragnatha; species Tetragnatha versicolor. The sequence continues at coordinate 5,331,394 of JANDEH010000008.1, read as the reverse complement.
GCCTCCTCTCTTACGTTGAATCTTTCGACTCTTGTATTTTATTCCTAATCAATACAGGGGTCCAGACTTAAAGGTGTAAAAATTGTAAAAATCTACTCATAATTTTGTGAATTTGAAGTTAGTATTTTTTTCAGCCAAAAAACTGTTTTTGTGAATTTGTGAAAATAGGGTACCTTATTTGTAGTATTGTGAAAATAGCATGCGCTTAAAGGTTTAAATACTTAGTGAAGGGTCCGTTTTTAAGGTAAAATATTTTGTGAAGGGTACATTTGTTTCACAATGAAATATTTTGTAAAGGTTCTGAAAACGGAACAAAATTTCTTCTAATTTCCCCTGCAATAGTTTAGTTGAGGAGGTTGAAGTTATCTTCTGCCCTACCAGGCATTTCTCATTCACCAGTCCATTCTGTAGGTGGAATAGCAACATAGCAGTCAAAATCTTTAGGGCTGTTTTCTGTATTCATTAATGTATAAACCCCAATTAATAACACAAGCCTGAAAAGTTTGAGTTACAAAGTATATCTGATGGTTTAATTTTTTTTCTTACACTCATAATTTCTTTGAACGATAAGACAAAATTCCAAATCATATACCTGGAAGAGGATTGTCATGATACAAATCTATGGTGTTCTGAAATTTTGCTCTTTCATCGGATTTAGTCATCTTTACATTTCTATTCAGAGCTGAAAAATATTAAAAAGTATATTACAAGAGCACTATCTTTTTACCAAAAAAATTATTCATTTTTTTATTTTATGATATTCCGGTGATCCCGGTAATTTTTCCTATGGTAATGTTTAAGATCCCAGTGCCTTTTTCCCATCTTAAAAAAGCAATAAATTTGAAACTATTATAAAAATCTAGAAAATGCATAAGTCTAGTGAACCGTGTTTTATGAAACAATGCATTATTTTCAACTATGTTTCCATAAAGAAAATTTACACTTTGCTATTCCATAATTTATTTCAAAGAAAAATCTTAAAATAAAGGAAAGTAATGTTTGAAAATTAATTTTATTTTATTGTGGTTTTTTCACAACTTATATTGTTTTGTAAATAGATAATTATTGTGTTTTTACTATTAAAATATTTAATTTTGAGGTTTTCATACAATTTACAATAGTGATCCAAGCAGATCCACTGTAGAAGAGAAATGGAGATAAGTGTTTTTGGCTAGAAAGCCGTTAATTACGGGCCAATATTCAATTTTCGGAACTTGGAAAACTTTGCAGTGATTGTCCCCGCCTCAAGATACGTCTATATAGCAAGTTTAGTCCACGCCTATGGCATAGTTTAGGAGATGTGTCCTCCACTCACACACATAGCCACATAAGGTTTTAGTTATAAAAATTAGTCCCCTAGAAGTTTTACTGAAATATAGGGAGATTAAAGTTTTGAAGATGAAAATTTAACTTACCTTGCATGAATGAAGGGTCCTAGAACAAAAAACAATTTTTACTATTTCAGATTGACAAAAAAATAATAGTTTTTAAAATTCTTAGTTTATTTGAACCTTAGAAAATATAAACACAATATAATTAAATTAAATCTTGCTCTATTTCAATTATGTTTCATACACTCTCATTATGTTGATGAATTATACTACAATACACAAATCTAATGGAGGAAAAGGTGAGTAAAAATTCAACAAATTCTGACTAATTATAATGCTCTGACTAAATTCTTTTAATTTCCAAATTTAATTCAGACTGAGGCCAAGTTGGCTCATAAGGCAGGGTCCATCAGTTTCATTAACCTTCGGGAGTGAGGTGCTAGTTACAAGTTTGTGTCCAGCATCAAGATCAAATGGATAATTCAATGTTGGACACCCAGTAAAATCCTCAATCAAAATAAAGGTTCCTTTTCCCAATTCTATTCTGTAGGTGTGAAATGCTGATGTGATTCATGGCCAGCAACTCAAGCGGGAAATTTGAATGCAGAATTTTTTTTTAAAATATTGTTTCTATCAGTTAATTGATTTCTTTAACTGTCATTGCTCATGAGGCATTACACTCAAACCTGTTTTTGTGCGGCCTTTTTTTGCGTTTTTTTTTGTGTGGTATATAAAAATCGTAGTAAAAAAGAGCGCACAAAAACAGGTTCGAGTGTATATTAAGGTGAACAATGTGACCATCTTAAAATCTTAAGTCAATATTTAAAGGACTGAGGGGTTCTTAATTTGCAGAAAATATTTTTTTTAAGAAAACAAATGCAGAAAATTTTTGGCTTTATCCAAGTCTGCAGACAGATACACTGATCACTACCCCACTGTGACCAAAATTAAACAGACTGATTAACTAATATTGACAGAATCTAAATTATATACTTACTTTACTATGATTTCCAATTACTTGAAACAACAATGCTTCAGGACGTAAAAGTTGGGCATTTAAGGCCTAAAATGAACAACATTTTAGTGCAAATTGTCCACTAATACAATATTTAGGATTTTATATAAAGCTAAAAAATATAAAGAGGTATATAGTGCTGACATAAATGAATCAAACCAAAGGGGTAAAAAAGGGCATTAAAATAAGAAACAGTGGAAAAATTCCAATTTATATGCTGATTTCAGACAGTTACAGAAATTCAAGTCAGGGTAGTAAAATTGTAAGACACCAGTGGATTCAGTAGTGTTTCGTCATTGATAAGATGTTATAATATATGGAGGGTTCAGAATAGAAATGGACCAAGTCCACTTTAGCTACTTTTGCACTACAGACGTTTGGTTTAAAGTTGAAGCTTCATAGGAAATTACATGTTAACGCAACAGAACTTGCTGCTGCCAAGCGGATATTATCAGAACAAGGACTTGGTTCATTATTGCACTGAAATTTTACATAGTTGGTGCATGTTATAGCATTGCTAACTCAAAAATGACAAAAAGTGGACTTGGTCCATTTTAATTCTGAGCCCTCCATATGTACAATCTAACACAACAACTAACTGTTGCATAAAACTATTTTTTCTGGTTGATCACACAAGTTGAATGTGAGCTATGTTGTTCAGGAAACAGAGTAATTGAAGCTTCTAACTACAACGTTTTTGTAGGTATCCTTCAACTGAGGGTTATGGCTGAAGGTTTGAGGTTTTATGGCTGAGGTTTGAACTGAATATCTTTCAGTTCAAAAATCAAAGAAAAATATTTAATATCAGATGAGCACACTAACCTACCTAACTTTACACACACATTAAAAAATAATTTCAGATCAATAGAAATTTATTACTTTTTAAATAATATTCTTAATGTTAATTTTTTGAGGCCTGATTTGTGCAAGATTCAGCCTTTATTTAGAAAATTGTAATCAAACACCATTTCAAAACCTTTCTGAACTTAGCAAAAATAGGCGGCTTAAATTATTTGGCCAAAAAACGGAAGAAATTGATTGAAAAACAGATAACGGAAGATTCTCTTAAAAACGGAATTCTTCCGGCTAAAAAGGAAGAGTTGGCAGCTATGAAAATTTAGGTATGTCCGAGTTTATAATAGAGCTTTCGATATTTAAAGAGGGGTGGGTCTAATTCAGGGCCCCTTACGGACAAACCTTATGATGTAACCTTATAACCTTACGCACAGTCATCCCTGAATGTAGAAGATCTTAGAACTCAAGCTATTCCAAGTGATTAATTGAAATGAGTTAATGAAGCATTGATTTAAAAAAAACTATTTAACACATTTTATGCATAACTGCTAACTGTTTAAATTTAAATAAATCCACCCTTACTCTAAAATAAAATACCCAGTTTGAAACATTTAAATAGTAATTTAATAAGTAGCAAAATCAATTTTAGATACAAACTTTTTTTTGACTTGAAAAAATTGGGCAAAATTATAATTATTTGAAGAAAAAAAATAGTAAATTTTTTGTAGGTGTTTTTTAAAGTTGACATGAAAAATGACAGTGATACCAGAGTAACACTGATATTTCACAAAGGAATGAGAAATACAAATTTCAAAGAACTACCTTTTTATGCTTCTTTCCATTCATATGTGTTTCATAACAAGCTATTCCGTTCAAGTTCAGTTGGCACACCTAAAAATCACAAAAACAAATTGAACTTTACTTTGCAAGTATTAAAGAACTGTTGTAAAGGATCATAGTTAACAAAAACTAATTTTTTCACTCCGTCCTAATGTTTGAGTTTGATGATGAGAAAATTTTGGGAAGCTCTACTACATATAAAACCAGTGGCGTAGCTAGAGTTGACTCATGAGGTGTTACTCCCCCAGTCAACCACTCCAACATATTACTTCCTTCAAAAAAAGATCTCATAATATAGGTATACTATATTCATGTAGGTTTAAATTAAATAAATAGATTATAATTTTTTATAAATGTTATTTTAGTTATAAATATTTTTTGAAGGGAAATCAAGAAAAAGAATGAGTTTTTTTCTTTTGCGAGTGCTGTGAAAACCAAATTGATGTGAAAAGAAAAATATACGATTTCTACTACTAATAAATCACATGTAGTTTTTTCTTTATTGGCACTTAAGTTAAGGTGGTTTTTAATCAGATCCACTTTCTAATTTTCAACGATTCAAAAAGACCCTTTAAACCCTTAAGCCCACTTATTTTTTTCACTATTTGAAAGCAAATTTCCTCTTCTTTCTATTAATGCATAGTTTATCAGAAAATATTCTTCGATATTTGTGCTTCATGCGTTTTTGTAAGACACTATGAAATACACTTTTTTAGAGTTTAGACAACTTTTTAACCATGATAAAATGTTTAAATTTTACTCAGCTGTTCTATTTTTTGACTATTGGCTGTAAATAAATGAAATTTGAAGCTTTTACCTACATAAATAAAAATTTGGTAAGGTAAAACACAACTGAACACCAACTAGAGTCGTCAGCTCAAAGCCAAGATGAGTAAAACTGTAAGTAGCCATAACTTTGAAAATAATAGGTAGAATTGGATAAAATTTTGTATTTATTCTCATCTTTATGCATACATAACATGCAAAATTTCATAAAAATCTGCGGTAAGTGGGTGTACCACCCTGAAATTATATAACACTGGTGGAATGACCCTCTATGATCTTTTTATTTTCTTGTTAGTATTCTTTTACTCAATTTTAAAATTTAAAGACATCAGATTTAATAATATTTTGTGCTTATCAAATCTGATTAAGGCATCTTTAAACCTTCTCCAAGTTTTTTTAGAGATTTATTTGGCATTATATCGCTAAATGTACAATGCCAACTTGGTACAGCCGGAGCAGCCCCCTTATGATTTTAGCTTCAAGCCGCCACTGATGATAACAAAATTTAAATTGGGGCAATATTTGGACAATGCTTAGTTTTGGTTTTATTAATTTGGGGAAGGAGTAACCTAGCTATGAAATAAAGTACTTGGTTACTTTCAGATTCTTAAACCACGGCTTACTAGGTACTTCTACAGGCTGACCGAGTTTTGAATTATTTAAAACTTTTCCTGCTAGGATTGCTACATATCGGGTCTATAACATCCTAACCAATAGGATAATCACACTGACAAATAAGGAAAAACAAAGGCGTGTTTTCAAGACGCAACTGCAGAATGTTGGCCATTTAGCCCCGCCTTCAACTCTGGATTTGCTTTGCAAGATGTTAACTATTGCCATCTACATTTTTAAAAATTTCCGCATCTCGGTCAGCCTGTAGTAGTATCTAGTGAGCCGTGCTTAAACTTATGTTACAGTACGAGTATTGTACTGAAAAAGTTAACTAAAGTAACTAAATTCTCCGACACAATCATATATTGCCATACCAACTGCCATCAGAATCTGTGTTAAATCTAAGGGAACGTACCCATACTACGTGACCCATTCAGGGGAGGGAGGGGGGTCTTCAAAATACCACGCTCGGTCACAGGGGGGAGGGGGGGGCTTAGGGTTTCGTCACATAGTCAATTTCTTCTAGACAATACGACAAAATTAAGCCAAATTAATTATTGAAATTTGCCAAATTAAGACTAATTAATTATTAAAATTAGACAAATTAAGCAAAATTAATATTTTTAAACTTTCTGTTTGCAAAAAATGATGGCAAACCGTATTTATGAATTACTACGTGAAAACTAGAGGGGGAGGGGGGGTCTTGGCATATACTACGGATGGTCACCAAGGGGGGGAGGGGGGTCAAAAATGGCAAAAAATGGGTCACGTAGTATGGGTATGTTCGCTAAGGTCAAAGAAGGTTTCTACCAATTAAATCAACAAAAAGCTAATTTTTCTTTCCTTAGCTGCTGACTAACACCAATGTTGATGGCTGCGAAAATGAGGCTATAAGTATATAAACAATACCTACTTTACAATAATAGGTTTCACTTCCACCAAATACCCCAGCAGTGAGTTCTGATTCGTCAAAATAGTCTTCATTCACAACAGGATCATGCTGCACAGATTTTGGGGAGAGCATCACCTGATCAGGAGAGTCTGCCTTTTTCTTCGGCTTTTCTTTCTCCTCGCTTTTTGTCACTTTTTTTGAATGCGACTCTTTATCTGAATCTCCATCCATGGGTGCTTTCTTGGTTTTAGAAGTGGTTTCTCGCCGAGCTTTTGAAGATATTACTTTTACACTAGCATCTGAGTCAGAGTCACTGTGCCTTCTAGAACTTTTGCGATCGCTTCTCTTCCTTGATATGACACTTTCCTTAGATTTGGAACGCTTATGACTTCTAAAAGATCTATAAGAGAACTCTGATTCATCACTTGAGTAGTTACCCTGTCTGCTTCTAGAACTTCGGCTCTTACATCGCCTATAATCATATCCCCCTAAATAATCCTCATCTCGCTTCCTTCGAAGGGACTTGTGTTTTCTGTATTCACTGGAATCTTCCTTCCTCTCGTGTGTTTTGTTTCTTGGTGGTGAATCACTCAGGTATTCATCTTCCCGATTCTTTCTAGAACAATGTTTGGGGAATTCTGGACCAAACTCTTCTTTCCTATCCTGTAGTTTACTTCGTAAGTCAAAACCCACTAACTCTTCTTTCCTATCATGTAGTTTACTTCTTAAGTCAGGACCCATAAACTCTTCTTTCCTATCATGTAATTTACTTCTTAAGTCAGGACCCATAAACTCTTCTTTCCTATCCTGTAATTTACATCTTAAGTCTGGACCCATAAACTCTTCTTTCCTATCGTGTAGTTTACTTCTAAAGTCAGGACCCATAAACTCTTCTTTCCTATCGTGTAGTTTACTTCTTAATTCAATATCTTTTGAAAGAGCTTTAGAAAATTCATCCTCTTGACATACTTCAGTTAGACTCATATCAGACAAAAGTTTTTGGGTGTCAATTTCTTTCTTTATTTTACTGTCAGGCATTATTTTGATTTCAGGTCTACGGTGAGAAATTAATACAGGAATTTCAGATTGTTCAACCGGCTCATAACTGGGTAGTGACATATGATCTGTAGAATTTTCTTCAGAATCTTCAAATACCTTTTCTTGGACGTCATTTTTGACTTCTGGAGATTCAGAAAGTGGCTTAGCTTCTGAATTTTTCTTACCTTCAAATGTTAAAAAATAGAATTAGTACTTTAAGACTAGTGTGAGGGGGTTATGATTAACACATATTTGCAATCAAATCTGAAAATTAGATTTTTTACAAAAATTACTAGATATTATCAAATCTACACTGGTGTTCAAAATTAAGAGAAATTGCATGTTTGTTTGATTTTCTCCAGATCTACAGGAAAGATATGTGGGAAATTTGGTATGAACATAGGTTGATACAATACCCTATAAATACTCATTCAAAAATTATTATACACATGCATGCTCATGAGCAACAACCGTCAGAGTTGAAAGATATGAAATAGCGGTTCCACAATAGAGCAAAACAGTGGGTCTATGAGGGGTATGATACTAAGGTACGTCGAACCGCACTTATTTCAGCGGACCAAATCGTAATAGTGCGGAAAACTTGCCTACCCATAACAGTAACCTGTGTGTGAAATTTCAGCCCTATCAAATAATATCTTCTGTTCTGTTTTTTGGCCTTAAGTTTTGACTTTTTACCAAAAATTTGCTATTTTGTAGTATTTCATACGGTTCTGTGGTCTTCTGATGCCCAGATTTTTATCAGGAGGTGTGGTAGGGGTGTAGGGTGATTATTCTGTGAACCCCATCTTCATACCTCCCTTTCCCCCAACGAGAGCTGGGGTTTTGTGGGCGAGCGCGCTGCTCGTAATGTTGGCTTTCCCTCCAAACGCCAACCCTGCGGCCTCCTGTGTTGCCCGTTTTGTGCATCAGAATAACACGTAAATCAATTATTTTTATCAAAGTTACCCAGAACCCACCACTGAGGGGTATCTATCCATCAGGTTCCATGTATTTATTATTTTTTAATTTTTATTTTCTATAATTCAAAACTTACAAACAAGTATTTTTTTACAATCTACGCTGTTTCAAACTGGGAATTGCTATAAGGATGTCTATAGGGATGATGCATTACCTCTAAAATAGTGGTTATACAATCGGATTTTGTTTTAGGCAGCTCTCATTAAAAAGGGTGGCTCATATTCTTAATATAAAAAAAATACATACTTCCCCCAAAAAAATTTTAAGAAGTGATTTGTGAACGGCCGAAAAACCCTGAAAAACCAATAAGATAGATTTAAGACACGTTATTATATTCTCTGTTAGCTGCTGTGTCCCCCTTGTATATGCGTCGAAAAAATAGTGGGTATATAGCGGAAAAGTGCGCACGTTGGAAGTAGGTAGAGTACTTTACGATCATACACCAGATATAATTTCAGATTGATATCTACATTATACATGTGGATTGGCATAAGAGAAGAGGCAAAATCAATAAACTTATTTTCATCGATTAATATTTCTAAAAATTCTAACTTTATTTTACCTAGATACACAGGTGTAACTCAACAGGCCGAAGGGGGGGGGTTGGGTTCGACCCCGCTTATGCCATGTATTTACTCCTTACTGCGTATGTTCGACTATAGTTCAATATCATACTTCAGAAATTCATTTGAGGCGGTTTGCGGCATTTCTCTGATTCAGTCTCATGCATAAGTTATTTATGTACCTCTTCAGTGTCGTGAAATTCTTTACAAATGCATACCAGAAAACATCTTGCTTAGCATGATGACTGATTAAAGGATATATTTTAGAGAAAGCAATCTTAATAATTTTGTCGAAATAAAAACAAGCCATTAGTTGCAAGTGTTCACAACTTAGACAAAAAGTTAATTCTTTCTAACTTACAATTTTAAAGCTACACGCTATGGTGCTCAGATTACAGTTCCACCAGTTTTAAAAAGCTGATTCATGAAGACAGTGACACAGGGACAGTGCTCACACAAGACAGTGTGATGTGGGAGTTCTCCAAATTACCACCACACACCGACAGTTGAGAAAAAGGTATAGATAGTTACTGGAACTTCCAGCAAGGTGTGTGGTGCCACGGGCGTAATCAAGGAAGATATGCGGATAAGTTACCGTTACCTTTTTCAAAAATAGAAAACACTGAAATTTACTCAAATTGTTCTTGCAATATAAATATTCTTCTCCGAAGTTTTTTCTTTATACCCCTGGGCAGAGATTATGCTCGGAACGACTTCTTCAAATCATCTCTTAAATAAATGAAAAAGCTGTCTAAATTTATCTGATTTGTTTTTCAGGGCCATTTTTCAGGGTTTTTTGGCCGTTCACAAATCATGTCTAAAATTTTCGAGGGGGTAAGTATTTTTGTTGCATTAGGAATATGAGCCCCCCTTAAATAAATAAGAGCTCCCTAAGATGGAATCCGATTGTATAACAACACTATTTTAGACGCAATGCATCATCCCTATAGATATTCTTATGGCAATTCCCAGTTTGTAACAGCGTAAATTGTGAAAAAATACTTGTTAGTAAGTTTTGAGTTAAAGAAAATAAAAATTAACAAAAAATAATTAATACATGAAACCTGATGGATAGATACCCCTCAGTGGTGGGTTCTGGGTAACTTTGATAAAAATAATTGATTTTCGTGATATTATGATGCAAAAAACGGGCAACACAGGAGGCCGCAGGGTTGGCGTTTGGAGGGAAAGCCAACATTATACAAGCAGCGCGCTCGCCCACAAAACCCCAGCTCTCGTTGGGGGAAAGGGAGATATGCAGATGGGGTTCACAGAATAATCACCCTAGACCCCTACCACCTCCTGAAAAAAATCTGGGCATCAGAAGACCACAGAACCGTATGAAATACTACAAAATAGCAAATTTTTGGTAAAAAGTCAAAATTTTAGGCCGAAAAACAGAACAGAAGATATTATTTGATAGGGCTAAAATTTCACACACAGGTTACTGTTATAGGTAGGCAAGTTTTCCGCACTATTACGATTTGGTCCACTGAAAAAATTGCGGTTCGACGTACCTTAGTATGATACCCTTGCAGTATCATGCAGGCCTCCTTGAGTAATTTTATAGCGTGAATAAGACCGATAAAATAGTTCCTGCATATAAAGCCCACTTTCACAGAAACACTGTTTTGGGGCTCTGAAGGGGTTTTGCAGGAGGTAGAGATATCTCAGGGGTTCATCCAGGTTTTTCTGTCAGGGTCCTGTTTAAAAATTTTGTAAAAAGTTATATGAAAATTTTGTGAAAATTCACAATGAAAGGCTTGTAGTACAACCACAGCATTCATAACTTTTGAAATTGGCCCAAAATTTGGCAAATTCCATTCGCATTCCAAAATGATGGAAAATCATTTTAAAAACAATTTTCAAACCACTTTTGATCTTTAGAATTTTGTGAAGGGTCCCTCTTTGAAGATTAGAATTTTGTGAAGGGTCCTTTTTTGGAAATTGGAATTTGTGAAGGGTCCTAATACCACAAAACTACAAAATAACACTGAAAAACTTGCAAATTTACAAACTTTTTCTTCAAGTAATATAAATTTTTATCACTAAACTTGTTTAAACATTGCATACATAAGCACAAGAAGGATTTATGTTTTTACACATAAACCAATTACATTTTAAAAGAAGTTCTTGAGAAAAAAAAGAGATAAATATTTTATCCTCTAAAAAAATCATAACTATCATTGACTTACTTAAAACTCTTGCCACCAATTTACTCCGCATGAGTGCCTAAAAAACAGTAGCATGTTACAAAATATTTAATAAAAAATATCTTTTTAGCAATCAAACTAATTTAGCATCAGAAAAACCTTCAATTTACATTTCTTTTAAACATTTTTTGAAGCTAGTAAATTAGTTTCCTTTTGAAGCTAGTAAATTACAGCAAAAAAGGAAAAGAAAAACAAATTATCTGTGAATACTACTCTATATATATTAGAATACTCCTCTTTCTCTATTATATTTAACATTCTTTGTTGAGATGAGTCTCATATTGATTGTGCTGATTAAGTGGCTTTTAGTATCTAGTAACTGACAAAAATATGCATAATTGGTATGCATTTGTGTTGTAAACTATGAAACTATGCAAGATAATGATAAAAATGATATTTTTTTTGAGTGAAGAATATTGTAAAGTTTATTTTTTAGCTAAAATATTTTGAGAAGTGTACTTCTCAGGAAGTTAAAATATTTTATGGTTTTAAACAAACCCTAATTTCTTCTAAACAGACCACTACAAATGCTAATACTATTGAGATATTTGAGAAATACTCCACTCCCAGTCAACTTAACAGGAATAATAAAATTTAAAAATGTTTTCACTTTAGTAATTAGAAACAAAAGCTAAAAGGGCTCTCTCCAGGTTATCCAAAGTGATAAAATTAATATCGCAGGAAACTGCAATAATTTTTAATGGATAAGGTTTTATTACATGTTTCATAGCACGGATGCAGAATATGTCCGATCCGGCGATCTAGGATCGGGGGAAATTACAGCCATACGGGGAAATTTTGTGGAAAAGTATATTAAATTCAATTATAGTAGTGTAATTAAAATTTAAGTTGCTATTTTCACCACACCTGCACCACAGATCTAATCTAAGGTTCGCTTTTGTTTTGCGTTTCTAATCGTTACTATTGTCAACATTAATCAGATTTTTTTTAGATTGCTTTTTATAATTTTGGGGAAATTTTTGTATAAATTGGGGGAAATCTTGGAAATAAACGCATTTTCTGCACCCCTGTTCCATAGTAACTAGGCTGTGGTATTAGGGTGGTTACAAAAAATCAACTTTTGAAATTCTTAGGTCTTACCCCCCTAAAATGTGCCAATAGGCTAAAAAATGAGATTGGCCAAGTTTCAGCTCAATCCGATAATATTAACCCGTGCCTCATCGAGGTCAAAGTTCAGAAAAACAGCGATTTTTAACGAAAAATCGTAGTTTTGGACCCATAAAACTGGAACCGTTGGTCCCAGAAATCTGGTTAGGGTGTCATTTGATAGGAAATTTTATACACTTTAACTCTGAAGTTACGGAATTTTATTTGCTAAAACGAATGGGAAGCTATTTAGCATTTTCATAGTAAAGGTCCGTGAATAAGTGACTTATTCATTGCTAGAAAACTAGAACATTGCAATGCCACAAAAAACTTTATCCTCCGGGCTTTTTCTATTACTTTTGGTCCCAATAGATAGTAAATGAATGAGTTTTTAAACCCCCTAAGGGAATTCTAGGGTATAATTTCAAACCCCCTAGTGTTTGAAAAAAAGGAAAATATATATAATTTTTTTTAAATTTTTAAACACGCATTTTGGGACTGAGAATGTGATAAAGTTGGTCCCAATACATTATTAAGAGCTTAATTAGATAGAATACCGATGGTATAGGGCCTTAACCTTTCCCTATAATCTAAGCAGTGATAGCAGCATGCTCAAGAAAAAATATAGGATTTTCTTCAAAAAAATATAGGACATTAAAATAAAACTAATTTTTTAGTTTATCATAATGTCATAAATTTAATATGTATTTTTATAGTAACCTCTTAGTATGTAATATTACAAAACAATTTATAGAAGTGTTGATAAAAGTATTTTTACAATAATCTGGATTATTTCTAAAAAATGCTTTCATTTAAATAGCATGCCAAATAGTAATAACTTAAAAAAATATAATATCTCTGAAAGTTACTTTAACCAGTAAGCTTCTCAATGGATGGTCGTGGGCACTGTCTGAAAGGCTACTAAGTCTAGAGTTTCCCCAATACCGTCACAGGCTCCTTTCGATGACACGAAGCAAAGAAGTGCCATTCTGCCTTAACACCATGATTTTTTTCGTGAAAGCTCGTTAAAACTTTAAAAAGGTTTTCATCCGAAATAAAGTGATGGAGATCCTTCTATTCTTCTTTGAAGGATCATAAAATCAGTCTCAGATAATGCGGAAAGGAGAATCAGTTCGGAACACAAAGTTTTTTGCAAACTAAATACTCCACTTTTCGCTTTAAAATAAGTTTTACACTATCGCATGTAAAACGTCTTGTAACTACCACTGTGAATAATAAATAACGAGAACTAAAACATTCCACTCCGATAAAATTTGCAGGCCATATACTTCGACCAATTGGAATTTACAGTACCCATTAAGAAAAAAAAGGTTCAGAAATAAATAAAACACTTCATCCCTGAGAAACAGAGATCCCTCTGGTTGACAGGTTCCATGAAAGGAGCCGACACCCCCCAACTCTATGATAAACAAACTCAGAGCACGTTTTCACCAGTTATATATTTTATGTGTCTGGTTATATAAGGGCCTTCTATAGAAATTATTGACCCTGAGAAGCTATAAACAAGCTTATTTCTAGATATTTGACTATCAAGAAAACTGACAAGGGAAAACGGCAAAAGAAGTAAATCCACTCCTCAAAAATTATTTTTAAAAGGTTTTAATTAAATTTCAAAACATTTAATCAGAAAATAATTAAAAATCTAGTTCCAAAATATTTCCAAAAATTATTTTTCAGAAGGCTCTCCATAAAGAAATGAAATTTTAGCTTTGAAAGTAAATATAGCAAAAAGAATTGAAATGTTATGTTTTTTACTATTACTAAAAATAGTTTCTACTAAAAATAGTTTTTTACTATTTACGGCTTTAATTCTTGCCAAAATCTACAAAATACACCAAAGTTAAATAAATGTCCAGTTATAGCCATAGTTTAACGCGAAATCCAAACGATTGTGGCGTAAGATGCACGCACAAAAAAATCATTTTCTCCAAAAAGACAAAAATTACGTGTCTCCCAAATTTTTTAAAAATGAAGTAAACATCTAAACTAACATTTGAACAAAAATTTTTCAACCTAAATATTTCAGATTTGTCGGTCTGACTAGTGGGTTGATTTTTGTTGAAAATTTGAAAAAAATCGGAGGATCCAACCCAACCACCTTGGTCGATTTCCGCTTGGAATGGCCCACTTTCTTTGTAGTAAACGATCAGTTTCGCTCCTTTGGCATCGGCATGTCTGGCATAAACGCCACTCAGATTGAAAGCTATCAACGAATTTCCCAATTTTTAAAAAATAATAGCGTCGTTTTCAAACAATTTAAATTTTTGAACACGGAAAATATAGGACAAACTGTCATTTTTAAAAATATAGGACAAATATAGGACATTTTTCCGGGTTTTCTCTAAAATATAGGAATTATAGGAAATATAGGACGGCTGCTATCACTGTCTAAGCGAAAGAAGCGCGACTGCGAGGTTTTGCTAAACAAAGGGTTTAATGCCCATTAAAGTGATAAACGAAGCTAAATTACAAAATTTTCACAAAAACCTCTAGAGATATGTCATTTGGTGTCAGAAATGACGTTTGAGATTATATATGTGGGTAAAATTATAATAAAAGCGTCCTTCCGACTCAAAATGTTAAAAAAATCCTATTTCTACCTAAGTTACATGTTTTCAGCTAAAAGTGATCTCAGAAAAATGTATAAATTGATTTTAATGTACCTCGAAATTCATTTGCCTATCGTTCAAGGAAAACTATTTTCTTGAAAAGTATAATAATGTTTCATTATATGTTTGATCTATAATCTAATTACTTAATATTTTGTTCTTTATTCGTCAATTGTGTTTACACCTGTGTGAAAGGAGACAAAAAATCATGTAAGTTAATGAAATATTAAAAAATATTTTTGATATCACAGTAAATGTTTCTATGCTTCTCATAATTAATTTTTGTAAAAAAAACCATAAACAAGATTTCTCGGAAAAATATACTTATAGACACCCCACCAGAATATTCTCTGTAGTTTTCACTGGATTTTTTTTAAGGGCAACCAAGTTACTGTCCAAAACCTAAAGTTGAATAAACCCAATTTATAGAAAATCATTATAATTATCCAAAAACTTTTAAAACTATTTTTTAAAAATTACTTGGTAAAATTTTCTTCCTTCTCACCATATGTAGTACACAGAAAGAAAATTTTTGAAATAATTTACTATAGCATACCTTTCAAAAAGATTATTTTCCTTCAATGATAGGCAAAGGAATTTCGAGGTACATTAAAATCAATTTATACATTTTTCTGAGATCACTTTTAGCTGAAAACATGTAACTTTGGTAGAAATAGGATTTTTTTAACATTTTGAGTAGGAAGGACGCTTTTATTATAATTTTACCCACATATATAATCTCAAACGTCATTTCTGACACCAAATGACATACCTCTAGAGGTTTTTGTGAAAATTTTGTAATTTAGCTTTGTTTATCACTTTAATGGGCATTAAACCCTTTGTTTAGCAAAACCTCGCAGTCGCGCTTCTTTCGCTTAGATTATAGGGGTTATAGGGAAAGGTTAAGGCCCTATACCATTGGTATTCTATCTAATTAAGCTCTTAATAATGTATTGGGACCAACTTTATCACATTCTCAGTCCCAAAATGCGTGTTTAAAAATTTAAAAAAATTACATATATTTTCCTTTTTTTCAAACACTGGGGGGTTTGAAATTATACCCTAGAATTCCCTTAGGGGGTTTAAAAACTCATTCATTTACTATCTATTGGGACCAAAAGTAATAGAAAAAGCCCGGAGGATAAAGTTTTTATTGACATTGCAATGTTCTAGGTTTCTAGCAATGAAGTCGCTTTTTCACGGACCTTTACTATGAAAATGCTAAATAGCGCCCCATCCGTTTTAGCAAATAAAATTCCGTAACTTCAGAGTTAAAGTGTATGAAATTTCCTATCAAATGACACCCTAACCAGATTTCTGGGACCAACGGTTCCAGTTTTATGGGTCCAAAACTACGATTTTTCGTTAAAAATCGCTGTTTTTCTGAACTTTGACCTCGATGAGGCACGGGTTAATAATATCGGATCGAGCTGAAACTTGGCCAATCTCATTTTTTAGCCTATTGGCACATTTTAGGGGGTAAGACCTAAAAAAAGTTGAAAAAAAAATTTCCCCATGTAACTTGTGACCACCCTACTGTGGTATATCTATGAATCTGTTTGTTTGTACTATAAACACTAGCACAAATATCCCATTCAATAGATCTCCTAGGTGTGCAGAATATGTCCGAATGGCCGAACAATGTTCGGGAGGAAATGGGGCAATGTGGGGAAACTTTGCCAGTTTATAAAGAAAAAAAACTCTACAAATCTAAGTTGTTATTAGTAACAAGTATTTTGACTGCTGACAATATCATGTCCTCCAAATTCTACAGAAATTATGTAAAAACTATGGGAATTATGGATAGCGGAAAACTACAGACAAAACGAGTCTCCTTTGTAGATTTGGCTTTTCTTTTCGCTCTGACTGATATGCAGGAAAAACAACATATCTATGATGGGAGTGGTGATTTTCATTAAAATTCGCATTCTTGTTTAATCACTTTGTCTTTATGGTAAATTTTATTGGGAAATTTTGATGAAAATACAAATCCATTTTTGAGGAAAATTTTGGAAAAAATTGTGTTCTGGGGAAATTTTGGGATCTGAAACATTTTCTGCACCCCTGAGATCTCCTAGATCCAAGGTTTACCGATGATGCCAGCAAATCAGTACCAAATATTACCAAGTGTTGCTGGTTCTTAAATGACAACATTCTTCAATTTTTTATAAAAAAATGATACCTCTTTAAAGTAGTTCAAGGCTGGAAATGTTTTGTGAGGCATACTCCAAGTTGGCTTCAAAAACAACACCCTACTATTTGCACTTGACATGTAATCAAAATCCTCATAATCTCCTGGAGGAGAAGGGTTTCTTCCTCTAAGCATCATCTAAAATTAAAAAATATTAATATAATTAGGGGAGAGTGTTGATGAATGGGACGAATTTCACATTTATAATATATTGTAAAAAATTTTTTCAATCTTGTATCACATTTAAAATCAATAATAATGAAAAAATGGTTCTTTCGTAGTATACCGTTGACCATCCAACTTAATCAAGAAGCGTTATTAAATCCCATTGAATTTTCTATTGATGTGGCGCTGAATTAGATGGCCACTGAACGGTCGACGTGATAATACGCAAGTACCGAATTTTTTTTTAGTAAATTTAAAGATTTTTAACTCCTAAAATAAACTTTTTCACCAAATTTCATGAGGAAAATATTATTTAACCTCGAAAAAAAATCTTCAAAATATAGGCAAGTCCCTAAAATTATACAGCAAGAGCAATTCAGTCAATCAATGTAAAATTCATAAACTCGCATTCGAAACAAAATCTTACACAGCTAGTTAGTTTCCAACCAACCAACCATGGGCGGATTTAGATGGTAAACCCTGGGGGGGCATACTTGATATATTTGGGGGTGCAAGCTGTCCCTGATAAATCTGATAACATGATTTCCCCTATGAAAATAGAATTTTCTCAAACAGTTGGGGGTGCATTGCACCCCCTTAAATCCGCCCATGTTCCCCACTTTAATAAAAGTTAATTTAATGTGAATGCTTTCTCATGAAAATTCTTAAGAATTATGCTTATCTATATCTAATTGCTTATATCTAATTGTTTATACTTTAAACCAGTGGTTCTTAAACTGTGGACTGCGGACCCCTGTGTCAAGTTACCTTCGACCCTTTGAGGAAAAACCCCTCCCAAAGATTTTCAAAAGGAGATAAAGCACTAGTTTAAAGGGATAAATTTTAAAATAATTTCTGAGGGAAGAACCCCAACCCCTCTAAATTTTAACTTCTATTAACAATTCTTTCCTTGAAAATTCTTTGGTTTACAAGGAGCTGTTCTCTTGGGGAGTAACCAAAAATGTCTCAAAATTAACTAAAACATTACTTTTTGAGGCAAATTTTCAACATTTTTCTGGGGGAGACCCCCAGACCCCCTTTCTTGAAGTAATTGTAACATTTTCATAATGTGGAAAATTTGGGGGTACCTTAGGAATAACGTTGAGTCAACCCCTCTTGAAACAAATTTGGTTACTGCTCTGCATGGGCGTAGCCAGGGTTCAACTTAGGGGGACAAGCAGGGTCGACTTTTTTATGTTTGTGGAGAACAATTTTAAAGCCCCATGAAATTTGACCCTAAAATACTGGGTTTTAACTAACTAAAAGTAAAGTAAAAGTTAATTACTCGTACTTAGGGGGGGCAGCAGCCCCTCCCTGCCCCCCTTGGCTACGTCCATGCTGCTCTGGGTGTTAAAAGTCTTGGGGGGCTGCGATGTCTGGCAGTTACATATAGGGGGGCCGCTGCTATCGAAAGTTTAAGAACCGCTGCTTTAAACAAGTCAAATCAAGTTTTAGAACATAAAAAATTAGACAAACATATTTTTTTAGTTAATACCAAACATATTGTAAATGATAATAAGGTTTATTTTGACTGTATAATTCATACATGTACTTCTAATTTTGACAATTGACATATATCATATATTGAACCCAGCAAATGGAAATCCGAAAGATTTTTGATCCACAGAACCTATAGTGGTTTTCCTAGCCTTTTTTACGGCATTGCTGAAATATACAGGGTGATGTTTCAGATAGATTTGCTGGTTTTAATTCTAGTATTGATCATAATTTCCCTGTATACCTACTGATATCATAATTTTAATTCACAATTAATTAACAATCATTAAAGACAGTAAAAATGTCATTATTAGAAAAGATTAGTTAGTAAATGGATTTTCAAGTATTAAATAACAGAACTACAAATTGTGATTTATATTTATTTTTTAAATTTTAGATGGGATTAAATCTATGACAAGACTTAGTTCAGTTAAGAAAACAGTTCAGATCTAACCTTTTGAAGCTCTTATTAAAATAAAATAAATATTAGGAGTAACAGGGGTCTGTCTTGGTTTTTTTAAAGGTACCCATTTCGTGAAGAGTGCTAATTTGTGAAAATTTTTTAGTGAATTTGTGAAAATTGTCTTCCATTTGGTGACAGTGTCAAATCTTTCCTAAGCTGTGCCAAAATGGATCTATCCGGTTTTGAAACTAGACGACTCAAGTAAGAAGATGATTTTTGGTTTGTTCCAACTTCTGTAGGGAAACTAAGAATCACTAAATTTGAAACAAAAACATAAATAAAATATAAAAAGGCAGGGGATGGTCCATTGTACCCCGGCCTCCCCTAAATAAAAACAGAAGTAAATTGCAAAATCTCAACTGTACTCATAGCACAAAAAAGAAGCAAGGGGGAAGATATTTGTTTTAAAAGATAGAAGCTTTAATCATAGAATTAAGAAGATAGGATAGAAGGATGTTCCATCAAACTTTCAAAGTTGAATAATTTTTTCAGAAGCCACACAGATTATTTGCTTATTAGCAGTGGCGGCTCGTCCATAGGGGCTGCACCACCCCCAACCAAAATTTCCCGAAATTCCAATTTTTATTTGCTTAAATATTGTAAAATATTTAAAAATTATCTATTTCCCCCTTTAATCTTTGTCCTTTATAATCCTTTTTCAATTAATAATTCTTTGCTATGCCGTCTCGCCAACAGATTTCTTTCCGGGTCGATCAGCCCCCGCAGATGTACCAATCGCGGTATAAAACCCTAGCTCTATCATATCAAATCAAAATATCAAGAATTTAGCATGTGAATCTGTTAGGAGAAAAGGGGCTGCTTTCCAGCAGCCCCAACCAAAAGAATGATAGATAGCTTTTTCTCTTGAGAAAGCTGTGAGGAAGAAGAAAAATAAACGATTTCTACTACTAATAAATCACATTGGCTTTTTAACTTTTATCACTCCAACGCTGTTTTAATTTTTTATTTATAGCTTCTTTTTTTCTTTTCAACAGAGAGAGAACAAAATATTTTCTGATGTTTATCGGCAAGTCAATAAAGATTTATGTTTACTTTTTTGTAGCCAAGTTTTTATTTCTTTTTATAATGAAAAAATTGAATTCAAAATGTTGATTTTAGTTTCACTTGCTTTTGAGATACTAAATGAAATAGACTTCATCCTAGATTCTTCATAATCATAATAATCAGCTAAATATACAGGGTGTTTCAAAATTGCGTTGCACTGCTTTTATTCGGAACCAACGCCTCCTAATGTCATGTAAGTAAGGTCTACCCAGGGGTGCAGAAAATGATTCAGGGTCCAAAATTTCCCCAGAACACATTTTTTTCTCCAAAATTTCCCCCAAAATGAGATTTCAATAAAAAAAATGTAGTGTTTTTTTTTTAATTATTAAACTTCTTTTAGATTCAATAATTTTTACATAATCCATAGATTTAAATTTTAATCCTTTTTAGTCTTTCTTACACACTTATAATCTTATAGTTCAGAAGTGCTTCTTTTCTTAAAAAATGCAAAATTGTCTATTTTTCTCAAATTAAAGCTAAATGTAAACTTCTCCTCAAATAACTCAACTTTTTACAAAAGAACATCGGTGTGATTAAACAAGAGCGTAATTATCGTAAAAATTACCCATCTTACCACGAACGTTGTTTTTTCTGCATACCAATCAAAACGGAAAGCAAGGAAAAGCCAACTTTCAGGTATTCACCTATAGAAAACTAAGATTTGTAGTGCAGATCCGTAGTTTTCCCACTCAACATCCGTAACTCTGCAGTATTCCCCTGATTTCTGTTGAAATTGGAGAATTTGATGCAGTCACTACCCAAAATATTTGTTTGTCTGCTAATGATGATAGGATTTTTTTAGTTTTTCTTTCTATCTTGGGCAAAAATTTCCCCAGAGCTGCTTGAATTTCCCCCGAACCTCGTTCGGGAGTTCGGACATATTCTGCACCCCTGGGTCTACCCCTAGGTAAGTGAGCCTGGAGAATGCACTGAAATGACTTACAGCGTCCCTAGCGGCAAAATTAAAAAGTTAAAAAAATTAATTTAAAAACTAAAAGAGATAGAGCAAAAACTTCAGTGAGAGTATTGTTACCAACGTCATGAAGAACTCACTGAAAAAAAAATTCATGAAAATATCTTGAATATTCACCGAGATATTAGCATGTGAAAATAGCACTTTTTCAGGGGTCAAAAAACAAAAAGTTCGCATATTTGCAAATTTTTTTTTATTTTTTGATTAAATTTTGTGTTTTTTAAACTAAAAAAACATTTCTATCTAAAAACATCTATTTTAGTTGTTCCCATCTTTTCCATTTGATTTTTTACACGTTTTGTTAAAAAATATAATTTGGCATTATATCCCTTAATATATGTTGCCAACTTGGTACCACTGGAGCAGCACCCCTTATAATTTTACCTTCGAGCCGCCACTGCTTATTAGAGTATTAACCAACAATCTAACGTTTAAGTTATATGACTGTGCAGTGGTCTGTCCAAGGCAATTTTACTAACATTTTTCGGTACCTTCATATTTTCACCTTTTTAAAAATTAGGTACTTTCACAAATTCAGTGTTAGTAAAAACAGTAGGTACCTTCACAAAATACATTCTTGAAAAAAAACCTTCTCTATGAAGCTGTGTTCTCTTAATAGTTTAATTTTTAGCCATTCCCGACTAAATTTTCTTTTGTTTTTAATGTTTAAAAATAATTATCCAAGTTAATTTGACGTAAATGTTCACAAAATCTCAGAAATTTTTTCACAAATTAGCAATTAGTTTTCATTAAATAGGCACCTCTTAAAAAAACCTAGACAGACCCCTGCTGTGGCATAATTATGAGTTTAAGCAGTAGGATGCATAGTTTCGTTTTCAAGACGAATTGGTTTTGATTGAAAGAAAAAGTTAATTTATTACTTGGTCTGTTCAATTTTTTGAGCGGATTTACATTGGCCAAGGGCCAAAGGAAAAAGGAAGATTCTTTAACAATGTTAAACTCACTATTGTTTAGTAAAACTACTATATTTAAATACACTGGTTAGCAAGAAATATTCTGGTTTTATATAAAAAGAATTGTTTTCACATTAAAATTAAATATAAAACAGTAAGAAAATTTCACCTTTTAAAAAACTGTTTTAGAGCGTTTACAAAGATAATTCTGAATTCATTTGGCTCAGATACGGCCAAATAGAAGTTGGAAGTGCAAAACAGAATTCATTTCAAAATTCAAATTTCAATCTTAAAGAATCAGAATGACAAAAAAATAATAATAGAATAGAAGTAGAAGTGAAAATAAACCAAAAGCAAAAGCTATCAATAGCACAGAAGGAGGAGCGGCCCACGACCCCACGACATGAACGCCCTCGACTTGCCTCGAACTACCTGCACTAAAACTAAGTACCTGCACTAAAACTAAGGTTACAGTTAAGCTTTTAGGTCTGGTAACCATGGAGACGTTTTGCTTTTTGCGAGGACGTGATCACCAGGATCGCGATCCTTTTCGTTCACATTGGTTCACATAAGCCTTTTTAAAATTAAAAAATTTCTTTTCTTTCGAAAAATTTTTTAAATTTGTTATTATGATAGAAAATTCAAATTAAATCATTAATTTATTTCATTTTCCGGGATAGATGGCCGTGTTTGATGAATGGAATTTCCAAACAATTCGCTCTCTGCTTCGGAGAGCATCCTCAGTGGCAAAAAATCTATCTATCTATCTATCTATATACAGGGTGTCCCACGAGAAGTGGCCCAACCTCTTTAACTTTTGAACCCCTACAGATATAGTCATGAAAGAGGGGTCTAGGTATAGTAAAGTGACCATACTCTATCTGATGAGATAACTTTCAACGCCCTCTAGCGGAAACTTTAGGAGTTATAATTTTTATTTTAAAAACTATGGGAGGTATGTGAAAAAAGTCAATGACTAAGTTGTAGAGCAGCATCGATTTAGTAGGAAAAGACACCTTAAGCAGAAAAATATCTTGAATAAAACCCCTTAAACGCACGCTCAATTAGGTTGAAATTACGTAGATTTTACTTCTTAAAACGCACCTCACAAGGCGAAAATGAGAAATTTTTATTTTTATGACTTAAGTAAATGACTAAAATTATTATTAGTTCATTAAATTGAAAATTTCTCATTTTTGCCTCGTGAGGAGCGTTTTAAAACGTAAAATCTACGTAAATTCAATCTAGTTGAGCGTGCGTTTAAGGGGTTTTATTCAAGATATTTTTCTGCTTAAGGTGTCTTTTCCTACTGAATCGATGCTGCTCTACAACTTAGTCATTGACTTTTTTCACATACCTCACATAGTTTTCAAAATAAAAATTTTAACTCCTAAAGTTTCCGCTAGAGGGCGTTGAAACTTATATCATTGGATGGAGCATGGTCACTTTACTATACCTAGACCCTACTTTCATGACCATATCTGTAGGGGTTCAAAAGTTAAAGGGGTTGGGCCACTTCTCGTGGGACACCCTGTATAACTAAAAACGTTTGTGGCTATGTGGCTGGGTGACTGGGTGGAGGACACATCTCCTCCTAAAAACTCGCTACATAGCCAAAACTCGTAGCGTCAAAACTCGCTACATAGACGTATCTCGAGGTGTCGATTGTCACTGTCGAGTTTTCCAAGCTCGAAAATCGAATAATTAAGAGTAATTAACGAATTTATAGGCGAAAACGCTTATTTCTCCATTTCTCTTCCAGAGTAGATCTGCTCGACTCACTATTGTTAACGAGATGAAAATTTTCAAAAATTAAATATTTTAACAGGAAAAACTCGATAATTGTCCATTTAAAATCTATATCAGTTGTAAAAACACCAAAATAAATTCAAATAATTAATTTGGAAACGTTAGTTTCCCCTATTTTAAGATTTTTTTCTTTAAAATTTTAATATTTATGGAAAATTGTAAATTATTTCTACATGGAAAACGACTTAAAAATAAAACATTGTTTCAAGTGAAGCGGTTCACTAGACTTTAAAATTTACTAGATATTTTATTATTGTTTCAAATTTGTTCACTAGATTTATTAATTTACTAGAGCGGGAACACTGTGATTTGAAAATTACTGGGAATACTGGGATAGGAAAACGTACCGGGAACACCGGGAAAGGAAAAATTACCGGGAACATCGGGAGAGGAAAAATTACCGGGAACATCGGGATAAGAAAAACTACCGGGATTTAAAAAATACCCGAGAACACCGGATAGGAAAATTACCGGCAACATCGGGATAGGAAAAATTACCGAGATTACCGGGATTCGAAAATTACCGGGAACACTGGGATTTAGGAAAGAGGCGCCTGGGACACCGGGAGGATTGGTTATTATTGATTTACCTAATTATAAAAGCATTTTAAGAAAACTCAAAATAAAAATATTTAAACACTCCACCCCAGCAAGGCCAGGCTACCGAAAACAACGGGATAGGAAAAAATTACCGGGAACACCGGGATAAGAAAAATTACTGGGAATACCGGGATAGGAAAAATTACCGAGACCGCCGGGATATGAAAGATGCGCTTGGGACCGGGATGATTGTTAATTGCTGATTTAAAAAATTATAAATGTATTTTGAGAAAATTTAATTTTAAAAAAATTATACACTCCACCCGTGCAAGGCCGGGCACACAGACAAGAAGAGACAGACCGGTCAATAGGCGGGGCTTATCCAGAGAGCTCAAGTGGCGCCTCTGACATGCGGTACCGGCATTATTCGATTAATTTAATATTTTTTAATCGAAATCTTTAGACATTTTTTTGTTGACGAAACTTGGAATATTCGATTTTGAAAGTAAACATGAAGTTTGTGTAAATCGTTTTAATCGGACTCTTTTCAATTGTTTTCAAGATTTGTAAATCATTTTAACAGTGTCTTATTGCATTAAGGCATATTTTATCTCGTTTCTACTCTATTTTGCAATGTATTGGAAAATCTGTGTTGCATTCTTGAACTTGATTTCTAAGCCTGATAGAATTCGGTATAAATCGCGTTAATTATAGGCGTATATATTTAATTCAGATGAAAATGAATCCTAGTATTATATATTTTTATTGTCAAGAATTCATTTTGATTGTGCCTGGGATCTGGGATTCGTATTTGCAAAAGATGTGTTCGTTTAGATTCACGGGGATTTCAACTTCATTTACACATCATTTTTGTCTTAAAAAGCCAAGGGATTATAACAAATATTTGCAGTTATTGAAATATGAGATTTAATAAAATCATTTAGATTCATTATTTACTTGTGTGATTCTTGATTACTTTATATTTAAGCTTGTATTTTTACAATCGAGTTTTTCATCATATGCGATCACGAAATTTTGTTGATAAACAAACCTTAATGATTTAATTTAAATTTTCTATTATAATAGCAAATTTTAAAAATTTGTTGAAAGAAAAGAAATTTTTTAATTTTAAAAAGCATTAAAATTGCTTATGTGATCGCCAAGGATCGCGATCCTGGTGATCATATGGTCGATGGATTACGTCTTCGCAAAACGTCTCTATGGTTGCCAGACCTAAAAGCTTAACTGTAACCACAGTTTTAGTGCAGGTACCGCGGGTTGAGGGCGTTCGTGTCGTGGGCCGCCCATTGACCGGTCTGTCTCTTATTGTCTGTGGCCGGGCATATCCGCTAGTATACGAAGTGTATATTTGGACGGCCAAAACGGCCAGTGGCGCATGCGCTGTAGGTCTCGTGATGACGTAGCAGTCTCGGCGCTTAGTGATGGAACCAATGGTACGCCTAGCCGTGGAAGTTATAGTAGAGTTTAGTTGAAAAATAGCCGTGCAAATATACAGTGCCGCTAGTATATAACTAAAAACGTTTGTAGCTGGGTGACTGGGTGGAGGACACATCTCCTCCTAAACCACGCCGAAGGCGTGGTTAATATTCGGTACATAGACGTATCTCGAGGTGTCGATTGTCACTGTCAAGTTTTCCAAGCTCGAAAATCGAACAATTACGAGTAATTAGTGAATTTATAGCCGAAAACTCTTATTTCTCCATTTCTCTACCAGAGTAGATCTGCTCGACTCACTATTGTTAACGAGATGAAAAATTCAAAAATTAAATATTTTAACAGGAAAAACTCGATAATTGTCCATTTAAGGTGCCTGCCTACCTAAAAAACGCCGTTTTGGACCCAAAATTCAAAAAACATTTTATTATCTTATTTCAAAAAGCACATCTTTAGCTTTCCAAATCAGTTTAAATTTTGTCTTTATCTTTCCTAGAACTAAAGTTACAGAAATTTTACTTACAGCTAAATAGGCATTTTATTAAGGAAAAAATAAAGAAATTCGCGTTTTTCTCAGAATCACATTTTTGCTATTTCCCTTCTCCGCAAAACTGCATAACTCATCGGAATATGAAAAATTACCGGGAACACCGGGATAGGAAAAAGGCGTCTGGGATACCGGGATGATTGGTATAATAGACAATATGCACTATGTCACGAAACATCCTAAAACTTACCCAATTTACTAATTCGATCATGAAAAACCCAAAAATCAACTTTAAAAATCACAAAAAGTTTTAATTTAAGCGCAAAAAGTGTTTAAAAAAAGCCTTAAGTCACCTGACTCAAAACGGGGCGTAACCTTGTGTGACGTCATACTTCAAGAAATTTGTTTCAGGCAATACTGTTTTGAGCACATGGAGCATAAAAACTTACTTTTTTGAATTCTCCCGTTATGCATCTATTTAAGACTGGATAACACTGTTCTTGAAACTCAAAAATGTTCTTTTTAGAATTAAAATTTTATTCCTTTTGCACAGATTTCTTGTATTTTCATTCAGTTTCTTAGCATTTGGACTAACTTTGGAAATTTTGTAAATAAATAATGAATGTCTTGTAGGTTTTTTCTCACAATATTAAGTTTAATTATAGTCAGTATAAAATATTTAAAATATCACTAGTAAAATAAAAATGTAAAACACATTTAAAAACCAAAAAATCTTTGAATTTTTGAACTGTTGCAACAGTAAATAATTTATTTGACTTCATTAAATTCTTTCGTTTATTAATTTAAACTGATGATAATCAAGCATTCCATTTATAGCAATGTCAATGTACTAGTATCACAAAATTTCTAGTTTTCTTTTGCTATGAATTATTACATTTTATGCAGCTGGCATCACGTTTTTGTTTGTTTCTTTGTGTCTCTAAGCATAAAGTTACACTATTTATGACGAATTCTTTCATTTTTTGGTACTGAGAAAAACAATTCATCCGGTTTTCTAACACTTGTATTTTTGCACATAGGTACTAAACATCCTTTATAGTACTTTTTTACTTGTTTAGGGCCGTCCATAGCTGCCGAAATAAGAAACTACAGGCTACCAAAAAACCCCAACATAAATGCAAACACCATTGCTTTTCAATGGATGCCTTTCGCGCGTAATTTGAACTTGAAGTATGACGTCACAAGTCAGAATCGTCAAGCACTGAAGTTTTTGTTGATAGTGACGTCAGAGCAACTTTAAATGCGTTTTAAATCGAATTTATTTGATCGAATTGCAGTTTAATTAGCATTTTTCAACGTAATTTTTCATGCTCTTTCTTTTTAAAATGAATTTGAAAATCATGCATATTGTCTATTGCTGATTTAAAAATTATAAATATATTTTTAGAAAATTTAATTTAAAAAAAATTATACACTCCACCCGTGCAAGGCCGGGCATATCCGCTAGTATATTACTAAAAACGTTTGTGGCTATGTATGTGTGTGGAGGACACATCTCCTCCTAAACCACGCCGAAGGCGTGGTCAAAACTCGGTACATAGACGTATCTCGAGGTGTCGATTGTCTCTGTCAACTTTTCCAAGCTCGAAAATCGAATAATTACGAGTAATTAGTGAATTTATAGCCGAAAACGCTTATTTGTCCATTTCTCTACCAGAGCGGATCTGCTCGACTCACTATTGTAAATGACATGAAAACCTCAAAATTAAACATTTTTTATGCGAAAACACTCGATAATTGTCCCTTCAACAGTTATATCAGTTGTGAAAACACCAAAATAAATTCAAATAATTAATTTTGACACGTTACTTTCCTTTATTTTAAGATTTTTTCCTTTAAAAATTCAAATATTAATGGAATAGCTCATAAGACACGACTCACTAGACCAAAAAAAATTTACTAGATTTTTTATTATCTTTTCAATTTCTCTACTAGAGTAGATCTGCTTGACTCAGTATTGTAAATGAGATGAAAATCTCAAAATTAAATATTTTAATTAGAAAAAAATCAATAATTGTCCATTTAAAAGTTTCAACAGTTCTGAAAACACCAAAATAAATTCAAATAATTAATTTTCAAAAATAATCTTTCTTTACTTTAAACACGCTTCACTAGACTGAGAAATTACTGGGATCTCCGGGTATAGTGACTAGAATAAGGTCTTAAGGTAAGGTAAGGTAGAATAAGGTCCTTATTCTAGTCACTATACTCCGGGATAGAGGAAAATTACCGGGAACACCGGGGAAGAGAAAAAATTACCGGGATCACCGGGATAGAGAAAATTTACCGGGAACACCGGGATAGAGGACAATTAACGGGACACCGGGAAAGAGGAAAATTACCGGGAACACCGGGAAAGTGGAAAAATATCGGGAACACCGGGATAACGAAAATTCAATAATTCAAAATAAATTCAAATAATTTATTTTCAAACGTTATTTTCCTTTATTTTAAGATTTTTTCCCTTTAAAATAAAAATATTTATGGAAAATTGTAAATTATTTTTTCAAGGAAAACGAGTTTAAAATAAATTCAAATGAAGCGGTTCACTAGACTTTTCTATTTACTAGACCTTTTATTATTTTTTCAAATTTGTTATTTTTTTCACTAGAATTATTAATATTAAGCAGATATTTTTTATTATAGTTGTTTCTAATTTGTTACTTTATTAAGATGGAAAAGACACCGGGATATTAAATAATATTAAATAATGATAAAATTAATGTTCTAATTCAAAACACTTGATAACCTACAAACATGTTCGTAATTTTGTCCAGTGTAAACTGTTTTAAAAGTTTCTTTGGCCCTTATTTTAATAAAAATCACCAAAAATAAGCATTTTCCCATGCTGTGAATATGAAATATATCCTGGGTGACGTCATTTTCAAAAGCCACGCCTTTTTCGCCGGAAGAGCATACCTTGTTAGTTTATATACCTTGGTCATTGTCAAGTTTTCCAAGTTCGAAAATCGAATATTTACGAGTAATTAACGAATTTATAGCCGAAAACGCTTATTTCTCCATTTCTCAACCAGAGTAGATCTGCTCGACTCACTATTGTTAACAAGATTAAAACCTCAAAAATTGAATATTTTAACAAGAAAAACTCTATAATTGTCCATTTAAAAACTATATCAGTTGTAAAAACACTAAAATAAATTCAAGTAATTAATTTTGAAACGTTAGTTTCCCCTATTTTAGGATATTTTCCTTTAAAATTTAAATATTTATGGAAAAGTGTAAATTTTCTTCATGGAAAACGACTTAAAAATAAAACATTGTTTCAAATGAAGCCGTTTACCAGACTTTTCAATTTACTAGATCTTTTATTATTGTTTCAAATTTGTTGCTTTTTTCAATAGAATTATTAATATTAAGCAGATATTTTTTATTATAGTTGTTTCTAATTTGTTACTTTATTAAGATGGAAAAGACACCGGGATATTAAGCATTACCGGGAACACCGGGATAGGAAAAATTACCGGAAATACTGGGTTAGGAAAAATTACCGGGAATATCGGGATATGACAAATTACCAGGAATATCGTGATATGACAAATTACCGGGAATATCGTGATATGACAAATTACCGGGAACACCGGGATAGTAAAAATTACAGGGAACACCGGGATAGGAAAAATTACCGGGAACACCGGGATAGGAAAGGCGTTTGGGATACCGGGATGATTGGTAATTAGTGATTTACAAAATTATAAAAATGTATTTGAAGAGAAAACTTAAAAAAATGAATTTATACACTCCACCCGTGCAAGGCCGGGCATATCCGCTAGTCAACTGATAAAAATTGAAAATAAAAACAAATACCAAACAATTACAGCGTGAATGCTAACGTGGTATGAAAGTGAGATCAGATAACTAATACTATTGTTGTGCTGGCTTTATCCCGCATTTCTTGAGTGCCGGGTAATAAAGCCAGCACAACAATAGTATTAGTATCTGATCTCACTTTCATTCCACGTTAGCATTCACGCTGTAATTGTTTGGTATTTGTTTTTATTTTCAATTTTTATCAGTTGATTTTTTGCCACTGAGGATGCTCTCCGAAGCAGAGAGCGATAAATGCATACAAATTAAGTGAATTTAAAATCAAAACCAAACACAGGCAAAAATCCATAATTTCATATCATAATAAATAAATAGACGATATTTGTGTGACATCACTTCAGTGGCGGCTCGTCCATAGGAGCACGTGAACACCCACTGAAAAAGTAGAACAAAAATCGAATGTAAAGATAAATAAATACCTAAAGAAATATATTCTCAATTTCTTTTTTTTTGCTCAAAATTATGTTTCTTCCCCCCTTCTCTACTCAATAAGAAAAATTTACTACCGGAAATGCGAAAGAAATCGAAAAAAGACAGAACTCTTATTTTTCTTTCCCTTTTCGCACGTGTGAGCGAAAAAAATATGAGAATCCGAAGAAACCCCGACTGCTTGCCGGAGTCCGGAGATCATTTGAGCATACGGCAACGCGCAGGAGATCTCCGTTAGCACAGATTTAGTGTGCCGAGGCTTTCACTTTTGAGGCACTGCTTTCTTTTTGGCGTCTGATTGATAGAAGTGATTTTATCGACTAATTGGAAAGTACGAGTAAGAGCACTCTTTAAATACAATTTAAATCTTTTTATCAAAGGCACTGTATATTTGGACGGCCTTTTTTCAACTTAACTCTACTCTAATTTCCACGGCCCGGCGTTCCATTGGTTCCATCACTAAGCGCCGAGACTGCTACGTAACCACGAGACCTACAGCGCATGCGCCACGGGCCGTTTGGGCCGTCCAAATATACACTTCGTTTATAGTTTATCAAAATATTTTAATACTTTTGTTATTAATTAGGATGTTTTTTAAATGATGGCTTTAAGTAAAATTTCCGTGTTTGAGTTAAAGCATCTGTATTTTTTTCAATTGCCGCTGGAAAAAAAAAGTTGAAATAAAGAACTTGAGACCAACACTTCATCTGACCATTGTCCAAGTTACAGAAGGAAAAGATGGGGACTTTAAAAGAGAATTTAAAGATGACATTTATGACATAAACGGATTAAATTAATGGAAATTTTAATTTTTAAATAATGTGTGAACACCCTATTAAACAGAGCCACCACTGCATCACTTGCTTCAATAACAAAAACATTTTTCGTGAATATTTTTGAATGAAAAAAGAAATAAAAGCAAGTTTAAAATAATGAATAAATATTTAAAAATACTGGAGAAAAATTAGATGTCAAACTTTAAACCTGGAGATTTTCAATAAAAAAAGATGGATCCACCCGATAAACTCACGGTTTTCGGTTTGGTAATCAACGTTTGTAGATTCTTTGTTTGTAGTATCCTCACTTGAGCTCTCTGCCCCAATAACCAATCCGTTCATTTTTATCTGTCGTCTGAGTGTAACAACATTTTCTCGACAACTACTTTAACTTCTACTTTCATAGTTAGTGTGCTTGTTGTTTGTTGTTATTTCCTCATCTCTTGCAATTCGATGTTTCCTGAAGTATTAGCTCTGTAGTTTTAGATCTTCCTCAATTGCATTAGCATTTTGTTACCTCAGGAAATGTTCCAAATCAAAAAGGTATGTTTTCCCCAAAAATGTATGTTGTAGTCAATACACGTGTGATACATACGCTTCAAATGACCTTAAACTTAATTTATATCACTCTAAGTCTGTTTACGGACCCGTCGAATATTGAAATCCTTAAAAATGAGCCATTCACATAAGGGTAAAGACAAAAGTCCCCTCTAACTTGTTTTCAAAATAAATTTTACCTTTTCAAATGGTTTCATCATGGCTTTCTGCGCAGCTGTCTGATGGACTGCATATCTGCGATCTCAATGAGCTCACTACTACAATTAAAAATAGCCCTCCTTAATGATGCAGCTGTTTTTTGTTAAATAAGGGCTAGGATAGGGCTACCCAACCTCCGGCCCGCAGGCCAGATCCGGCCCCCGAGCCCTCTGAATCCGGCCCGCGAACGAAATTAGAGCAACACCTTTTATTACTTTCAGTGGCAGATCCAGGATTTGGTTTTGGGGGGCTAAGAATTTTCATAACCCAATTGAATCTTGTTAATGTTATTACGAAAAAGATAGTGAACAGGGGTCTGTTTAGAAGAAATGTTCCTTCACAAAATGTTTCATTGTTAAAAAGGACCCGTCACAAAGTATTTTGGCCTTTAAATGGACACTATTTTTCACAATGCTGCAAATTTGTGAGCTTATTTTCACAAAAACAGGCTCCTGGTTGAAAAGAACTGTATTAACACTAACTAAAATTCACAAAATTGTGAGTAGATTTTCACAATTTTTTAAAAAACGGACCCTTCACAAAAAGTCTAGACAGACCCCTGGTGAATTATCCTGCTCCAACTACCAAAAGGGGGGTCAGGGGGATCTCCTCCATAAAATTTTTGGTAATTTAAGTCAAAAACCCCACTTTTTCAACTTGTTTTGGTACGCTTCATCCAAATTTTGTGTATAGATTTTTTGCGTTTTGACAAACTAGTAAAAAATAGTTGTAATAACAGAGTTACAAGTGCCAAGGGGGGTCTGGAGGTCCACCCCCATAATTTTTTTTTAAAATTTGAACTTAAAATAACAGGGTTTTAACTCATTTTGGTGCATAAAATATCATATTAATATAGAGTAAAACTTTTCATTTGGGGGGCTTCAGCCCCTTAGCCTCCCCCTGGATCTGCTAGTGATTACTTTGTTTTCCGGGGGTTTTTTGCTGAAAAAAAATTCGTTAAAAATGCCAAGTTGCAAAAATACTGTAAATGAAAAGTTATAAAATGTATTGTTGTTATTAAGCATCAGTTAGCGCTTTTGCTTTTCAACTGTAATTTTTTTTTCTGGCCCACCACACCTCATCAAATATACCCTGAGTGGCCCTCCTCCAAAAAAGGTTGGGCACCCCTAGGCTAGGAAAATAGAGCTTTACAGCTTTGCCATTGGCTTATGATGTAGAAAATAGAAACTGGAAGGTTAATTTTATTTTTAACAATTCGGGCCAATCGCCAAGGGTTGGCGAAAGTTAGACGATAAGTGGATCTTTCTAGCCTACCCTAAATTCTATTACGAAGTTTGTTACGCAAAGTGCTTGGCAAGAAAGCATTTCGCCAAGAAGTCACCATGGCCCAGATTCTTAAAATTTACTGAATTGTACTACATCAACTATTTTGCTAAGTATTGTATTATTCAGTTTAGAACAGGGGTTTCCAACTTCTAAGTACTCGCGAGCCGCAATCGAAATCACAAGTTAAGTGGCGGGCCGCAAAGTATTAATCTCTCTCCTTTTTAACGATGATAATTTTTTTGGGAGTGAAAGTCTTCAATATGAAACTTTTCCAGCAAAAGAGGGACGAAGGTTGTTTACATATTTTGAATGTATGGACTACTGTATTTTCCGAAATTAAAGAGGATATATGAATTTTTTTACTCTTATACAACTCGTAGGAATACTGAATATATTTAATATTCTGAATATTACTTAAATGAAAAGGTCTTCCTCAAGAAAATGTTTGTAAATTTTCCTTAGAAGATTGTTTTATCTAATTTTTTGATACTCCATTTTGTCCCTCCTCATGATAAAGGTTATAAAAGCCTTCATACCCCCTTGCTACGCTTAGGGGGAATTTCAGGTTTTAAACGACCTCTCAAAACACTTCAAACTTTTAATTCTTGCACCATAGAAAACAATCGAAGCTAGTCCATAATTTAAGAGGTAAGGGGGGTTTGGGGGTTCTCCCCCTAAAAAGTTTTGAATTTTAGTGTGCTAAAAAGTGTTTTGAAGCTACTTTTTGAAGGTTTTTTAGATTGCTTCGCGGGCTGCATGCGGCCCGCGGGCCGCCAGTTGGAAACCCCTGGTTTAGAAAATAATATAAACCATTAAGAAAGCAACCAAGAATGTGATTTAAAATTCACTTTAAAAAGTGTAATACTTAGTTACTTTCGCTATAGTAAAACCATCTTTCTCCTTCAGAAACTTATAGGAGCTTGCAACTAAAATAGTAAACAGCAACAAGTATGAAGCAATGGTGGCTTTACCTGGTGGAACACTCAAAAACTAATTTTGTTTTTAATTATAAGATTTATTGAAGGAGTCCCATCCCACACCGTTTCCCCTAAACTATATGATCTCTAGGCTGACAACACTTATAAAATCATTTTGCTGTGTCAGGGTTGGGTTTCTTCCGGAAGAAACTAGTTTCTTCCGGGACAGTGGAAGAAACTGGAAAAAACCGGAAGAAACTGGAAAAAACCGGAAGAAATGGAAGAAACTGGAAGGAACTAACAAAAAGCTTTACAGAAGCACCCAATTTTTAAATCTGTTAAATGAATAAATCAAACCATAATTTTAAAAACTCTTAAATGTAATTTAATTATAATTAGTTAAATTTATTTATAGTAATTAAATTTTAAAAAAATTTATAATTGACTTTTAATTCTGGTTAGTTGAATTAAATTTTAAATCTGTTGTGTGAACTGAATAAATTAAACCACAGTTTAAAAAACTCATAAATGTAATTTAATTACAATTAATTAAATTTAATTAGAGTAATTAATTTTCTAAAAATAACATATTTAACTTTTAATTCCAGTTAGTTTTTTTATTAGTATTTTAAATCTGTTGACTGAATAAATCAAACCATAATTTAAAGAACTCATAAATATAATTTAATTAAATAATTAAATTAATTTTTGAAAATTATATATATATTTAACTTTTAATTCGTTTTTTTCATCCTTTGCTTTTATTCATTCTAAGTTAAGAAACAGATTGCAACCTGGTACTGCAAAAAAACTACTCTTTTTTGTTACACTATGTTGCACAAAAATAAGGTAGGGGATGACCTTTTTTGATGCTGTATCATTTCCCTTCATAAATGGATCACATTTAAAATGTTTCAATTTCAATCTGCGATTAAGTTTATTTTTTCAGTCTAAGTGATCCATACAAGTAGTATTTAGTTATTTTAGTGAAGAATTTCAAAGGGTTTATATTCAGGTTAAAAGTTAAATGAAATGGATAACTTTTTAAATAGATTTTGTTTGTCAAATTTTAAAAAGCTTTAGTCATTTCAGCTGTGTGTTATGTAGTAAAAAAATGTGTGTATAACCTGAAACATTTTTGACTGGAAATAACACCAGACAAATATTTGTCAGAAATATTCAAGTTTAATACTTTGTTTTAAATTTTGTGTCGGGTTTATATTGTTTTATTACTATATGGAAGATTGTGTATTCTAGAAAAATTCTGTTTAACTTTTATACTTTCTGACAGAAACTCATCCAATACTATGTAATTCTCAGACTTATTCAAAACTACTTTTCTGTTAGGAAGAAATTAATTTATAATTACTGGAATAATTTAATACATGCATGCAATAGGTATTTATAACAGTTTTGAGTATTTAATTAAATTTTAGACTACAAAGTAAATATTGTTTATTAAAGGGGTTTTTTTTCAAATTATTTAATAGCATTTTTTTCATAGTTTGGAAGAAACCTACATTTACTAATTTAGTCATTAACTAATAGGTGCATATAATTAATGACATTTTGGAAGTTTTTATGTAAATATAAGAGTGTTTGTGAGACAAATATTTATAAAACCTGAAAATTTAAAGCTAATTCTTTAAAAAAAGAGGTTTCTTCCAGTTTCTTCCACATGGAAGAAACCTATTTCTTCCGGACGGTTTTTTCCGTGGTTTTTTCCACTTCGGAAGAAACTTGCCAACCCTGCGTGGTTACATATGTGGACTGGTCTCTTTCTAAAGATTTTTCCATTATTATATGGATCTACGCTGAAAACTAAAGTTTAGTGATATTTTGGGAATTCGCTAGTTTGTGGGCATCATTCTATTTATTTTATTTATATATTGTTTTTATTTATTTATTTATTTCTGTCAAACAGAAGAAATCCAATTGTATGGCAGGGATACAAAAACACATTGCAGTAAAAAGACTTCACATCATTAGAGACATAAAATCATTTCTTAATTTAAAAAA
Source organism: Tetragnatha versicolor (assembly GCA_024610705.1). Classification (NCBI taxonomy): domain Eukaryota; kingdom Metazoa; phylum Arthropoda; class Arachnida; order Araneae; family Tetragnathidae; genus Tetragnatha; species Tetragnatha versicolor. Next base: position 5,294,984 of record JANDEH010000008.1, on the reverse strand, counting down.
ATAATCAAAAGACAAATAACTTGGAAAGACATGCGGTAAACTACGGTAATAAAGTGAAAAATTGGTTGATCTGCCAGATATTTTTTTACTCTCGATTTCAAAGACAATCTTATTTCTAGTGTTGTAACTTGTAAATGAAATTCCTGAAATAATATTGGACATTCTAATTGTTTGATAAGCTGTAGAAAAACTTAACAATTGGTAAATATCTTCTCTGTTCTAAGGTAACACTAGGTTAGATTTTTTATGGTACATTTGGTGGACTTAAAAGTAATATGTGTTAAACACACTGACTCAGCTTATTTGATAAATTGTGCCTTCCATGTTCGAATGAATTGAACTACTAAATTATGTTTTTCATACCAAAAGTATAAAATAGGGTTTTTTTTACTTCCATGAGTTCATTTTAAAATAATTTAACGAAAGCCAAAAATTTATATATGCGGTGGAAATAGTGTTTATATTAATTATAGTCTGTTTATTTAGAATAGGCGCCTGAAACAGGATCAAAAACACTCAGTAATGCTCATCTCACAACTTTACAGTATTTCTTTCAACTCTTTTATACAGTATTTTAACTACTTCTGTTTAGGCTGCCTTGTCATTGCAGAAGAAAAAATTTTTGATGATAATTACTAGAGATGGGAATGGCTGTTAAAAAACGGTTTTATTCTGTTTTTTTATTCCGAAGGGCTTATTTCTTTCCGGAAAAATTTAAATGTTAATTTCAAATACTTTTTACAGAATTACCCGATATCAATTAAAAATATTTTAGATGATATTCTTATACAATACTTAAAAATGAAGTTTCAACCATATATTAAGCATTTTTTCCCCAAGGAGTTGGATTCCACTCGGGAAAAACTGAAAATTTTTAAGTTTAATAAAAAAGTGTTTTCAGAAACATATAACAATTACTTTGCAATGCTTTTTCTTTAGATATTTAATGTCACACATGAAAACATTTAACTTAAAAAAATGTAAGCTGCAAGTGAGATAAACTAATTTTAATGTACATCTAAGTATTACTTGCTATATATCTACATAAACAAAAGTGTGCATTCAAAATTATATTAATGAATGCAGAACAGTTGCACAATTGTGATAAATTTGATAACTTTATAAACAATTATTAATCCAGTTCTTTAAAAATAAAATTTGAACCATATAATATAACCCATATGTTTTTATGAAATGGGTTTATTTTTACTTGAAAAATTGAAATTTTTTTGGAAGTATTATAAAATAATTTTTAATATTAATAATTAATTTATATTTTAATTTATAATATTATATTTTATTTTGCTAATGATTTTTTTAGTATGCAATGAATGATTAGTTTCCAAAAATATATGTACACAAAAACTGCTCTTTTTTATGCAAAATAGGTCAATTTTTCCGTCCGCCTTCCCAAAATTTTCCATCTCTAATAATTACAATAGTAACTGCTTCTAATACATTACATCTCAGGCGCCTATTCTAAATGAACAGAGTATAGTTGGAGAGGGTATGAAAGAATGGGACACTGATTTTTTTGTCATTACTTCACTTTTTGATAATTCACCTAGGAGTACACTTGCCTATTTAACAAATTGTGTTACTTAACATCAGCTTTTTTGCTTGTTATATTGAAACATTAATGTGTTTTTCTATACCATCAATATCTTTTTATCTACTTCTATATGATTTCATTAAAAATTTTTTTTTAACTAAAGCTAAAATTTTACTATTCATTGAAAAAAAATTCTATTATTAGAGAAGAATGGAGAAAATCCATGGGTTTTTTTTCCAGCCTGCTTTTAGTTTTTAAAAATAATATGGGTATGAATGGGACAGTTTCATAATCCTTTTATTTTCAGGTTTCAATACTCACCATCAATACCTTGCTATTTTTAACTCATTTTATACATTTCATTTCTGATCTTAAGGTACCTAAAATAGGATGTAAAAACTTCACAATTGCACATTTCAAACTTATATGCAAATAGGTTAATTCTTAATGTGCAATTACTCGCATCCTTCATATCTATAATATTTAATGGTTAATCCATTCATTGTTTAAGCAAGGTTGAATTTTATGTTCAAATTTTAAGAAAAGTTCCTTCAGGATAATGTAACTGGATAAAAAGGAATGACTTTGGGGTTTTTGTTCAATGTCCAGACATAAAAAATGACCGATTTGCACTTCTAATATTAATATACTTCTAATATTAGAGGCATTAAAGGGGAAAAAACTAGCCTGTTTTTTAACATCATTTCAAAGAAAATAACATGTACTGATGCAAGTTATTTAAGTTACCAAGGGAGGTGGGAATGAATACAATAAATTTCATATTTCTTATTTTCCAAATTTAATTTTTTTTAAATGGGAAAGTATTTTCTTTGTAGTAAGTAATTTGGAAAATATGAAATTTATTCTATTCATTCGCACCTCCCCTGGTTACTTAAAAAAGGACATTTTTTATGCCTCAAAAGCCCAATAGATAGGGATCTGAAAAATCTTTCGATTCGATTCCTGAGGCTCGATTCTGACCTGGAAGCGATTCCTTATGGCCAGTATCGAAAAAGTAGAATCGAACTTATCTACTTCAATCACAAATCAAAGATAATTAGGAATTATTACTAATTTAATTAATAATCAGCAAAATATTAATTAATTATCTAAATACGAATTAATTAGTGTGGAATATTCTTAATTATCTGTATTAATTAGAAAATTAAGTAAGATTCCTAAGATTTGATTTCTGCTGCAAAATACTAATTATTAGTGAGCAATATTGTTAGTAATTATCGGTATTAATTAAATTAGAAAATTAAGTTCGATTCCTAACATTTGATTCCTGATGGAATCGATTCCTTCAAGGGTTCGTTTCCTTGGAATCGATTCTAAGAAATTCGATTCCGGAATCGATTCCTTCAGAAATATTTTAAACCCTACCAATAGACAAACACCTAATTTATAATCTCTGAAAAACAGGACCCTATCTGAGGGGGATATATTGTTTCTTCCCCTTCAACATTTTGTGGCGTAAAAGAAGCGATCTCTCCTGGATGTCACAGGGCTCCCACAGGCGACTAAAAAGGCGACTATTGCTACTATTTTCAAGGTTGGGCGACTATGGCGACTATTTTAAGCAAAAAAGGGCCAAAAGCGACTATTTTCAAAGATTTTGGCTACTTTTTTTTAGTTTGGGCGACTATTTCCGTTTTTTTTTGTGTTTCTTTGAATCATCAATCGGAACCAATCGTTGTACCCTGCGTCAACCTGCTCCAAAAAACACTTTATTGGCCGAAATTGCGCCGGACTGCGCCAAAAAGGGAATTTTCGGACGAATTTTGCCAAATATTGGCTTCTGACCACGGTAAAGTTGTTTTCTTTACATCGCATAACTACGCAAGAAGAAGCCGCGATTTCACTTCCCATATTATTTTCGAAAAAAAAATGACGATTTATAACGAAAAAAGTCGAAAAGATCGCGAATTTTCGCGGAAGTTTCGTTTGGCTTGCGGAGTGTTTCTTATCCTCCCGCGACTTCTTTCTTGGACGGCCGCGGGCGCAAGTTGAATTCGGCCTTTTCTTGTGTTGTGAGCGCTATGTGGAAAAAACAACTTTACAAGGATTAGAAGCCATCAAGTCGAGTTTAGGATCACATTCTGTGGGAAAAGTCGAAAAATAGCGATTTTTCGCGAAAGTACCGTTTTTCGGCGCCTATTGCAGTTGGCTTTTTTCATAATGTAATTAAGAAATTTAAGTGTGGTCAGAGGAGCCTAATAAGCCTAGTGATACCTCTCAGATTGCGTTTTATTCATTTTGTCAGTATTTTCTACTAATATTTCTTAAGGATTTCCCAAGTTGTAAATTTTTACTGAAAGATCTTTTTAAGAAAGATAAGATAATAATACAGCCCTTTTCAAAAATCTTGTTAAATTATAACTTTTTCAGTTTCAGATATGATATCAAGGGGTTGGTAGGGGACCTACCCCCCCAATAAAAAAATGTAATCAGACTAGGTGTCCAAAACAGACTAAAACCATGTTTTATTGGGTCAAATTTTCAAAATTTTTGAGGGAGGACCCCCAGAGACCCCCTTTGCACTTGGATCTCTATAATTCAAAACTTTTTTCAAATGCTAAGTTTATCAAAGGGCAAGTTCTACCTATAAATATATGTTCAAAAGTTGGACCTAGTATACCCCCTTTAGTATACTTCAAACTCTATTTCTTACATCTTAGTTTATGTTAAGTTCCTTAAGATGCAAATTCTACTTAAAATTTTATAAAAAAAAGCTGCAATATTTAGCAAAGTTTTTTATAAAAATTATTATTACAATTCACTTGAATTTTCAAGTTATAGAAATTCAATTAGTATTTAAATTGGTTTCTAAAGGCCTAAACATCGATAAAAATTTCTCCTGATTTTTGACTCTGAGAGGTTGGCAAGTCTGATTCAGTTACCAACTAGTGAATTAAAAAGGTGCCTATGTAATTTTTAAGGATTTCAAAAAGTTAATATGGTTAGGCTTATAAAATAGCTTCTGAACTAAAAAGGTAAAATACTATATTTCTCCATCTTATTTTTGACCACTAAATAAAGTTGCTCTAAAAGTTCAGTTTTACTTCTCCAAAATGGCATTTTTCCTGCCCTGAAACTTAATTTTGCTGCTCCAAAACATGGTTTTACTGCTCCAAAATGGTATTTTTCCTTCCTCCAAAGGTGCTCCAAAACCCCTTTTGGGCACTTGTATCCCTGATTATTCTATTTTTGTTTGATTTGTAATTTTTCTGAGTATTTTCAGCTTTTATCTAATTTATTTGAAAAATCTACTGCTATTTTTTATGCAATGGGAAAATTTTATTTGGGAAGGCTATTTAAGGGGACTATTTTTCGTGATTTAGGAGACTATTTGGGAGACTATTTTTCATATTTGAGGAGACTATTGCTACTATTTCTGAAAGTGTAACTCAATGGGAGCCCTGATGTCACCAAAAGTGTCTAAATGTCAGGGCTTTGGCAAAAGTGTTCCTTTAAAATGCGATCACTGTATTGAAATGCTTCGACAAACTACATTCCATATCAAACTTTCTGACAAAAGGGAAGAGACATTCACAGACTGTTAAGGCTCATTCCCACTGTTTCGCTTTCGGTGTTCATCCTGAGTAATTCATTCACTGTGAATCGATATAGTTTGTATAGAAAAATGAAGGAGTAATTAGAGCGAAACGGTGATTCACATTTTTCACTCCGGGTGATCCCTCCAAAAAGAAGATCGAAAGTGAAAAGTTTGAATGAGCCTTAATCAATTTACAAGTGATGACTACGTCAAGAGGACACTTGAAAAGATTCCCCTCAACAGCAGGGAAAGAAAGAAATTTCACACTGTTTCACTTACGCTATTCACCTGAGTGATTCACTCCTGGGAATCGCTAGTTTGTATTGAAAAGTGAAGGAGTAAAGAGTGAAACGGCGATTCACACTTTTCACTTTGGACGATTCCTCCAAAATGAACACAAAAAGGGACAAGTCTGAAAGATACTATAGATCCGTGTATAAGCTACATCGTGAATTTTCCCGAAAATTCTTGGTTTATACACGGAAATGTACGGTATATTAAGAAAAGCTTAGGTGAGTACATTAAAATTCTATTTATTTGACTTTTATGAAATATTCAATTTTCATATTGAAAAACATGTTGTAATCTAATTATAAATTACTCATTACACTATTCTTGTATTGTGTTAGTGTAATAGATTTTAGTCCTTATCTTATTAAACATTCTATAGTGTTACAGTGCGTGTCAAAAATTTATGGACAACAAAAATTTTTGAATAAAGAAAGTGTTAAATATTTATTAATATCCTTTTAGTTAGTATATTTATATCCTAATACTATTTTTGATAGAATTTAGTTTTGTTTATTGCTTTAAATTATATAAAATTTCATATTCTTTCAAAATACCTGTGTCAAAATTTTAAGCACAGCATCCATTATTAATGTCTACTATTCAAAAATAAAGGAATGCAAGTTATTTGACTTTGGCACTAAAATGTTGTCTTGAAAGTATGGAGGAAAGAATAGCTAGTAATTAAGTTATTACTTGGTTTAAAAATATCTTTCAACCCTCCTGGATGTCATGCTAAATATGTTTAAAATAATCGGTCACATCTTTATTCAACTTTTATGGACAATAAATGGCATTCTTCAGTTTTTAATTTGAAATTGTAACCGATTTCTTGCCTGTGAACACTTTTGAGCTCCCTTCTCGGACCAATTGTGGTCTCTAAAGGTCTCTTGAAATGTATGGGTCATTCCATGTAAATTCAACTAAAAATTCTCAATTCTCTACCTGGCCCTCCCCAGTTTTAACAAAAATTTCACGAATTGTTCTCTTCTATGTTATAAATGAGAAAATGTTTTTATTATTCAATTTTATCAGTAATTTTTTATTAAATTTTTTTTAAAAACGAAGAAAATGCAATTATTTGCTCTTTAATGTATTGTAACTCCACTTATATTTGTCCTAGAAAAATCTAATTACCCCTCGTTTTTAAAGATAATTTACAAGCTTTAATTTGATATAAAGTTTGACTATGTCTACGAAATAAATTAACTTTCATGGTTTTTTAAATAAAAAAAGCTTTTAAAAAACAATATCCTTCAATTTCTTTGAAAATTATACATATATTTAGCAACGATATAAATTATGATATCTGAAATTTACAGAATGGGACCGCCACGGGATCAGGATGTTTAGCAAAAATAGTTGTTTTTAATATCACTTTTACTTGCCACTTTTTAAGTATAAGTGGCCAAATACTGGGTTCTGCGCCATGTTTGGTCAATCTTAACTCCGAAATAGTACTTCAAAACAACTCTTTTTGCCTTAACCCCTGATCCCGTGGTGGTCCCACTCTGTAAATTTCAGGTATCATAGTTTATAAAGTTGCTAAAAATAAGTATAATTTTCAAAGAAATTGAAGGATACCAACATTGTTTTTAAAAGCTTTTTTATTTTAAAAATAATGAAAGCAAATTTTTTGCATGGAAATGGTCAACCTTTATATCAAATTAAAGCTTGCAAAATTATCTTTAAAACGAGGGGTGATAGATTTTTCTCGGACAAATTTAACTGGAGTTATAAAACATTTAAGTGCGAAAATTTGCATATTCTTCTTTTTTCAAAAACAACTAATAAAGTTTAGTAATAAAAATGTTTATCATTTATATCATAGGAGGGAACAATTCCTGAAAGTTTTATTAAAATCTGAGAGGGTCAGGTTGAGTGCCGTGTTGATTTCACATAGCCGTGTTGATGATACATTTTTTCTTTAAAAAATTTTCTACTCGATGCAAAACTTGATAATATAATATCTTAATGCAACTAGGGGAAAAATGTGCTTGAATTTTATGCTTTTATTAGAATTCTGCCTGATAAGTTAGGGCAACCTGTATTCAAACCAAAATGTGAAGTCAAAGCTTCTCATTTACTCAAACGTATTATTTTCATGATGAAATAATTTAGTTAGATTGTAAAAGTTATAGTCTTTTGTGCTAAAACTTTTTTCAGTTGTGATTTAAAGCAATAAAATTATCTAAACTGAATCAAAAATTGTTTTAGGAATCGAACTGTTATAATAAATAATTTAAATAATAAATCTTAAGTAAAAGGAATTATCACTTAATTCAAAAAAGTGTAAACTTTTGACACACTGATTTAGTTTAGTCATCCTTAAAACTACACCTAGCGGAAATAAAAATCCCAACATCAAGATGGAAAGGAGATATCAAAGTCAAATTTATTTCTATGATTGCACATAGTATCAATGTGAATTGCTTAAAAAATCAGCCTTCCTTGATATTAGGGGGCCGAGAAAAACAGGGAGGAGTGTTGTCTCCATAGGTGTCCATTACCGCGGTCACACGTCATGGTATTGTATTGAGTGACAGGGGCTCTAAATGACTTTTGAGGACCATGTTGCCTCCTCAGGTTCTCATGTTGCCTTCATATGGTGCACCAGCGGACGTTGCATACCGGGCTAGGTGATTTCTCCTCTTTCTCCGGACATGTTTTGTGAGCGTTGGTTCTCACGAACGGATAGGCCAGGGTAAAAATGCAACATAGGGGGTTAAGAAGAAATCTTGGACATTGCATTAAACATGTGTAAACCTGTCCCCTGGACAGTTCTGAAGGTAAGGACGGACAACCGGCTAAAAAACCTCAATGAAGCAGCTCTGGTTGGCCTAAGTACCAGTAGATCATACTGAGGACAAGCAGCAGTGGGATGGATGTCGTTTGCAGTACTGCAGATTGTCCGTTTGGTCCATCTTTGTCTATAAACAAGGGGCTGAAAATGGGCCTTTCTGTTTCCAAAAGTGCACGAAATGAGGAAATGAAAATCCCAATTTCACAACATTGTGTTTATGAGAAAATCCTGATTCGGTTTGGAGCACCACGACGGTTGGGTATGTGTTTGAAGACACAATGGAGTGAGCGTACTCAGCTGATGATTTTCTAATCGTTCCACGGAGTGGTGATGCAGGGTAACGGAGTGGGGATGCATTGGATTCCATTTCTGCAACTCCTGAGTATGATTCACCACTACTTTTTCCAACCAGAGCTGCGTCATTGAGGTTTTGCAGCCGGTAGACCGTCCTTACCTTCAGACCTGTCCTGGGGACAAATTTCAAGAGAAACATGCACAACAACATGTTGTATGCAATGTCCAAGCTTTCTTCTTAATCCCCTAGGTTGCATTTTTACCCCGTCTTTCCCGTTCTCTAGAACCAACACCCACAAAAGAAGTCCGATCAATGAGCCCGGTATGCAACGTCCGCTGGTGCACCATATGAATTTGGACTACCTGAGGAGGCAACATGGTCCTCCAATCCCTCAAAAGTCATTTAGAGTCCCTGTCACTCAATAGCATGACGTGACAATGGACACCTATGGAGACAACACTCCTCACCGATTTTCTCGGCCCCTTAACATCCAGGAAGGCTGATTTTTTTAATCAATTCACATTGATACTATGTGCAATCATAGAAATATATTTGACTTTGACCTTGAAGGATTTGAATTCCTTTCCTTCTAGGTGTTGGGATTTTTATTTCCGCAAGGTGTATTATTAGTAAATTAAAAATTTGCTTTTAATTTTGTGTTTAAAATTGGACATAATTTATACTACTGTATGTTTTCTTTGTGTGTTCTCTTTCTTGTGAACTGAAGCAACCAGAATTGTAAGCAGTATAGTATCATGCTTATATAAGAAATAAAAATAACTTATTTAATATTTACTATGAAATAATTGAATCTTCAGTTTGAAAAAAAAACCCGAGTAAGTCCAAAAATCAGGTATTGAGGAAATTTAAAAAATTAAAGTAATATAATTTTTTTATAACCCCCAAATTTGTACTGAAATTTTAGCATCCTATATGGAGTACAGATGAATCATCAAAAAATATATGTAAGATAATTTAAAAATATTTTACAGTTTAAAAATTTGACGGACTTGTATGAAACTGAGTCAGTTAGGTGCTATCTATGGAGTAAGAGATACGAATGTAGTCAAATATTCAATGGTCAAAAAAAGGGCTGAAGACTTTTAAATAAAAAATTTATATTAGTTTAATTTACAGCACAAATAGCCCAGTAAAACGATAGTTTTTTCAAAAATTTCTTGTAGAAGTTTTTTTTCGACGGTTTTTTGTATTTTTTGAGGTGCTGATTACGAATATGAAGTTTGCTGCCACGTGGGAGGTCAGCTTCATATCGAAATGCGCCAAATTTTTGCTCTTTTTTCGATTCTTCGCTTATATTTCAAAAACTATATATTAATCAAAGATAACTTCAGTTAAAAGTTAAAGTAAACAAAATGCACTGTTCAACTTTGATTTTCTGATACGTGGTATTGCCGCTAGAGCGCGCTGAAAAACATCAATTTTTTGGCCTTTCCGCAAAAAAAGGAAAACTCGCACATCTACCTTCTACAAAATGAAAACTATTCAAGTTATAAACAAAAATTTCATACCACGAGAAAGAACATTTAGTTTTCTATAAATAACGTGCCTTAAATTATCACTTTTTGAGAGGGGGGAGGGAGCAAAGCAAAGATCGATGATAAAACTGTCGCGCCTCGCAGCCCAAACGGACTTTTGCGGTTGTTAATCTGCAATCTGCGCTTTATAACCAGTATATTACCAATAAAATAGGTTGTTTTGGATGAATTGATGACGAAGCATGTTTAAAAAAATGAATTTTATAATTATTTAAGAAATATATTGTATTTTAGGCGGAATTTCAGTCAGTTTTTTAAATTCGTATATTAAATTATTGGAGTGTTTAAATGAACGAATTTATGTGTTTTTTGCATCGCTAAATCTGAATTTCAAGTTAATTTTCATTAAGTCATCTTCATATCAAAAATTGCAAAAATCTCAAATTTTTGCTCTTTTGTTCGGTTTTTCATCGATTTTCTTTAAAGTTATTCGTTTATAAAAAAATCCTATCCTTGATCTTTGCTTCGCTCCCTCACCCCTTCTCAAATAACAATAATTTAAAGCACGTTATTTATAGAAAACTAAATGCTCTTTCACGTGGTATAAAATTTTTGTTGATAACGTGAATAATCGAGATGTAAATTTCCCATATTTTTTGGGAGGCGGGAAAAAACCCGGGATATTTGGGAATTTTGAACGTAAATCCAACGATATTTCATCATCAGTTTTCATTTTATAGGTACTCCTTTGAGGAGTTTAAGACAATTTTTGTTATAAATTCACTGAAAGACCATTCAGCAATTGAAATTCTTATTAATTAGGGCTCGACCGATGCATCGGTTTGGCCGATGCATCGGCGCCGATTGTTTGAAAAAATAGCCATCAGCCGAGACATCGGCGGCCGATGTTAACTTGAGAAAAAATCGGCCCATCGGCCTAAAAAAACATCTAAAAGCCGATGTTTGGCCGTTGTTTTTCCCAGAAAACAGAATAACATCAAGCGATAGACAAAAAAGTGTAATTCTGCTCCATCTTGAACTTGCACCTGCATGGGTGTCATGGGGAAGCAAACGCCCTCCCCAAGGTTTCCACTGTTATGTGAAAATTAGCTGCAAGTCCCTTGAAAAATCTGTAACTTCTACAAGGAGCTTTGGTTGCAACTCAAAAAGTCTCAAAAGGAGTTAAAACACTACTTTTGAGGGTTCAATTTCAGAAAATTTTCAGGGGGAGGATCTCCAGCCCCCCTCTAAATTTTTTACGTCGGTGGTTATACAGATTTATCTCCTTATAATTCTGCCATTTACAAGAAGCTTTTCCCTTTACGAGCTCCCCAAAGAGTTTGAAAGAGATAAAGCACTAGTTTAAAGGGGAAATTTCAAAAAAATTTCTAAGGCATACCCCCAACCCCCCTCTAATGTTTTTACATCGGTTAGAACGTTTTCCCGAATTTTTCCACTTACAGAAGCTTTACCATTTAGGAGCTTCCCAAAGAGTTTGAAAAAGAGATAAAACACAAGTTTAAAGGGAATTTTTTGAAAAAATTTCCAGGAGAGGCCCCCTTGACACTTTGACGTATATTAACATTTATGTTCCCTAGAAAATTCCGTGGTTTACAAGAAACTGTTCTCTTTGGATGCAGCCCAAAGGGTCTCAAAATGAGCTAAAACACTACTTTAAAAGGTAAATTTTCAAAATTTTCCTGGGGGTGAACACCACACCCCCCATTTTTCCTTGGATTTCACGTATTTTTCAGTGTTCTAACACTTAACCTATAAATGTGCTCGTTAGGGAATACCTTAAAAATGAATATGAGGCAATCCCCCCCAAAAAATAGTCCAGTTACGGCGTGATTCAGGCCCATTTAAAAAAATCCTTGCCCCCCAACCAAAAACTGAAAGGACGCCCCTGGAACGGGGGGGGCGATTGCCCTCTCCAAGTCTACTATTTTTATGTGAAATACTACTTTGTGATAGGCAGAATTTTCAAGAAAAGGATAATGTAAAACAGGCGTCAAAATTTTTTTGGGGGTTTATCACTCAAAAGTAGTGTTTTAACCCATTTTGAGACCCTTTGACCCCCCTATCCGAAGAGAGAATTGTTCCTTGTAAAGTAAAAAAGTTTTCAAGGAAAAAAATTGCCTAAAAACTTATACAAAAAATATTTTATTTCTGGCTCTGCGATAGGTTTTAATGCTTTTCCAAAAAAATAATGCCAAAGGGTTTGCATTTTTTAACCATCGGCAATCGGCCAAATAATTACCATCGGCCATCGGCCTGCCGATGGAAATTTTCAAACAATCGGCATCGGCCCATCGGCCGAAAAAGTGCCATCGGTCGAGCCCTATTATTAATAATGAAGTAATTTAGCAAATTAGTTAAAAAGTACATCTAAATTCCCCGACTCAATACAGTTGTCTCTCTGCAAGTCGAAAAGTGTAATCAAAGATGATATTTTAAACATGATCAAACACTAGTAATTGATAGTTCTTGTTTAAACTATTTAGGTTATTTCAGGAGCTTTATAATATATCGCTTACTTCTGTTTTTTTCTTAAACCGAAATCCAAGCCTTAGAATTAAAATTAAACATATATAGAAAATTCTACACTTCACTCTAAAATCTAAAAAATGAAAGTAGTACTTTCATATTTGAAAATATTGTAATTTCAATGTAAATTAGGAGTTGAGTTGTTCTTTTCGGAAAATTTCTGGGAATATTCAAAATTCCCATCCCAAAAAACTGGGCTTAATCCCGGGAATAAACCCGTTTTTTCCAGCCTTTACATCTCTAGCGAATAGTTTTCATTTTGTAGAAGGTAGATGTGCGAGTTTTCCGTTTTTCGGGGAAAGGCCAAAAAATTGATGTTTTTCAGCGCGCTCTAGCGTAATACCACGTATCAGAAAATCAAAGTTGAACAGTGCATTTTGTAGGAAATTTTGTTTACTTTAACTTTTAACTGAAAATATATAGTTTTTGAAATATAAGCGAAGAATCGAAAAAAGAGCAAAAATTTGGCGCATTTCGATATGAAGCTGACCTCCCACATGGCAGCAAACTTCATATTCGTAATCAGCGCCCGCGAAAACATAAAACCGTCGAAAAAAAAACTTCCACATGAAATTATTGAAAACATCACTTTTGAGCACCATTTTACTGGGCTGTAAAAGGATAATAAAATAAAGACAAACTAACTTAAATATCAAATTTAAATAAAAAAAATACAATGAATTGACATTGATTTCACGAATTTAAAAGGGGTAGAACGAAGCTTTTAGATTTTGTTTGGGGGGGCACAAAAAGTCAAATTATAATTTTTTGGACTTAAAGCTTTTTTTAAACTGGCGTCTCAATTGTGGTGTTTTATTTCTAAACTTCTCTTTATATCGTAGAGATAGAAGATACTAAAGGAGGCGACATGGACAGCAACCCTGTGTTCCCAACATCAATGATAGACAAAAAGAATTCTTGAACATTGCAGCTCCCATAAAGCCGTCGATTTCAAAGGCGTAAAATAGTTGTAATTCACAGAAAAATGATCGGAAAAAAGAAAAACAGACCTGCTTAGGAGGAAGTAAGTTAAACTAATTATGTTGAGCGTAAAAAGTTCTCATTATCACCGTAAAATTTGTTTGTTTCAGGTCTACTCTCCTTGATGGAGGAAGAAAATAAATTTACTACCATGTTTGTTCTACAAAATATGAAAATACTTTGTATAACAAACGTGCTAGTGAATTACTTCTTACTAAAGAAGTCAAGCGTTTCATCTGTTAGAAGATAGCTAAAGACTGGACTCTGAAGGTAAGATAGATTGAATAACTGATGATTTCTTCTCTTTTATCGAAGTAAGTTGTTACTAAAAGTATTATAAACAAGATAAGTAGATAATTATAAGATGTGCCCAAAGACAGAGAGACAGTTCATATCAGGTAAAAAATAAGGCTTATAAAATAAACTTTGCCTGGAGCAGAAAAATGCAAGTTTTATATCTGCAACAGGGTGCATAAAAATAGGCAGCCAAAATTTTGCCAAATGGCAAAACAGGGGTCAACCTAGAAATTGCGTAAATCAAAAATTTTTTAATGGTTTCCGAAAAATTTCATAGTGTAGATTTCAAAACCTGTTGTTGCCACTCTGCAAATGTTGTGCATGTTTTAAAAAAAATTTCAAAGATTTAATTTAAAATAAAAACATCGATACACTTTAGCGCGCTGAAAAACATCGATTTTTTGGCCTTTTCGCAAAAAAAAAGAAAAACCCGTGCTTCTACCCTCTACAAAATGAAAACGACTCAAGTTAACAAAAATTTTAAACCACGTGAAAGAGCATTTAATTTTCTATAAATAACGTGCCTTAAATTATCATTTTTTGAGAAGGGAGAGGGAGCGAAGAAAGATCAATGATAAAACTGTTGCGGCTCGCAGACCAAACGGACTTGTATGTGTGTTCCGCAACTCCTTTTAAACCACACCGAAGGCGTGGACATTTCCTCCATTTCAAGATTTTTTCCTTTGAAATAAATATATTTACTGAAAAATATAATTTTTTTCATTGAAAACGAGTTAAAAATAAAACATTGTTTCGAATGAGACAGATCACTAGAATTTTTCATTTACTAGATCTTTTATTTTAGTTTTAAATTTGTTAATTTGTTCACTATACTTATTAATTTACTAGACTTTTTATTATAGTTTCAAATTTGTTATTTTATAAAGGCACCAAGATATTAAACATTATCAGGAACACCGGGATTGTAAAAAGTGGTAAGAACACCGGGATAGGAAATTTACCATAAAGACACCGGGAATACCGGAATATAAAAATTACCAGAAACACCGAGGTAGGAAAATTACCGGGAACGCCGGGAAATTTACCGAGAACACCGGGATAGGAAAAATTACCGGGATAGGAAAGAGGCACCTGGGATACCGGGAGGATTTGTAATATTGCTAATTTACAAAATTATAAATGTATATTAAGAAAACTTTTAAAAAATAAATTTATACACCCCACCCGTGCAAGGCCGGGTATAACAGCTAGTTACCAATAAAATGAGATGTTTTGGATGAATTGATGACAAAGCATGCTTAAAATTTTTTTTTAATGAAACATTGGGTGTTTTAGGCGAAATTTCAATAAATTTTTTAAATTCATATGTAAATTATGGGAGTACT
This sequence comes from Tetragnatha versicolor, assembly GCA_024610705.1. Lineage (NCBI taxonomy): Eukaryota > Metazoa > Arthropoda > Arachnida > Araneae > Tetragnathidae > Tetragnatha > Tetragnatha versicolor. The sequence goes on along the minus strand of JANDEH010000008.1, from coordinate 5,279,820 downwards.
ATAATAAACATTATATGATTTGATGAAATTGTATGATTTTTGCATCGCTAAATCCTAATTTCAAGTTTATTTTGTTTTGGAAGTCATTTTCACATAAAAAATATCGTATTTTTGCTCTTTTGTTCTAGTCCACTGAAAATAGAGTTGAACCTCGGACAAATTGCAATAAAAGGTTTCTCAACGGTTTTCACTTAGGAATGACCTCAATAATAACATACTAAAAATCGGCCAAAATCGGCCGGGGGGAAGTTTAATTTTTTTAAAATTTTATAAAAATGGCCGAAAAAAAATTAAAAAAAAACCCCAAAAAATAATATAGACATGTGATACATGTTTATAGGTTATTTTTGAGTTTTAAAACCGAAAATTGCCTTTAGTTTTGAAAAAAAATTGAAATTTCAATTTTTAAAATTAATTTGAAAAATGAACTATATGAAAAAATTAAAAACCCCCTAAAAACCTAACCAAATCATCAAAAGAGATAAATCAAACGGTTTTCATTTAGAAATGACCTAAATATTAACATACTAAAATTTAAAAATTTTACGAGTTAAAGAAGTTCAATTTTTTTTTTAAATTTCAACTTTTTTTTGCGAAAAATTCATTTTTTTTTTCAAATTCGTGCCCCAAACTTTTGAGGCTTTTGAAAAGGTCATTTTTCGGTGGATATTGTCCACAGATAGTTATATAATGGAAAACCGGTGGAATTGACCCTCAATAAATTAGTTAATTATTTTAAATTCTGATGTAAATATGCCAAAGTATTACCTTTTTTCACTTTTTACTACATTTTACCAATTTCAAAATTTTAAATAAAATAATTAACTAATTCATTGAGGGTCAATTCCACCGGTTTTCCATTATATAACTATCTGTGGACAATATCCACCGAAAAATGACCTTTTCAAAAGCCTCAAAAGTTTGGGGCACGAATTTGAAAAAAATAATGAATTTTTCGCAAAAAAAAAGTTGAAATTAAAAAAAAAATTGAACTTCTTTAACTCGTAAAATTTTTTACTTTTAGTTTGTTAATATTTAGGTCATTTCTAAATGAAAACCGTTTGATTTATCTCTTTTGATGATTTGGTTAGGTTTTTAGGGGGGTTTTAATTTTTTCATATAGTTCATTTTTCAAATTAATTTTAAAAATTGAAATTTCAATTTTTTTTCAAAACTAAAGGCAATATTCGGTTTTAAAACTCAAAAATAACCTATAAACATGTATCACATGTCTATATTATTTTTTTGGGTTTTTTTAAATTTTTTTTCGGCCATTTTTAAAAAATTAAAAAAAAATTAAACTTACCCCCGGCCGATTTTGGCCGATTTTTAGTATGTTATTATTGAGGTCATTCCTAAGTGAAAACCGTTGAGAAACCTTTTATTGCAATTTGTCCGAGGTTCGGCCCTTTTTTTCGCTATTTTCAGTGGACTATTCGGTTTTTCATCGATTTTCTAAACAAATTTTCCTTATAATACAAAAAAATAGTTTGAAACAAAATTAAAGCAGGTAAAATTTCCTTTAAGATGCACTGGTTCATTTTTATTTTGCCAGGAGCGGTGTACGTTTTATAGCGTTTTGAAACGAAGCGATTTTTTTGCTTTTCAACAAAAAAGTGATGAACGCTCGATTTTCCCCACTACAGCTCTAAATAAATTGAAGTTACCGACAAATAACTTATACCAAATGAAAGTAAATTTAATTTCCTAAAGATGCACCATTTAATTTTAATTCCATAATGAAAGGTATTGACGCTAGAGAGCGCTGAATTACAGCTGTTTCCTGACTTAACACAAAAACATGAACATTGCTTTACTTCAAAGTGCTATAAAATGTACACCGCTCCTCGCAAAATAAAAATAAACCAGTGCATCTTATAGGGAATTTTACCTACTTTAATTTGGTTTTGTGCTATTTTTCATAAAAAAATAGGTATTTGTTTAAAAAATCCCAACAAAAGAGCAAAAATTTGAGATTTTTGCAATTTTTGATGTGAAGATGACTTTCAAAATTAAATTTTAAATTCTGATTTTGCGATGCAAAAAAATGTACAAATTTGTTCATTAAAACAATCCCGTAATTTAACATATGAATTTAAAAAATTTATTGAAATTCCACCTAAAACACCCAATATTTCATAAATAAAATTTAGAAAAAAAAAAGGTTTTTAAGCATGCTTAGTCAAGCATCCAAAACAACCCATTTTATTGTTAATATACCGGAAATAAAGCGCAGATTGCAGATTAACAACCGCAAAAGTCCGTTTGGTCTGCGAGCCGCAACAGTTTTATTATGGATATTTGCTTCACTCCCTCCCCCCTTCTCAAAACTTGGTAATGAAAAGAGCGTTGTTTATAGAAAATTAAATGTTCTTTCACGTGGTATAAAATTTTTGCTGATAATTTGAATTGTTTTCATTTTGTAGAGGGTACATGCGTGCGTTTTCCTTTTTTTGTGGAAGGGCCAAAAAATCTATGTTTTTCAGCGCACTCTAGCGGCAAAACCACTCTTTAGAAAATCAAAGTTAAGTAGTGCATTTTGTAGAAAATACCCTTCATGCCTCTAAGATGACAAAGTGATTAATTGGGCATTATTAATAATTGCCCAGAGGTCTAGGCGGGCAAAGTGATAAATTCCACAATTTATCACATTGCCCTCCTCCACTTCGGGCATTATTAATAATGCCTGATTTATTGCATTGCCCGTAACATAAATGTTAGGCTCAAACCCCGAAATCGCTCACTGAGCGAAAAAAACGACCATTTCGCGGAGTGGCATTTGCAAAACGACCACAACCCGAAATTCAGGCTGTGGTATTTTCAAAAACACTCACATCGCGGAGTGGCATTTGAAAATTGCCTCAACCCGAAATTCGGGTTGCGGTATTTTCAAAAACGCCCACTCCACGATGTGGTATTTAATTATTAAATCGGTTTTTATAATAAGGAAGTTGCATGTGTCAGATTTTTAAAAACAAACAAGTGTTCCGTATGGTTTTTTTATGGTAAAATTAAATATCTAGTCAGTTTTTCAAAAACATGTACAGATAATTAAATATTTTAATTTAAAAGTCGAGAAAAAAACCCGTGACTGAAAACGTTTATTGTTTAAAGCGTAAGATGACGTCAACAATAATACCATCAATTCCATTGCTTTTCAACAATGCCTATTGTAAGATGACGTCACATCCAAACTCTTGGCTTTTTCGCGAGCTTTTAAAAAGGGGATTTTTGTTAATCAAAAAATTTCTCGATCGGCCTCAAATTTTGGGTAGTTGCTTATTTTTGCAAGAAGAATCGATTAAAAAAATTAAAAAAAATCATGTAACTTCCTCATTATTATTTAATTAATATTACTTCGATTTTTGACAATAATTGTTGACGTATTACCAGTTGACTCTTGTTTAAAAATTATTCCCTTAATTTTTATGCAAGCAATTAATCAATTATACTTTTTTTTACCTTTTACCTTACTTACTTACTTATACTTGCTATGAGCGTCCGGCTAATTTTTTTACCTTACTTTTTAAAAAAGACTTATTTGTATAATAAATGAAAAAACAATGAAAGCATGTCCCAAAATTGAGCGTTTCATTAATTTTACATTTTTAAAACAATGCAACAATAGGGGAGAGTGTTGTACCTATGGACAAAAATCACGTTTGGATTTTTCTAAGACAGGTAAAATCATATTTTTAACATTTAAAGTGCCCAACATATAGTTCTAACCTTTGTGAGTAGGAGGATATATTTTATTAGCTAAAATCTTAAAAATTGGATTTTTAATTCATTTTAATAACTTGACGAAATTTGTGTCCATAGGTACAACAACGTGCTCTCCCTATGGACAGACCCAGTTGTACCTGTGGACACCCTTAAAAAAGAAATTTTTAGTTAAAAAAACCTTAAAATGAACATTTTTACTGGTGTATTAAGTTTTAATAAACTATTTCAAGCATTTTTAAAATTGGGAATAGATTTTTTAAAGTAATGTAGTTTTAGATCGTAAATGATCATTAAAACGAAGATGATTGATAAAAGTCTTGATCTTTTACCAAAAATACATAAATCACATATGATTTTCAGATCGAAGTTTGAGGTAATAGTTTCATCAATCATGCTGATAGATCTGATCACTTCACTGATCCATAAAAACAATTCGATCGACATTTAGTTGTGCAAGCATTTGGTCGTAATAACTTTCGCAAATCTTCTTCTGTGGAAATTTAAAGTTTTTTGTAATCATCATACTTAAATGTGATAGGGTGCTTAAGATTTTATCCCATATTTTACATTAAATGCAAAATAAAATCAAAAATTTTAAAAGGTAGTTTAGATCACAAAATATTTGATTTTTCATCTTAAAATCCCTTTAAAATAATCACCGACAAATAGATAACCATTTAGAATTAATTTAATATGCATTAAAATGCATTCACTTTAATGAAACCTGATTCAAAAACGCTGATTAGCTACAGACACCCACAAGAACGTGTCCGTAGGTACAACACGTATGGTGTCCGAAGGTACAACACCAGGTGTTTCTGCATTTAAAGTTCTATAAAAAATAAAAGAATTGAGATCTGGCAATTTCTAATATCAAAAATAAAAAGTCAAAATCTCGGGGATTCGCCCCTTATATCTCATTTTATCGTATTATAATTTAAGGGGAAGAAAAATATTAATGTAGTGATGCACTAAAAAAAACTTTGAGCACTTAAAAACAGCAAATTTATTATAATAAATATAAATATTATTTTAAAGAGCTGATTTCACGTTAGCAACTAGATAGCATCTGTTTACATTCAAATTCAACCACAAATTCAAATTTTCATTTTTTCCCGAATTTTAAAATGCGGTGGCTGAAGGTACAACCGTCCATAGGTACAGCACTCTCCCCTAATAAAAATTGTAATTTAAATTAATTAAATAGAATTTAAACCGAAAATTTCAAGGACAATTCCAAATTTAAAACTGAAAATTTCAAAAAAAAACCCCTTAAATAAATCTAAATTGAGTACATAAGTCTTAAAAGAACAAATTGAATTAGACTTTATAAATTAAATTTCGGCAAAACCTTTCGGAGAATCTGTCGGTCAACGGCATATTAAATGGCCCTGGTATCATAAAACCCCAAAACCAGCCAAAGCAAGTCTGGAATGTTTCATTTGGCCAAACGTCCCACATTAGCGCATCCCATCCTTACAAAAGTCTATTTTGGGTTGTGTCACTATTGAAAAACGGCCACATCGCGTTCTGATTTCCTAATATTTCCTCGAATATTAAAGATAAATTCTTTCTGCGCGATATTTTAAGATATTGCGAGGTAAATTCTCATTAAAGAATTTTTCTATCTCCTTCATTTTTAATTATTTCTTTTAACTCTCTTATTTTGCTACTAGGGGCGCTGTTGTCGATTGCATTAGGGTATACGTAGTCGCTTTTCAGTCAGGGTGCCGAATGTAAAAACTGGTCACCCTCGAAATCACCTATAAGAAAAAAATTTTATGATTTCAAGTAGAGTTAGTAAGTGTAGATTTCACAAAACTGGTTGATGCCACTTTGCAAAATGTTGAGCATTTATTAAAAATGGCCGAAAATTTTTTCAAAAAATAATTTATAGTAATCAAGACTTGTGATACATGTTTATTGGCTATTTTTCAGTGCTGAATATGAATATTCCATTTAATTAAAAATTAAAAGTATCAATTTTTAAAATCATCGAAAACATTAAAATATTGCTCAAAACTGCAAAAGAAGTAATTCACATTTCCCCCCTTAGGAATGACTTAAATCAGTGTGGTCCAAACTTTAGCTATCCGAGTGCCAATTAAACTTGTTATAGGGAGGCGAGTGCCAGAGACATTGAAAAATTGCATTTCACTATTTTAAAACAGGCAAATCCAGCTTATATTTTAACACTGGAACATTTACTTCTATAAAGATTTACAAATTCATAATTTTCTTAAGAAGTATTGATCTTTCTTACATTAAAAATGCAAATAACTAACCAGGTCTAATTAAATTTTTATTTATTTAAGGGGATTTATTTGGGCCTCAATTTAAACACTATTTTACATGATGTTCATATTCATAAAATTAAAATTTAAAACGAATTGTTTATTTTTTTTTCAAACTGAAGATTTGTTTTTAAAAGGAAAATAAGTCGATTAGTAAAGAGAAAACCGTTCTTAGAAAATTCACAAGGTTTTGAAAAATGAAAGAGCAAGAAGTGCTTTAGTGATTCCCAGGTAAAAGTGCCATTTCTAATATTAGTTCATATCCACTGAGGAGAGATTTTTTCGCAAGAGGTAAGGAACTTTCAATTATTAAAAATGAGTTCTAAATACATAGACACAACTGCAGATCTGTAGTGAAATTGCACTTGTAGAGTGAATGTTATTTTCACTCGTGTTTTCGTGTTAAAACGTGTTAATAAAATTCGTGTTAAAAACGGAGCCTACATAGGTCATTTTCCCATGGATATTGTAGTTATATAATAATGATAATTATTATAATTGACAAATAATGGGAAGAAACACATAAAATTTGAAATTTCAATTATTTTCCAAACTAAAGGCAATATTCGGTTTCAGCACTCAAAAATAAAATAAACATGTATCACATGTCTATATTGTAGTTTTTTTGGGTGTGGGTAATTTTTTTTGGCCATGCTATAAAATTAAAAAGAAAATTAATTTCCAATGAGGAAGTTGCATGATTTTTTTTATTTTTTTGATCCATTCTTCTTGCAAAAATAAACAACTACCCAAAATTTGAGGCCAATTTAAAAAAAATTTATTGCCAAAAAAATTTACTGAACTCCCCTTTTAAAAAGCGCGCGAAAACGCCAAGAGTTTGGGATGTGACGTCATCATACGATAAACAATGTTGGAAAGCAATAGCGTTGATGGTATGATTGTTGATGTCATCATACGATTTAAACAATGAACGTTTTCAGTCACGTGTTTTTTTCTCGGCTTTTAAATTAAAATATTTAATACCTGTACATTTCATTAAAACATTGACTAGATACTTCATTTTACCGTACAAAAAATCATACGAAACACTTGTTTGTTTTTGAAAATCTGACACATGCAACTTCCATATTGAAAGGAGTATTTCACCAATTATTGCTGGTTCAGCGGACAATAAGTGTAAACTAACAACTCTCAAGCGTCACCTCCAACCGTGGACCGGTTTCGTCCTTGTTAGGACTCATCAGCACGGTATAGGAAGGTAACGCAAGGGAGCGGAGGGAGAGTACTAGTCTAGCCGTCTATAACTGAAAAAGTGTTGTAAACTCACAGAGTGTAAGAGAGTCACTGTTGTAAACTCACTTGAGCGGAGGACTAATCAATGGTCACCACTTTTTCAGTTATAGTCGGCTAGACTAGTACTCTCCCTCCGCTCTCTTGCGTTACCTTCCTATACCGTGCTGATGAGTCCTAACAAGGACGAAACCGGTCCACGGTTGGAGGTGACGCTTGAGAGTTGTGAGTTTACTCTTAACTTCCTTATTGTTCGATTTTTAGTATGTTATTATTGAGATCATTTCTAAGTGAAAACCGTTGAGAAACATTTTATTGCAATTTGTTGGAGGTTCAACTCTATTTTCAGTAGACTAATGGAGTCCGGGGAAGAAATTCGGAATTTAATTTCTTTCGTCCACCATACCATAGGGCATAATAAGCTTTAATGAACGCAACGTCCCTAAGTGATACTTTTTACCATTAAATTTATAGGCGCTATGGAGTACATTTTATAAACATAAATAAATGTAAATGATCTAAATACGTCTCAAGTAACAAATTCGAACCACTTTTTATAAATCTTTAAATATTTTTCAAAAATTCTGAAAATCGGCCCTACTCTACAGGCAAACAATTGATCAACTTACAGGGCTGAATTTCTCCCATTACCATTTCGGGAACAAAAGGAATAAGAAGAGCCCGCGTTTTTAACAAAAGTTTTTTTTGAGACATCCTAAAATGTAAACAAATAGGATTTTCTTGGCAACTTCGAGGCTTCATGTAGTACTTAATGGGATGCTTTCACTTAAATATCTATCATGATAATTTTACTACTGTGAAAATCTGTAAGAAGGCATCCTGTTAATCAAATATTGTGAACAACATGGTCTGAATGATTTTACATAGATTGACTCCTTTTTTAGTTTAACTGCTATTGTATCTAACTTTCATATTTTTAGTTATTTTAATAATTTTTGACCTAAGAAATGGTTTCTCTTAGAAAATAACTTTTTACAGTATTGTTTTTTACATTCTTTACTTTTTTAAATGTCTCATCATACTCATTCAAACTTTTTTTTAGGTTTAGTTTCCCAAACCGGAGTGTCTGAACTACAGCTCTTTTTTTTACGTAAAATACTTTTAATTGTTTTTGATGTCGTGTTTATGGTTTAATAAAATGGATGAAATGCTTCGTTCAAGTTACCTTCTTAAATCATGTAGTGTTTTTCCCAAAGCGTGGAAAGGGTGCCACTTGGATCCTATAAGGACGGTGTAAAATATCTTCAGCTCCCGCATCACACTTAAAGTTTGAAAAAATAAATGACTTTTTACAAAACAACTAAAAACCAAAAGATTTAACTCTTGTTTATGATTTATGAGGAACTAATATAGTTATAAAAATAATGTTTCAGATTCCATTCTTCTATCACCCTTGTTTCGTTAGATACAAGTTTTTAATGTTCAAAGAAATTTGGTGTAAAGATGTTTTTCCTGCATTTTTAAACAGCTAATAACTCTAGAACTAAACAACTTAAAAACCTGGAGTCAGTCCCATTTCGTTCGTAACTTGTTTGTCTTTAATTTGAAGTGCATCATGATCATCATTTTCAAAAAGTTTTTGTTTTTCTAAATTAAAAAAAAATTTAATAAGAAATATTTTTTTGAAAAAATATTAAAAGCCTTTTAACTCTTAAAATAAACATAACTACCAAATTTCAAGGTGAAAATAAAATTTAATCATATACAGGGTGATTCTGAAATGGTGCGACAAACTGGGTAGGGTAGGTAGAGTACATCAAGACGAACAAGAATAGGTATAGAAAGGGGGGTCGCAGTTACACCGTTAAAGAGCTAGGTCCTAATGTAGTGCGAGAGCGTTTCAAAAGGACGTTTTGCCAAGGCCCGTTTAACGAAAAAAAAACATAATGAAATGAAAAAATTTATTGCATGATTTACAGCAGTATCCGTACTACTTACATCATAAATTTGATAGAAATTGGACCACTTTCTAAACCGTAGAGTGAGTTTTAAAACATGCAATATTAATCTTTTAGCCGAAGAATGGAGTTCCTTTACATTAGTGCAGTGGTTCCCAACCTTTTGTGGCCCATCGCCCCCTTTCTAGAGGTTGACAAACACCTATCGCCCCCCTTTTCATTCTAATTGTATGTCTAATTTTAATTCGAAGTAAATTGTAAATAATAAAGCAATTTTATGTCCGGGGGTCCTCTCCTAGAAAGTTTTTTTTAAATAAGACTCTAAAAAACAGGTTTTTAACTAGTTATGGTACACCGCTTCCGAATTTCAGACATATATTTTTAGGTAGGATTTATATTTTGATAAACTAAATATGAAAAAAGTTTTGAAAAATTAAGTTCCAAGTTCAAAAGGGGGGTTTGGGGGTCCCCCCAGAAAATTTTTAGAAATTTTACCATAAGAAATAGGGTTTTAACTTGTTTTGGTACATTAAATCTGAATACATTCTGTCAGTACAGTACTGTTTTATTTCCAGGGGTCGGCAACCTTTTGAAACGGAAGAGCCAAAAGTAACAGTTTACGAAATTTCCCAGTTTTTAAAGAGCCACTAATTTTTTTTGCTTCAATGTTATAGTATATGCTTAATATATATTTTATTAGATTGGGAGGGTGATTTTAGTTGGGGAGCATTTTTACTCAACGTTTTTTCTGTTGGGTAAAAATGATCCCCTACTAAAATAACTATTTCCTCCTTTCGGGTAGGGTACTTTTTTTACATCAAGTTTTAGATGACTTACGTACACCTTGTAAATTAATTTTAGAGAACTTAATTTAAAAATTTTGTATAAACGATGTGAATTCCTGGAAAAATAAGAGGGTCTGGGATATCTCAGAAAATATTTTGGAAATTTCCCCTTCAAAATCGCGTTTTAGCTCATTTTTGCTGGTTTCGATTGCACCCTAAAGAGCACCTCTCATTATTTAAGTGGCAGAATTTTCAAGGGAAAATAGTATAGTTATAATAAACAGAAAAATTTCGAGGGGGGTGTGGATCCAACTTCAGAAAATTTTTGGAAATTTGCACCTAAAAATAGTGTTTTAATTAGTTTTTAGAACTTCTATAACAAACAAATAAGGATCCCTCCTCATAAGTCACAGAATTTTCAAGGAAAATCAGCACCTATTCCAAAATTTTTAGGAGTGTTAAGGAGTTCTCCCCCAGAAATTATATGGAATTCTTATCCTTAAAAGTAGAGTTTTGATTTTGACTCATCTTGAGATATTTTCTGATTTTTAAAAGTTTTGATTAATAAATTATAAATTTTTTCGTATGAAACTGGAGAGCCGCAACTTTACATCGAAAGAGCCGCAGGTTGCCGACCCCTGCCCTATACAGTTCTATTTTATTTTATGAATACTCATCGCCCCCCGCTTATTTATCGCCCCTTTGATATCGCCCCCAGGTTGGGAACCACTGCATTAGTGTAATGCTATTTAGAAAAATGATGATCGGGGAAGGAATTTTCAATGATCTATGTATGATCATTGAAAATTCCTTCCCCGATCATCATTTTTCTAAATACCATTAATGGAACTCCATTCTTTGGCTAGAAGATTAATACTGCGCGTTTTAAAACTCACCCCCTGGTTTAGCAAGTGGTCCAATTTCTATCAAATTTATGATGTAAGTAGTACGGATACTGCTGTACCTCATGCAATAAATTTTTTCATTTCATTTTGTTTTTTTTCGTTAAACGGGCCTTGGCAAAACATCCTTTTGTAACGCTCTCGCACTACATTAGGACCTAGCTCTTTAACGGTGTAACTGCGACCCCCCTTTCTATACCAATTCTTGTTCGTCTTGATGTACTCTACCTACCCTACCCAGTTTGTCGCACCATTTCAGAATCACCCTGTATAAAAAAAAATAAAATATTCGAAATTTAGGGAAGTCCCTAAACTGTCCCTAAAATTATACAGCAAGAGCGATTCACTCAGAAAATTCATACACTCGTTTGAGGGTGTACAGTTGGGGAAATAAAAAACGACTCAGTTGCGATTTCTGGCGAACCACTTGGGTTAGGAAGACAAATGAGGTGTCACTTTTCATTGTTTAAAGTATTCTTTAATCAAAAAAATTTTTTAGTCCTTAGGGGGTCGTCTTCATATTAAACGAAACACTAACTTTTTTTTCAATGGGGACCCCCAATTATTATGATATTTTCTGAAAGGCCGTCCCTCAAAACCCTTAAATACCCAGTTTCATCCAGATTGATTCACAATTAAAAATTTTTTGAAAAATAAAAAAAAATTAATTTTTAAAATCGTGAAATATTTTGATGGTAATCGATTCCGGTAGTAATTTTATGTATAAAGCCAAAATTTCATCCGATTTCACCGAATAGTTTTTGTTAAAACGAACAAGAAAGAATATTCGCGGTATGCATTCGGCAACGGAATACCGCCCCTTAAGATTAAAGTTCGTTTTTATCAAAAACTATTCGGTGAAATCGATTGAAATTTTGGCTTTATACATAAAATTACTACCTGAATCGATTACCATCAAAATATTTCACGATTTTAAAAATTAATTTTTTTTTAATTTTTCAAAAATTTTTTAATTGTGAATCAATCTGCATGAAACTGGGCATTTAAGGGTTTTGAGGGATGGCCTTTCAGAAAATATCATAATATTGGGTTGTCCCATAAGTTCTGTTACTTTTTACGAAGTTTCGTGTTTGAAAATTTTTTATGAAAAACTGGTAATAGGTGGAGATTTCAAACAAATGGGATTTTGATCTATGTATATTTATGAACATAATGTGTGATTTTGGTAGTTCTCGTAATATTATTTCTTTTCAAAATGGCGGTTTGAAAAAAAGACAATAAACGACGATTTTCACGTAATTTTTGTCTTTTGTTTAAAAAACTAGGAAGAACGCATAATTCATGGCTAAAAAATGTTTTACTGTATGTTTGAAATGTTTAGATTAAGATGTCATAGTTTCAAGATAATTCGATAAGTTTAACTTAGGAAATTTCGGTCTCAAACATAACATCAATTGCAAAAAACTTTCCTCAGTAATATTAGTCATTTCAAAGAAATTCTCACAAAAAATCATCAAAAACAATAAAAAAGCTTACGGATAGACCCCAGTATTCAAAATATGCAGTATATTAAATTATCTCTGTAATTAAGTTTAGAAAGTAGTGCGCACAATTCAAGCGCGCAACATTTTAGCTTATCCGAATTACACTCGCTGAACTTATACGCTATGCGAACAAAGCAATTATTTGCTTCATACGAAAACGCTACAATAAAAACAACTCGTTGGAATTTAGAAATATATCTATTCACCTATAATATGAAAAGATTCTTTCAATGTTTAAACTGTGTAAAAAAGCATTATGGTTCCAAAAACATCTGCCTTTTATTTGCTTCAATACCAGCTGCTTGGAAAAGCAATGGGTGCAATTAAAAAACACGTGAAATTAGCAATATATGAGGTTTTAAAGCCAAAATTTCCTACCTTAAACTTTTTGAATCATCTTGAAATTATGGCACCTTATTCGAAACATTTCAAATATACTGTAAAACTTTTTTTAGCCATGAATTATGCGTTCTTCCTAGTTTTTTAAACAAAAGACAAAAATTACGTGAAAATCGTCGTTTTTTGTCTTTTTTTCAAACCGCCATTTTGAAAAGAAATAATATCATGAGAAATACCAAAGTCACACCTTATGTTCATAAATATACATAGATCAAAATCCTCTTTGTTTGAAATCTCCACCTATTACCAGTTTTTCATAAAAATATTTCAAACACGAAATTTCGTAAAAAGTAACAGAACTTATGGGACAACCCAATAGTTGGGGGTCCCCATTGAAAAAAAAGTTAGTGTTTCGTTTAATATGAAGACGACCCCCTAAGGACTCAAAAATTTTTTAGATTAAAGAATACTTTAAACAATGAAAAATGACACCTCATTTGTCTTCCTAACCCAAGTGGTTCGCCAGAAATCGCAACTGAGTCGTTTTTTATTTCCCCAACTGTACATGTGACTTAAAACTTTGCAAAAGTTGTGACATAAATTTCAGAAAATACGACAATTAACCCATTCGGTACAAAATCTTACAGTGCTATTTCAACTTTAAGTTAATTCAATTTGCATGCATTTCTCTTAAAAATTCCTAAAATTTATGTTTATATCTAATTTTTTTTACTTTAAACTAGTCAAATAAAAGTTTTGGACAAAAAAATTGGATATAAACACATTTTTAAGGAATATTCAGGTAAAATTCATGCACATAGAATTAACTTCATGTTGGGAACTAGCAACTCTAAGATTTTGTACCGAATCTGTTAATTGTCGTATTTTCTGAAATTTTTGCATATTTTAACTTAAAATTAAGGTGTATTAAAAATGTAAAATGTATGTAAAATTAAGGTATTTAATTTAAAAATCGCTCTTGCTGTAAATTTTAGGGACTTGCCTAAATTTCGAATATTTTTTTTATACATACTAATTAAATTTTATTTTCAACTTGAAACTTGGTAGTAATGTTTATTTTAAGAGTTTAAGGCTTTAAATATATTTTTTTAAATTTGGTATTCTTTTTTTCACTCTTTTTTAAATTTGAAAAAAAAAACTGTTTGAAAATGATGGTCATGATGCTCATCAAATCAAAGACAAAAAAATTTATGAACAAAATGGAACTGATATCGGGTTTTTAAGTTGTATAGTTCTAAGGTTATTAGCTGTTTAAAAATGCAGGAAAAACAACTTTACAAAATTTCTTTGAACATTAAAAAATTATATCTAACGAAACAAGGGTGATAGAAGAATGGAACCTGACCTGAAACATCATTCATACAACTATATTAGTTCCTCATAAAAAATCATGAACACTATTTGAGAGTTTAATCTTTGGTTTTGTAAAAAAGTCATCCATTTTTTCAAACTTTAAATGCGATGCGGGAGCTGAAGATATTATCCAATCGAAACAATATTTTACAATTTTTGACCGTCCTTATTGAACCCAAGTGGCACCCTTTCCGCGCTGTTAGAACAGAAATAAAGAATAAAGTGTGTTTTCGGCCCAATCAGGGTGCCAAATGGCTAAAAAAGGGTAAACCTCGAAATCGCGTATAAGGAATTTTTTTAAGGTTTCTGGTAGAGTCAATAGTGTAAATTTCAAAATCGGATGATGCCACTCATCAAATGTTGGGGATTTTTTAAAAATTTAAAATTGGCATAAAATTTTTTCAAAAATTCAATAAATAGTAATCTATGCTTATGATACATGTTTATACGCTATCTCTCAGTGCTGAATAAGAATATTCAATTTAAATTTTTAAAATATAACAAAGACATGCTAAAATTGGAAGAAAATCAGACAGTTAAAAGGTAAATTTTTTGGCCTAAACAATCGACTTTTTTTTAATATTCTTGTAAAAAAAATTCAGGCTGATGCCAAGGTAATGCTTTCATGGATATTGCAGTTAGATAACTATATAGCTTAAAAAACCACAATTGTTGATTATAAATCATTAGTTATTTAATAAATTTATCAAGTTGAACTTTGAAAATACAGGTAAAATCCACACCAATCATGTGACAGATAGAATATTTTGACAATTTTTGGTACTAAATCGTGTAAAAATTAATTAAATTTAAAAAAGACAAGAAATGCCAAAAAATTTAAATATTAACAAATTTTGAAGTACATGCATGTAATACACTGCTTAAAACAATTTAAGGATATTGGTGGTTTTGGTACATATTGGCAAGCAAATAAAAAATTTGCAGTGGTTCAAGCTTTTTTCATAAACTTAGGGTCATTTAAAAGCTAAATCCATGCAGTTATCAAAATAATTTTATTTTTACTTTTTTTTATCAAAATTGGAAAATCACATTTTGTGTAGTTAAAAGCAAAAATAGTGAAAAATCTATCAATACTTAATTGAAAACCCATTTCGCTTGGGGTATGGCTTCTCTATTGACTTAAAATAACGTCGTGGATCTGTTTGCCACCAGGTTTGGTTATTTTTGAGGGGCTGTGGTATTTTCTAAATTTTTCCGTTTTAGAGCTTTTTTCAGCTCCTGAACTTTTTGGGAGGTATTTGAAGAACAGCAATTCATTTCTGCAGCATGTACTAGACTTGTTCTATTGTATTCATGTCGAGAGAACGTGCTGGTCGATCCCTTTCTAGCAATTTCTTCATCCTGAAGAAAATCTAAGGTAGCACAATGTTTTCAACTAAGGTAGCACAATGTTTTCTGCAATTACCGTCCCTGAAAGCTAAATTATCACTTATTTCTCCTGCGTGAGGGGCAACCAGATGTGTAAGGATATTGACCTTACTACCCTAAACCACCAGAAATAGTTCCTTTGGCTGTGGGGGGCGGTCTTTATTCCATAGATAGAGATGGTGCTCTATATCATCACTCCACATCTTCAAATCTGATTTCCTCATGCACAAAAGAGGGGTTATTTTGTGTCCCTTGTACCCTCCAGACAAAATTCAGAAGTTATCAGGATGAACTGAGAGTCAGATTTGAAGATGTTGAGTGATGCTATCGAGCACCATCTCTATCTATGGAATTAAGACCCCTACAGCCAAATGGGCCGTTTCTGGTGGTTCAGGGTAATAAGGTCAATATCCTTACTCATCTGGTTGCCCCTCATGCAGGAGAAATCGGTGATGATTTAACTTTCACGGATGGTAATTGCAGAAAACATTGATTAATGTTAGTTAATGATTTTATTCAGGATGAAGAAATCGCTAGAAAGGGATCGACCAGCACGTTTTCTTCCAAGAATACAATAGAACAAGTCCAGGGCATGCTGCAAAAAAGAATTGCTGTTCTTCAAATACCTCCCAAACAGTTTAGGTGCTAAAAAATGCCCTATAAGGGGGAAATGGAGAAAATTCCTCAGCCCCTCAAAAATAACCAAACAGACCCACAACGTTGTTTTTGGTCAAAATGGGTTTTCAATTAAGTATTGGTAGATTTTCACTTTTTTTTGCTCGACTACACAAAATGTGCCTTTTCCAATTTTGATAAAAAAAGTAAAAATAAAATTTTTATTTTGATAACTGCATGGATTAAGCTTTAAAATGGCCCTAAGTTTATGAAAAATGCTTGAACCACTGCAAATTTTTATTTGCTTGCCAATGTGTACGAAAACTACCAATATTCTTTAAATGTTTTGAGCAGTGTATATGTAAATAGGCTATATTTTGGTTCTGTTTACGAATATTAGGTCAATTTTTCTATAAAATTAAGAATAAGTGTAAAAAAATTGTAGCATTTTTCTTGATACTTTTGTTTTATATGCTTCCATTTTTCTACCCTTGTTCTAAATTTTGTTGAAAAATTGACCTAATATTCGCACCAAAATATAGTCGATCCATGTCTGTACTTCAAGATTTAAAAATTGTTTAAAATTTTAATTTTATGAAAGATTTCTTGTCTTTTTTCAATTTAATTTATTTTTACATGATTTAGTACCAAAAATTGTCAATGTATTTTATGTTTCACATGATTGGTGGATTTTACCTGTGTTTTCAAAGTTCTAGTTATTAAACTAATGGTTTATAATCAACAATTGTGGTTTTTTATGTTACATAGTTATCTAACTGCAATATGCATGAAAGGTTTACCTTGGCATCAGTCTCAAATTTTTTTAGAAGAATCTTTTAAAAAGTCGATTTTTGAGGCCAAAAGATTTCAAAAAAATTAAACTTTTTGCTGTCCGATTTTCTTCCAATTTCAGTATGTCTTTTTTTGAGTCATTTCTAAATGAAAACCGTTTAAATAACTTCTGTGGTTTTGAGCAACGTTTTAATTTTTTCGACTTTCCAAATTTTGAATTAATTTTTAAAAACTGATACTTTTAATTTTTAAAAATTTAAATGGAATATTCGTATTCAGCACGATAGCCTATAAATATGTATCATAAATCTCGATTACTATTTATTGAATTTTCGAAACTTTTTCGGCCATTTTGAAATTATTTCAGTTTTTTAAAAATTACCAACATTTGGAGAATGGCATCAACCGGTTTTGAAATCTACACTATTGACTCTACCAGAAACCATAAAATTTTTTTCCTTATACGTGATTTCGCACTTTTTGACTTGGCACCCTGACTAGTAGTTTAAGTACACTGCTGCCCAAAAAGTTTTTTATTCAATTTTTTAATTTGTTTGAGAACTAAATAAACACTTACAAAAATCGCCTCTAAAATTTTTAAATGTAATTTATACAAATGGCTTTTTATCGATTTTTACTGCTAGATATTCCAGGTTGTTTAATACCGTCATTTACGATGAAAAAATAAGATTGTTTAACTGGTTATGGAGGTTTTTTTTTGACGCCAAATCATAGAAAGGCTGTGCAATGACTTAATATAAGGCTCCAAATTTTTTTCGCTGAGGAAATACTGAACTATAGTGAGTAAAAATACTTTCGAATTTGGTTAATAGGTTGTGTGGATTTTTTTTAGCAAAATGTTAAGTTTGAAATCTTTTCAAAATTTTGTCTTGAAATAATGCAAAAGCCTCCCGAATTTATAATACCCATTGTTGACAGCAAAGTTGTATAAAAGGGGGGAGCGTGGACTTGGTGGATAAAAAAGGGTTACCATACTGTATTTAGGGTCAAATATATTTCTTAAAATTTTCCCGGGGGGGTCCCTCAGACTCCCTTTTATACTTGGATTTTTTCATATTACCCACCCACAAGCTTTTTACTATTAAGCTAGTAAAAAAATATATCAAAACATATTCTAAAAAGTTATTTTTTTACCATTATGAATGCTTGGAAGACCTTGTGGATACTTTTTGGTTTTCCTAGCCATCTCCCCAGGTGCAAAGCTATCTTTAAGTTAATTCTATTTGCATGCATTTCTCCTGAAAATTCCTAAAATTTATTTTATATCCAATTGTTTTTACTTTTAACAAGTCTAATCAAAGTAAATTAAAAGATTTAGAACATAAAAAATTGGGATATAAACATTTGTAAGGAATATTCAGGTAAAATTCATACACATTGAATTAACTTAAAGTTGAGAACTAGCACTGTTAGATTTTGTACCGAATCTGTTAGTTTTCGTTTTTCTAAAATTTATGCGACATTTTTTGCATGTTTTAAGTCACATGGACACCCTTAAGCGAGTTAAGGAATTTTCCATGAGTGGAATCGCTCTTGCTGTATAATGTTAGGGATAGTTTAGGACTTGCCTAAATTTCGAATATTTTTATTTTTTTATACAAGATTAAATTTTATTTTCAACTTGAAATTTTGTGGTAATGTTCATTTTAAGAGTTAATAAAAAGCTTTTAATATTTTTTTTTAATTTCCCCCCAAAAAAATTTTACTGAATTTTTTTTTACTTTTGAAAAAAAACTTTTTGAAACTGATGGCCATGATGCACATCAAATCAAAGACAAAAAAATTACAAACAAAGTGGGATTGATTTCAGGTTTTTAAGTTGTATAGTTCTAGAGTTATTAATTAGCTGTTTAAAAATGCAGGAAAAAAACAACTTTCCGAAATTTCTTTGAACATTAAAAAATTATTTCTAACGAAACAAGGGTGATAGAAGAATGGAACCTGAAACTATGTCTCTACCTATATTAGCTCCACATAAAAAAATTATGAACAATATTTGAGAGTTTAGTCTTTGGTTTTTTAGTTAATTTGTAAAAAATCATCCATTTTTTCAAACTTTAAGGGTGATGCGGGAGCTGAAGATATTATTCAATCGAAAAAATATTTTACACCGTCCTTATTGGACCCAACTCCTGTAGCAGAGCCACTGCGACGCTTCTCAGTGAGATGCGCTTCGACCGATGTGCTTCAGGAGCTATCTACTACATCGCTCCCTCAAGTCCCCTTCTTTCTTTCCTCCTCCTGATAACGTCTTAATCGTTTTTAATGGAGATTTATCGATCACAGTTTCACACAAAACTAACAAAGGAACCTAAACAGGTCAAGGAATGCAAAAAAAAATTTAGATTCAGTCGGATTTTATGCAAATTATGTGGTGTCCGATCCATTACTGTAGGGTATTTTGTTACTGTAAATGGGTCCCCATATGATCATATTTTTGTTACATAAAAAGGGCATGTATTTCTCATACACCTTTTGGTTACATGGAGTGAATGGTTTACTCATCATTTTGCTGTTGAATAAATAGATCTTTAACCTGTCAGATGACTTGGAAATTATGTTAAAGCCCTTCGGTCAAACTAAATGTGTATGTTCAATTCCGGTTAAATATCGCCAATCTGTTGTTTAAAATGTCAAAAATAAGAAATATCAGCAAAAATGTTACACTAACCAATAAAAACTCAAATTTCTATCATTGACAACCATAAAAACGTGGCATTTAAAACAGCTTTTGGTACCTATGGTCAGGACTATTTGTTTGTTAGCTGAAAAATCTTTGACGTCCGAATAGTAGTAATTACATTCAAAGAATAACTGATGCCAGGGGGAAATATTTTTTATCTAGAAAAATACTGTTTCAGGTCTGGTCTAGCATGAGTTCTTTGGATACTTTAAGATTACTTGTGTGCCAAGTGTAGAATTTTATGCTAAATGTCCAAAAGTAATCAAATCTCAAAATATAACACCAATATAATATCTCAACTATCAGGTTTTTTTTAAATTTAATTTCTATGTATAAGTAATGAAACATGGTCAATATAGTGTCTATAATTGGAATGATTTACATACCTGACTAATCCTAAAGTATTAAACAAATCTTTGTTGGTTTCATTGTATTGTATAATGTAATATGATTATTAACTAGTGATATAAACTTTTGTATTTCTGTGGCAACAATTTATGTTGTTGCTGTTTTTAAACAATTAGTATTGAGAAAATAAACAAGAGGGGACTCCCCATAGTCAGCACTTGTCTCTATTATAGAACTTGAAAAACAAGAGTACGGTTTTCTAAGAATTTAGTCTTTTATATTAAATAAGTTAACAACAATTTAATGTGAGCAACAGAACATTTAATTAAGCGAATTATCTTTCCACCCCTAGCTACAAAAATGTTTCTAAATTAGTTTATAATAATGCTGCTTATTCAGTTAGTTTAATTTAATGTAACAACCCACCTTTGGTTATAGAATTATTCCCTGTGATATTTTTAGTGTAATCACTAAATTTTCTCTCACCTGAGTTGCATTATTACATATTCTAAGTATTAATGTATATATTTTTTTAATATTTTCAGATGTATAAAGGAAGAAATCCATCCCCGCCGGGCGGTCATGTTGATTTCGATTATCGGTCAAGTTTCAATGCTCATCAATTGGTAAAGGCAATTGATCGTTTAAAAGCAGTGAAAAAAAAAGTTCCATTTGCCGATTTAAATTTTATCAGAGAGGTATGATTTATTTAAGTATTTTCTTAGGGTTTAGATTTCTTAAGTCTTATAGTATTTGTTAAAATTATTCGCTTCTAGACTAGGTTCAACATAGCATTAAAAATCTAGGTTCCATTCCATTGTCGTTCCCACTAAATATCGCCAAGCTCTTTTGAACAATTTATATAGGGGAAGGTGTTGTATCTCGGTCCAATTTTTACTTTTGACCGCGTAATTTCTTATTTATTGTAAATTAACTGATGAAACAACTTTCCATCAATACTTAAACCTTTAATACTCAAATTATTAATATACTGATGCCCAAATCAGTTTTTAACCCATATTATCTCAAATTTTAAACAGTGTAGGACCGAGGTACAATACTTTCCCCTACTCAAATATCGACAAATTTTTCTGATTTTCTCGATAAAGATTTAAAAGTTAGAGCCGTTACAAGATTTAAAAGTTACCAAGGAAAAAACCCTCTTATGATAAAACATCAAGTCCATTTTGACTTATGAATATAATTCTCCCAAAAGGTCATGTAAACTGTGTTTAGCAGATGTGCTTGTATCTAATGACATGTTAGAATTGTTTTATAAAGCTGAATAACAGTTTACAAAAAGGTGAAAGTAGACCTGTCATGTGTTTAAGTTTTTATGAAGATAACCTTGTATACAATTAACAAGATTTTTTCATGTTTCTTACTAAACACCAAAATTATTCTTTTTCAGGCATTAGATAAGAGTTTAAAAGTGACAAACGCTTTAAGTAAGTAATTGCTGTACTTTATCATTGTTAATTAACTTAGTCATTTTTTATACACCAAATAAAACTGCACAAACTTACTTTTTTATACCCCAATATACTTACTAATCCCTTTCCAAATTTCTCCCGTGAGGTTTTCTCAATCACTTCTAAACAAATAAATTTCTTTGAAAGGTCTTTTTTTCTTCTTATAGGCATTATACTTACAAAAGTTTTGATACTAAGACTTGTTGAAATAAAAATCGTGGTCTTAACTCGGCTGTTTTAACTAATCTGCGCATTTTTTCTGAAGTTGTGCTAAAAAATATAAAAGAAAAACGTATATTTTCTAAACTAAAAGTTGACGTGAGATTTTAACTACTGGGGGTGCTCATGTGCTTCTATGAACGAGCCACAACTGATCATGTATAGAGTTAAAGAAGAGTAATATTTCTCTCTCCCATTACAGGATTTTTTTGCTAAGTAGATATTTCTCTAACTACTAAATTAGTATGAAGCTTTTGAATCAATGGAGTGCATCTATTTTTCCATAACTCTAACATAGGGCAAATTTGATAACATGTTCTATTCCCAATCTTAACTTTTGGATGGTAACGTATCATTATGGTTGCCATTGCTTGTTTACTTAAACATTTTTTTGGTACAAGTTTGTTTGAGATTGTATGTTGATGGATAAGCAATAGGCTGGGTCACAAATAAAATTTCCGGACTTCGTTATGCCGGCTGTCTTAAAAGTTGCGCCTTAATTCAAAAATTCAACATTGGCACACATTGTGGCAGTTTATTGAACAATATTCTCTAACAACAACCATGCCTTCATCCATTTTTATTTCTCCTTTTTAAGATTCATGATTTCTTAAAATATATTATACAGGGTGGTCCTAAATTCGTGGTACAAACTGAGTAGGGTAGGTAGAGGAGACCTAGAAAAGCATATTTCGAATAGGAATGGGGGGGCGCAGTTACACCGTTAAAGAGCTAGGACCTAATGTAGTGCGAGAGCGTTATAAAAGGACGTTTTGCCAAGGTCCGTTTAGCGGGAAAAAAACCATAATGAAATGAAAAAATTTATTGCATGAAGTACAGCAGCATCCGTACTACTTTAGGGTGGTCCTAAGTATAAAGGTAAAAAATTTTTTCGGAATTTTTCAAGTCGCACCCCCTAATTTTTTTCCTTATGGGGTAGTAAATAACTGGTAAAAATTTTATCCGAATCGGTTAATATTAACACGTGCCGCAAAAGGGATGAAAATCTGAAAAAACATCAAAATTCTCAAAACTTTGAAAAATCATAAAATTTATTTAAAATATATAATTCAATATATTTCAGTACTTTTTCTAACATAAAATGCTTAAACATGAAGAATATTGGCCTTTATATCCTTTGACAATTTTTAAAGGTATTGTATTTTCTCCTCATTATGCGTTAAAATATCGTTATATTCTTCAATAAGCTTGATTTCTCTTTCTGTAGCATTATTTACAACAGATAAGTTACTGACGACTTTAAACCCTTCCTGATAACCTCCAATAATCTTCACACGTTTTAAAGGATCCCTGGAAATAAATTTTGAAGAAAACTTAAAAACCTTTGAAAACAGTTAGCGGTTCATTTTGACACAAAATTGGCTTGATTTTGGAGTCCTTCCAGTACTAAAAAACTAATTTGCAACCACCCTTACACACGGGTAGATTCTTTCCCTCTAAACTCTTTGGAAATAATTGCTGTGTGGGGACAGGTTCATCAAAAAAGGCTAAGGCAACTGTCTCCTCCAAGAAACCATATCCATGACTAATCATTTTCTTTGATGCTGCCTTAGATTATATTTTCATTAATTCCTCTGTAGAAAAACAGGTCCCTCATGAAATTCAATTCAAATGTGGCTCTGTGATCCATTTGCACATCAAACCAGTCCTTAATGTATAGCTTAACAATAATACTCATACCTTGTAGTAATGGATTATCCAAATTAACCCTCACATTTCTAAATATAAATATCTTCAAGCAATAAATTACTTAAGACATCCACCTAGAATGATGGATAGCACCAGGTTGTTTAAATTTAATCATTTTAGCTTTATAATAATCTAAAAGTGCTATTGTCAACCATAGAAACTTTTGGTAGTCATTTCTCGATTGGTGTTCAAGCTTGTTTTAGCTAACTTGTGAATTTCTTCTTTGTCTCTTCCATCAATGGTGTTTTTTACAACTTCATTTTTAATACCTGATGGGTACTTTGATTTATAGATCACCTCCCAAGATTTTCAAAACGTTTAAATAAAAATGTAAATCCATGGGATGCAGTAACGCAAGCTCCAAACGCCACTTTTAACACTATTTTAAGAACATTAAAATGTATTATATGAGCTTAGGCTTATAAAATTCAGTGTAAATTTCAAATCAAACCTTTAACTATGATGAATTACATTTAAAATCTAATTTTCATTGTTTTGAACATTATATTAAAGTTTTGTTTTATGTCCCAACCCTCATTGGAAAATCCTCCACTTTACCTTAAATCCTCCATTGGAATCCACTTATAATAATGAGTTTCACCCTAAAATATGTGCAATAATCATAGAGTAGGATGTTTTCAAGTTTATCATAAAATACATGAAGATACCGCTTTTGAAAGTGCTCTTTTGAAAAAGAGCGCGTAGCGTCAACTGTTGCGGCGGAAAGTGCGCATCGAGCCGGCATTCCTCGTGTCAGTGTTACGGAGTCCTGCGCATCTACCGTACTCTAACTTCAATCGCGTTGCGGCACGTGTTAATATTAAAATATTTGAAAAATATTTGGTATACATTCATTTCATACCTTAAGTAAAAAAGTTGGAGGGTGCGACCGAAGAAATTCCGAGTTTGAAAAATTAAGACCACCCTAGTACTACTTGCATCATAAATTTGATAGAAATTGGACCACTTGCTAAACCGTGGGGTGAGTTTTAAAACGCGCAGTATTAATCTTTTAGCCAAAGAATGGAGTTCCTTTAAATTAGTGTAATGATATTTAGAAAAATGACGATCGGGGAAGGAATTTTCAATGATCACACAGTTTCAATGATCAATGTATGATCATTGAAAATTCCTTCCCCGATCATCATTTTTCTAAATACTATTAAGGGAACTGTGTTCCGAAAAAAGTTTTGCAGATTGATACAGAAAATTTTGCTACGGGGTGTAAACTAAAACTGTTTACTGATGTTAATTCTTATTAACGTTTTAGGGGGGGGAAATCAAGAACCTGACCCATGTCCTGAAGTAGTACCCGAAAGTATTTGCCACGACCTTCAAAGTACATTAGCAAGCTGTAGTTTTGAAGAAAATTCAAAGCACAAGGAAGTTTTAAATGAATTTAAATCACTTCAAATGTCTGATAATTTCAAAAAATTGCCTTATTTGAAACTTAATTCTGAAAAAATGTATGATGAGAACAGAGAGGATGATTTAGAAGCTACTTTCCTCAGAAATAAAGTACATGAAATCAAAGAAAACATTTTCGATGGAAGTTCGTTGGACCACAGTTCTACAAGGTGTTTGGAATACTCAAGTGATGGCCAAGCATCAAGGACCAAAATGCAAGAAAGAAGAAACTCAACTGAATATAGAAAACACCATAAAAAAAGCCACAGAGAAAAGAAGAAAGAGTTAGGTAAGAAGAGGACTTACGAGGACGATTTAAAGGCATTTTCACGTTCTAGAAGAAGTGGACGATATAGATCGTATCAGACAAAAAGCAGATATAGTGGTAGGTCAAGTGATGATAATTCCAACAGCTCTTATGAACATAGGTCTTACATTAGGGATCGACGATCAATATCCAAAGATAGAGTATCCAGAAAGAAAATTAGGGATGTTAACTCAAGTGATAATAGCCCTGAATACTCGCCCAAAAATAGATTTTACAGAAGGAGTGAACGACGTAGATCCAAGGAGAGTATATCTAGATCTAGATCAAAGGAGCGATCTAAATCCAGGGATAGAGTATCCAGAAAGAAATTTAGAGAAAGTAGTTACTCAAGTGATAATTGCTCTGAATACTCGCCCAAAAAAAGATCTTACAGAAGGAGTGAGCGACGTAGATCCAAGGAGAGTGTATCTAGATCTAGATCAAAGGAGCGATCTAAATCCAGGGATAGAGTATCCAGAAAGAATCTTAGAGAAAGTAGTTACTCAAGTGATAATTGCTCTGAATACTCATATAAAAAGAAGGAGCGACACAACTTCAAGGAGAGTACATTACAGATCATTGATGTTAAAGCAAAACCTGAACTGCCCAGTGACACCTACTCGGATTCAAATACGAGTGTTAAAGCTACTCCAAAGTCTCAGCAAGAAGACATTTCTAAGCTCTCCATTGAAGATTTTGGAAACGAATCTCAGTCTGCAAGATCCTCTGAGGTCATGAGAGAAGAAAGGCTAGACTCACCCCCATCTCAGCCCATGCCTAATCAGTTCAAACTTTCACCAAGATCTGAACAAAATGAGAATTCCTTACCATATGATGAAGAATATGCCGCTGGAGCATTTGTTGGAGCTGAAGCTTATTATTGTAAAGTAGGTATTATTATTAACTTGATATGCATATTAACTTGAGAATGAGCTTCTGTTTTTTTCTAGCTTTCAAGTTTAATTAAATTTTTCCTTTTTATTGTTTTCTTCAGGTGTGTCAAAAAAATCTTAACGGCATCACTTGCTATGAAACGCACATGAAGGGAAAAAAGCACAAGAAGGTAATTCGTCGAATCTTTGTTATTCTTAATACCTTTTGATTTATGAAGAACTCATGGAAAAAAATTTCATGAAGATATCGTAAATATTCGCGGAGATATTAGCATGTGAAAATGGCGATTTTTCAGGCCTCAAAAAAAAAGTTCGCAAATTTTTATGAAATTTTTTTCAGGTAGTTCTTCATAACGTTGGCAACAATATTCTTTCTGTAGTTTTTTCTCTATCTCCTTTAGTTTTTAACCCTTTTTATCCTGACGGTATAAGTACCGCTTTGTTCAAACACCTATAGATTCGTTATCTGACTGCTTTTCCTGGCGGCACTCAAAATGACTCAAAGAGTGTATAGTCTAAGCGGTACAAGTTGAAACACTGCACTTTTTGATGATGGTAAGCCACTTGGTACACTGATTCCATGGACCATAAGAATGAGTTTTCGATCAGGAGTCCGCCGAAATTTCCCTTATAATTTAAAATATTTAACTTTTTGTGTAATTTTTAAATTCGCGTTTTACACCTTAAGGGGCACACCTAGTGTGACAGCCTAAAAAAAGACAATTTTTGGGAATAAAAAAAAGAAAACTAGTGAATCAATCGTATTAAAATTTTGAGGGTATATTTATACATGTTTTGAGAATACACAGTAAAATTTTTGAAATAAAATATTAAATATTTTTGAAATGACACGCTATCTCCGGCGGCGCCAAAAAAAAAGGTCCTCCACTGCTTGCGTGATTGCAGTCTTCTCCGTTGATAAAACCTAAAAAAAAATTCTCGTGAAACTAAAACATATTGTCTGTACGATGACCCTCGGGCGAACAAAAAAATCAAAAATTGACAAAATGGCGGCATGTTGAAAAAAAAGTTAAATTTTACCCAAAATTTTGGTCGTTTTTGGCCTGCCAAAATTCGATTTTTGATCAGATCAAAAAACTGGAGAGTCATCGTATGGAGAACTATATAGAGAAGATGCAAAAAAAATTTGATAGCGATCGGATCATTTGTCTCCGAGTAATCACGCAAGCAAATTCGAAAAATGCTGTTTCGAGAAAAACGCGTTTAAAGATAAAAATGATCGTGTTCACTGCCGAGCGGCTACTCTTTTAAATGGCTGTAACTCAAAAACTATTTAAGATATCGATTTAAAATTTTATTATGTTTTTTTTAAAGGTATAACCTATCGAAGTATAAAAAATAAAAATAATCGATTTTTTGAAAATTTCACACTAGGTGTGCCCCTTAACTATCAAACTTTTCAACATGTAAGGTGATTTTTCTATACAATTTGAGGTCCTAGATTACAAATATGAAGTCGAAAATTTCAAAAAGATGCTATTTGATATGTTTTTTTTGAAAAAAACTAAATTTTAAAATTTAAAATCTTCAAAAACACAATGTTAAACATAAGTTGGTATCATGAAATTTTTACCAGTTATTAAACTATTTGTAACTTTAAAAAATCCAAAATTTCAAAGCTTTACCTTTATTATTCACCGAGATATGACTCTTTAAATTTGGAAAATTTTCAAAATGGCGGCCATGCTTGATGCAACTACTCATCGAAAACTTCCCATAACTCGGTAAATTATTGTTCAAAATGAACAGTTAAAACCTTTTTTGAAAGAAAAGCAATACCACTACACTATTAAGACATTAAAAGAACAATTAAACCACTTTAACTTGGTTTTAACTTTTAAATAAACTCTAAGACAGATTAATACTTTACTATGACAAGCATGTTAAAAGCTTTAAAAAATGCTTTCTTGGTGAAAAATTGTTCTCAATTTTTTATTAAATGTTCACCCTGATATAAATATGCGACATGAAACCATTTGAAGGAAAATTTTGTATTACGAGCGCCTGGGCGCAAACGCGAAAATACCTAATAAACGCGCGCTTCAAATAAACTTTTTCTGTCAAAGAATCACAAAATCGTGCTTTCTATTATGATTTTCTAACAACATTTTAGCCACTTCAAGTTTAAAAATCAAGCATCCCTTACCTTTTGTATAAGAAAAAAATGCTTAAAATACAATTTTTCAGGTTAGAAATTACTTTTCAAATGAGTATTTTCTAGACAAACCTTTACTCACTGAGTTAAAACATGAAATATCAATGAGATTCATAATGTATTAAAATATGTTATATACATTTAAACTTACCGAACACTTCTTACAATTAGTATCGTTGTGTATTTGAAAATTGAGTAATAATACATCTAATCATTTCCTATATGGTAATGCATAACACCATTTAAACTTTTAGCAATTATTTTTTAATCGGTATACAAAATTAATTGAGACTGTATGCGTCCTGCTAGTTTGCTACAAGACTACTTAAATTTAAAGCCCTGGATACTCTAAATTAGGTAGAGTATCCAGGGCTTTACTTAAATTATACCAGCCTTATATTGAATAATAGTATTTTCAACTTAGTAGAAACTTATAGTATTTTCGAGTGCTTGTTTACTTACCTACAACTTTACTATTAGTTTCAATATCTTTACATTTATTAGAAATTAAGAATATCGGGAAAGTCAAATGCATCCAAATCTTTCATTAATAATCATCGTACAAATATTTGGATTTGATAAGTTAATAAGTAAGGCTTTTTTCTTATTTTAAATGAGAGTCGTAGAGACAATATATTTTTCCTGTAAAGAAACGTATTAAATGTGTAACCATGATAGATCAAGATTTTTTCTTTTAAGAAACGTATGCCTCTCTTGAGAATTGGTATATTTTCTATATTAACTAGATTTAAAAAAATAAAGTATGTACTTTGCCTATACTCCTTTCAGTAGGTAATTACAACACTAAGATAAGAATTTCATTAATTATATAAATAGTTAAAGGTATTAAATAGCCTTTTAAGGATTTCAAATTATTTTATTTATTCTTTTGGCACAAATTCAAAAGTATTGATTTAATTTTTGAATTTAACGTAAAAGGTTAAGTTATAGGTCTTCCTCTGAATTTTGGCATTCACCTCTACAATTCAGGCACATTAGTGTACATGGTATTCCTGAAGATTTGCAGGAACACCTTGCATAATCTATTTCCACATAACTTCTATGCTTTCTAATTTTTAAAAATAATTCATAAAAACATCAAATACACAACGATTACTAATTGTTAAAAAGTGTTCGGTAAGTTTAAATGTATAACATATTTTAATACATTATGAATCTCATTGATATTTCATGTTTTAACGCAGTAAGTAAAGGTTTTTCTAGAAAATACTCATTTGAAAGATAATTTCTAACCTGAAAAATTGTATTTTAAGCATTTTTTTCTGATACAAAAGATAAGGGATGCTTGTTTTTTAAACTTGAAGTGGTGAAAATGTTGTTAGAAAATTATAATAGAAAGCATGATTTGGTCAAAATAATGTTAGAAAATCATAATAGAAAGCATGATTTGGTTAAAATAATGTTTGAAAATCATAATAGAAAGCACGATTTTGTGATTCTTTGACTGAAAAGTTTATTTGAAGCGCGCGTTTATTAGGTATTTTCGCGTTTGCGCCCAGGCCCTTGTAAGGCAAAATTTTCCTTTAAATGGTTTAATGTCGCCTATTTATATCAGGGTGAACATTTAATAAAAATTTAGAACAATTTTTCACCAAGAAAGCATTTTTTAAAAGCTTTTAACATGCTTGTCATAGTAAAGTATTAATCTGTCTTAGAGTTTATTTAAAAGTTAAAACCAAGTTAAAGTGGTTTAATTGTTCTTTTAATGTCTTAATAGTGTAGTGGTATTGCTTTTCTTTCAAAAAGGTTTTAACTGTTCATTTTGAACAATAATTTACCGAGTTATGGGAAGTTTTCGATGAGTAGTCGCATCAAGCATGGCCGCCATTTTGAAAATTTTCCAAATTTAAAGTCTCATATCTCGGTGAATAATAAAGGTAAAGCTTTGAAATTTTGGATTTTTTTAAGTTACAAATAGCTTAACAACTGGTAAAAATTTCATGATACCAACTTATGTTTAACATTGTGTTTTTGAAGATTTTAAATTTTAAAATTTAGTTTTTATCAAAAAAACATATCAAATAGCAT
This sequence comes from Tetragnatha versicolor, assembly GCA_024610705.1. NCBI lineage: Eukaryota > Metazoa > Arthropoda > Arachnida > Araneae > Tetragnathidae > Tetragnatha > Tetragnatha versicolor. The sequence continues at coordinate 5,249,644 of JANDEH010000008.1, read as the reverse complement.
CTTTTTGAAATTTTCGACTTCATATTTGTAATCTACGACCTTAAATGTATAGAAAAGTCACCTTACATTCTGAAAAGTTTGATAGTTAAGGTGTAAAACGCGAATTTAAAAATTTCACAAAAAGTTAAATATTTTAAATTCTAAGGGAAATTTCGGCGGACTCCTGATCGAAAACTCATTCTTATGGTCCATGGAATCAGTGTACCAAGTGGCTTACCATCATATAAAAGTGCAGTGTTTCGCCCTTTTTCGTCCTGTCCGCTAGATATCTTTCTTCTTTGCGTTGTAGAGATTTTTTTTTATCTAATGATGCAAAAATTCAATTGATGGTAAGTTAATTCAGGATATAAAGGGTTTAATTAATTTTCTTAACTTTTTTATTTCACCGCTAGGGGCGCTGTAAGTCATTTTAATGGACTCACTAGAGACTTTTGTCACGGCGACTATAACACTAGGTCACTCGAGAGCAAAACATCTCTATGGCTTGATTCTTGGCAATCGGCCAAGAGTCTCGTCGCATAATGCGCGCGCTCTAGCCTCTTGCAATAGCCAGGGTGATAATTTCATCTCAGTCGCCGTGATGAAAGTATCTAGTGTGCGCTTAGCCTAACTATACCTAAAAATCAAATGTCGTGTCGCAGCAGCCAATGAAAACGTCCGAAAATTTATATGAGTTTTTTCGTTGTAAAAGAAAAACTAATCACAGTAGAACTATTATTTATTAAAACACATACAATTATTTTTATAAACAGATTGACGTTAAAATTTGAATTAGTTTTAGAAATATTGAGATTCAAAGTTTAAATTTTTACTTCTCTTTCTGGTTATTTACTAGGGAAATATATTTTGTTAGGGTCTGATTTCTTTTATTTCCGACGATTCACTAGATATACACGTGCGTATTATAAATTTAAAAGTTTCTTATAAAAGCTTGATTATTATTTTTAAGTTGTTGGATGATAATGAGGAAGTTGCATGATTTTTTTTATTTTTTTAATCGATTCCTCTTGCAAAAATAAGCAACTACTCAAAATTTGAGGCCGATAGAGAAATTTTTTGATTGCCAAAAAATTTACAAAATCCCCTTTTTAAAAGCGCGCGAAAACGCCAAGAGTTTGGATGTGACGTCATCTTAAAATAAACATTGTTGTAAAGCAATGGAGTTGATGGTATTATTGTTGACGTCATCTTATAGTTTAAACAATAAACGTTTTCAGCCACGTGTTTTTTCTCGACTTGACTTAAATTAAAATATTTAATTACCTATACATTTTTTTGAAAAACTGACTAGATATTTCATTTTACCATACAAAAAACCACACGGAACACTTATTTGTTTTTGAAAATCTGACACAGTTTTAGTTTGATACCTTCTGGAGAATGATTCGAATTAAATTATTGATAAGCTTGAGAGATAAGTAGTTTCGGTATCAAAGTAGCATTAACTAAGCCGAAGAGCCTGGGTTGTGCTGGATTGTTGAGATGAAACAAGCGAGCTCTACTCGCTAAGATCGCGAAGCAATCTGAAAAGAACTGCGTAGCAGTTCCGAGGGTTGGTGAGCGATAGCGAGCAGGGGGCAGAGCCCCCTAGTATACCTTATTATTAAATTAAAAATTGGGTGAAGCTTTTTTTCTTTATGGGGACAACAATAAAAAGACCCGACGAGAGTTTTTCCCAGTTTTTACAAAAAAAGTTAAATCATGATAATTGGCGCTGGAATTTTATTTCTACCCCCAACCATTTGCCCACAAACATTCGCTTTGTAACTTTTGTATGCATTCTTGCACTGGGGTTGCTTCGCGGAGCCCGCCCTTTCTTTAAAAAAATTATTTCCATTTTTTATAAATAAATTAAAACTTTATATTTGGCATTGAAATATTACTCCACTCTTAACTGTTTTCTCACTATGAACCATTGCTTATTGCATCTTACTTTTTTCTGCACTCCAGTGCCTAAGGATAACGTCTCTGACCCCCTAACTTGGGTGATTCTGAACTGTCTTTTGATAGTACCCCTATCATTTATTATAGCAAAGATAGTATATTAGTATAAGCACAAGATATAAATCAATAGAGGATACTAGGGATGTCCAACTTTTCAAAATAACCGGTTTTTGGTTTACCAGTTTATTTTCCCTCCCGGTAAAATCGCTCTCCAAGATAACCGGTGATTTAAAAAAACCGAAAAACCTGCTTTTTTACATGCAAAATTTATGTTTAACAAGTAATTTTCAACAAGCAAAAAATTAAAAAAAACACCGGGTCGTCAAAATAACCGATTTGCGGATGTTTAAAAATATTAATTAGATAATTAGAATATTAAATCACACAATAGAAAAAAAACATCGATTTTTTCAAGGAATTGGACAAAAACAATCGGTTTTTATTCGGTTTCACAAATTAAATTGGTTTCAAAATCTGCAATTGGGAAAAACCAAATATTTTTTTATCAACCCGAGAAACAGTTTAATTTGGCTTAACAAGTTTTATTGTTTTTGAACTAGGATTCTATTCGGTCTTTTCCACCGGTTGTTCAATTTAAAAAAAACCCGAACCTTATTCACACTTTTCATTCCCCCAAATTTTAAGTCATTGTATTTATTCTGTTGCCTCAAAAAATTAAAATTTTAATTTTTGAGTCCGAGTTTCATCCAGTTTTTTCCGCCGGTTGTTGAATTTAAAAAAACCGGGCCTGTTAAACCGAGGAAAAATATAACCGGTTCAAACCGAAAACCGGAATCAAAATAACCGGTTTTCGGTTTAAACCGGTTATTTTTTAACATCCCTATAGGATACGACACCCCCACTACCCATCACTCCTATCATTTTTGCCTATTGATATTGAATCACCCTGTATTGCAAGATTCTTCGATTTAATACTAAATTTATTATTTAGTTACTTTATATCTAATTTGATTTGATTCAAATGAGGGCCTTTCTTCAAGTCCTTCATTTATAGTTCATCTTCATAGTACCTAGCAAGCACCTAAATTCCTTTATTTTGTGTTTGTTTTATCCGTTATAATTTTTTTTCTTTTAGGCTGAAAACGCTCTACGTCGTACAGAGACAGTGTCATGTGATCAAAAAGCTGGAAATAATATAAAAAAAGTAAGTACATATATACAGGGCTCGATTTCTAAAAAAAGAGGTACCGGAACGGTCAAATTATTGGTCTGAAAACTAAAAACTGAATATTTTTAATACAAAAACTTGAGCATTTAATTTTAAATTTAAATTTGCAAAATAAATTCAAATGTGTTGTACTAGATTAGGAAGAGTGTCAATCTTAAAATTGGCTGTTAAAAGGTGGCGGAAATTGTCTAAATTGTAATTTTATTATTAGACCTTTAAAACAAAAGGAAAATTCTAAAATCTTATGTACAAATGAAGTTTTTAAGTTTGGAAATCTTAACGCGACGCCCCCCCCCAAATTGTTTCATCATACAAATAAATAGGTTTTGCAAAATATCAGCTCATTCGAATAATAATAACCCGTGCGCAATTGCCTTGAAGTTTCAAAAAAATACTGATTTTTTCACAAAACATCCCAAAAACCATAGATTAAACCCTCCCATCTTCTTCTTGATTGTTTAATGAGAATCTAATATAGTTATAGTTATAATGTTCCAGATTCCATTCTTCTATCACCACTCTTTCGGTAGTAAAAGTTTTTTAAAGTTAAAATAACTCTTGTAAAGTTGTTTTTCCTGCATTTTAAAAAAAGCTAATAACTCCAGAACCATACAACTTAAAAACCTGAAATTTGTGCCATTTTGTTTGTAATTTTATTACCTTTCATTTGATGTGCAACATAACTGCCTTTCTTAAAAAAATTTTCTTCAAAATAAAAAAAAAGAAAAACAAATTAAATAAAAAAAATTTTTGAAAAAAATTTTATTAAGTAAATTTAAAGTTTTTACACTCCCAAAATGAACATTTCTGCCAAATTTCAAGTTGAAATTACTATTTGATCATGTAGAAAAAAGTAAAAATTTGCGAAATTTTGGCAAGTCCCTAAACATTCCATGTAATTTAACAAAAAAAGGTGTTTTACTCATGGGGATTCCAAAAACTCCCTTGAGGGTTTTCATACGATTTGTACCATGCAAAAAAATTCACTTAAATATCAAAAAATACAGCTATTAGCCGATTCGGTACAAAATCCTACAGAGCTAGTTTCCAACCTAATTCAATGTGCCTATATTTTACCTGAATTTCCCTTAGAATTAAATTTTTACGTAATTTTTTCACTTCCAACATGTCAAATCAAATGAAATTAAAAGTGTTTAAAGATAAAAGAATAAAATAAAATCATAATTCTAAATAATAATAGGTTGACTCAATATTCAAACTTATACTTAAGTAACAAATGAATTCTAATGTGATGTATATTATCCTAGGTTTATAAAAATATTTTTACAAGATCACATTAAAATTAAACCAATTATTTACTCTATGTAATCTAAAAGTTTTACGTTGAAAAATAATAAAAAGTACACTCACTTTTTTCTATAACGCGCGGATTTTTCTAACCCAGCTAGCTAAAGAACTGACTCTGACTCCAATAAGGAAGTTTGCAGTATGGTGACAAGATGTTTAATGAAAGTATGAAAAGTTGGACACAAGCCAAATACAAAAACCAAATATCTGCACTTGGTGCTCAGGGTGCACTTAAAAGAATGGACTCTATGCAAATAACATTATACAGACGAAGTAATAATCACAATATATAATAAGTAGCATCCTAATCATAAGGGTTTCTCAATGTCTCTCGATTGGATTTCGGATATAAGAGAGATAAATTTTGAGAAATAAATTTCTATATACGCCACTAAAACTATGTAACCAAGTCCCAGATTATCAGTCTTTGCGACTTATATGGACTTGTAATATCAACAAGAACATTTTTAAACATTATAACATAATCTTAAAATTTTCAATTTTTAGACATGAATTACACTGTTCAACAATGAAAAAATTTCCTTGATGAAAATAGTCATTTCTTATAGATTTTGGGTCGCTGAATACGAAAATCCCCATTAAAATTCTCAATTGACTCAGGATTTTCGGGGAACAGCCCCTCCCCCTTTTTACGATTTTGGCGACATTTTGACTTTAAACTCGATTTTCAGGGTCAAAAAGCATTGCTTTAGTCTTCATATTGCCCCCCAGGAGACAAGAAAGGTTCAAGTTAATAAAATATGATAAGTTTATAACAAATGGATAGGTTTAAGGGGTAATTACCCCCCTAAAAATGCAAAAAAAAATAGCTAAAAATTATAGAGGTTTTTATACGCTTTTTTCCCCTTATTTTTTAAGCAATTCACGTTTGAAGGGTCCTAACCCTTCCCCAAGGACCCAAATTTGACGGCAATATGCAGACGGCATATGGAAGGGTTCAATGCTGCACTTAGAGTTAAACAGTGCTGTACCAAAAAATTTTGAAGCCACCAACTGAATTTCAGCTGATTCTTGTGTAAAATGATCTGCTAAATTCAAATATGACACCTATTTTCCTCCATCACCCTCAGTTTTTAAGGGAATGCCCCCTAATTGTTATCCACATCCGTGTTAACATCTTGAAACATGGAATCCTCACTTCCTATAACTGGTCAGTTTTTAAAGAACTAAAGAGTTTCTACTTAGGATAGACCCAAAATAAAAGAAAAACGTCATTTGTAATCTTTTCAAAATCATCAATATTAATTCCTGAGCTCGCGAGCGCCTTCGCGATTCTGAAAGTCTTCCGAACTCTTCCGCGGGGGCTTCTGGGAGGCTAACACCTCAGCCGCTTTAAGTAAAAATTATTGCTGCATATTGTCCTCAAATTTGGGTCCTTGGGGAAGGGTTAGGACCTTTCAAACGGGAATTGCGTAAAAAATAAGAAGAAAAAATAGCGTATAGAAACCTGTGTAATTTTTAGCTAATTTAGCCCTTTAAACCTATTCATTTGTTATAAATTTATCATATTTTATTAATTTGAACATTTCTTGTAACCTGGGGGGCAATTTGAAGACTAAAACAATGCTTTTTGACCCTGAAAATCGAGTTTAAAGTTATAAAGTCGTCGAAAAACGTAAAAAGGGGGAGGGGCTGTTCCACTAAAATCCTGAGTCAATTGAAAATTTTAATAGTGATTTTCGTATTCAGCGACCCAAAATCTATAAGAGATGACTATTTTCATCAAGGAAAAAATTTTGAAGGTCAAATTTGTTGAACAGTGTTATAGGAAGTTATGCATTTTGTGCCTGAAAAGTTATTAAAAATTACCATCTTTCTTATATGTTTAAAATTTTCTTTTATAGGAACCATTGGTCAATCCAGGTAAGTCATAAACTTTTTTTGATCAGCAAATTGTATTTCAATTTTCTATGATTGACAAACATTACGATTGATTTTAAATAATACTTGGGTTGCTATCGTTGACAAATGGAAGTTTGTTGAACACTCTTGGTAGAAGCCTCAGCTTGTTGAGTAGTATCATTCGATTCATAATCATGTCAACATTAAACTTGGTAATGGCTGCTTTTTTTCCAAATTCCATGCAGGGTGTGTGTATGACGTCATGAATATGAGATGACTGCTGCTAGGAAACTGCCATAAATAGCGAACTAGGAGGGTTATCTGAATTATATCTGGACAAAGATCTTAGTAATATATATAATAACTTTTATTGTGTGCAATGCGATACAAATGAAAATTGGAAAAACATATTAGTCAGACTGGGGCATATGCCCATTTAGCTGACCAAAAACATGATTATCAACAAATTAGTACCGATGAGAAATAAAATTAAAAAAAAAGTATCTTAAACATAAATGATACAAATAACATATATATATACACAAAAAATTAGAAGAAAAATAATTTGAATAACAATATTAAGAGACAAATGGCAAAACAGCATAGGCATACGAATTACTTGTTGCTTCTATAACTTAAAAAAATATTTCTAAATCATCAATGTCCTATAAAAAATTAAATAATAAGTTCTTAAATTTTTGATTACTTGAGATGTTTTGTAGGTTCAAAGGTAAGCCATTAAATATTTTAGGTGCTAAATAAAAAAATGTTTGCGGAAGATTTCTTTATTAAAGCGCGGTATTTGGTATATTTCATTAGGTCTCCGATCTGAAATTTGATTTTTATATTCACATATTGTATTATTACGATATAAAAAATAAATCATACGAAAGAAAGCAATATGGCGTTTAGGTAGAAGTTTTATAGTTTTGGGCTGATTGGGTGGCGAGGGTTTGTAATTTAAAATTTTGAAGGGAGATTAGTGGAAATAAGTTAGTTTTGTAATCTCCTCCCCACACAATAATACCGTAGTTTAATAGAGAATTAAACCAAGAATAATATAATGTATTTAAAAATAGCTTATTTACCTTATTCTTCAATTGATGAAATCTAATTAAGATAAAGCGTAATTTTTTGCATAAATCACCAATATGAGTTTTCCACTTCAAGTTAAAATCTATTTGAATACCCAAATATTTAATGGTATTAACGCGTTGCAATGAATAACAATTACAGTTTTGATTAAAATTGCAGGTATTACTGTGAAATTTGAAATTTAAGTCAATGGAGAATTCCTGCAATGTGAAATAAATATATTTAGTTTTATTTAAGTTTAGAGTTAAGTCATTTGACAAAAACCATTTTCTAATTAAAATAAGATCAGATTCAATTTGTCTTTTTAATTCATTCAAATCCAATCGTGACAAGAATATAACAAAACTGAGTCATCAGCATAAGTTATCATTTCACCAAAGAGATTTAATTTGAAAAATCGTTTATGAAAATTATAAATAATAATGGTCCTAATATTGAGCCCTGTCGAACACCACGATTTGTAATAGAAAAGTTACTGTAAGAATCTCTAATTTTTACTCTTTGTTTTCTATTTGAAAGATGTGAGATGAACCATTCTAAAATGTTTTCCCTAAAGCCAGCATTTTGCAATTTATCTATTAATATATAATGATTCACACTGTCGAAAGCTTTAGATATATCAAGAAAAATAGCAACTGTTTTCCTATTTTTATCAATACTATTGTATAAAAATTTTGTGAATTTTATTAGAGCGATTTCCGTATTCCGCCCTTTAATAAAACCATACTGATTATCAGCAAAGAAATTAGTATGAAATAAAAAGTTATACATTTTGTTAAAGTGTTTTCGATAATTTTAGAAAAAGTGGGGAGAATAGAAATAGGACGATAATTTGTAAATATATTTTTGTTACCGGATTTAAAAATTGGAGTAAGAGTCGTTTTTTTAATGAATTTGGGAAACAGGACAAACTAATTGATACATTTGTAAAATCTATAGGGGAGAGTGTTGTACCTATGGACAAAAATCACGTTTGGATTTTTCTAAGACAGGTAAAGTCACATTTTGACCATTTAAAGTGCCCAACCTATAGTCCTAACCTTTGTGAGTAGAGAGATATTTTTTATTAGTCAAAATCTTGAAAATTGGATTTTTAATCAATTATAATAACTTGGAAAAATTTGTGTCCAAAGGTACAACAACCTGTTGTACCTATGGACAGACCCAGTTGTACCTGTGGACACCCTTAAAAAGGGAAGTTTTACTTGAAAAAAGCTAAGAATGAACATTTTTATTGATGAATTACCTTTTAATAACCTATTTCAAGCCTTTTTAAAATTGAAAATAGATTTTTTAAAGTAATGTAGTTTTAGATCGTAAATGATCATTAAAACGAAGTTGAATGATAAAAGTCTTGATTTTTTACCAAAAACACAAAAATCATATGGTATTTTCATACCAGAATTTAAGGTAATAGTTTCATCAATCATGCTGATTGATCTGACAACTTCACTGATCCAAAAAACTCAATTCGATCGACGCTTAGTTGTGCAAGCATTTGGTGGTAATAACAATAATAATTTGGTGGTAAATCTTCTTCAGTGGAAATTTTAAGTTTTTTTAATCATCATACTTAAATGCGATAGGGTGCTTAGGGTTTTACACCATATTTTAAATTAAATTCCAAGTAGAATCATTAATTTAAAAAGTAGTTTAGATCACAAAATATTTGATTTTTCATCTAAAATTCACTCGAAAATAATCGCTGACAAATAGATTACCATTTAGAATTAATTGAACATTTATTAAAATGTATTCAGTTAAATGAAACCTGATTCTAAAACGCCGATTAGCTACAGACACCCACAAGAACGTGTCCGTAGGTACAACACTTATGGTGTCCGAAGGTACAGCATCAGGTGTTTTTGCATTCAAAGTTCTATAAAAGATAAAAGAATTGAGATCTGACGATTTCTAATATCAAAACTAAAAAGTCAAAATCTCGGGGATTCCCCTCATATATCCCATTTTATCATATCATAATCATAGAGGAAGAAAATAATTAATGTAGTGATGCACTAAAAAAAACTTTTAGCACCTAAAAACAGTATTTTTACTATAGAAAATTTAAATAATATTTTAAACAGCTGATTTCACGTTAGCAACTAGATAGCATCTGTTTACATTCAAAATCGACCACAAATTCAAATTTACATTTTTTCCCGAATTTTAAAATGAGGTGGCTGAAGGTACAACCGTCCGTAGGTACAACACTCTCCCCTATCTATAGGAGAGAGTGTTGTACCTCTGGACAAAAATCACGTTTGGATTTTTCTAAGACAGGTAAAATCACATTTTTAACATTTAAAGTGCCTAACCTATAGTCCTAACCTTATCAAAGAGGGAAATATTTTTTATAAGCTAAAATCTTCAAAATTGGATTTTTAATTCATTTTAATAACTTGACGAAACTTGTGTCCATAGGTACAACAACGTGCTCTCCCTATGGACAGACCCAGTTGTACCTGTGGACATCCTTAAAAAGGAAAATTTTAGTTGATAAAAGCTTAAAATGAACATTTTAATTCGTGTATTACCTTTTAATAAACTATTTCAAGCATTTTTAAAATTGAGAATAGATTTTTTAAAGTAATGTAGTTTTAGATCGTAAATGATCATTAAAACGAAGTTGAATGATAAAAGTCTTGATTTTTTACCAAAAATACATAAATCACATGGAATTTTCAGATCGAAGTTTGAGGTAATAGTTTCATCAATCATGCTGATAGATCTGATCACTTCACTGATCCATAAAAACAATTCAATCGACACTTAGTTGTGCAAGCATTTGGTGGTAATAACTTTCGCAAATCTTATTCGCTAGAAATTTCAAGTTTTTTGTAATCATCATACTTAAATGCAATAGGGTGTTAAGATTTTATACTAGCTGATATACCCGCCGTTGCTCGGGAAAAAAGGGATTTTCAAACTGGGTGATAAAATAAATAAGAATTATTTTCTTCCCTATACTTAATATTTGGAGGGCTCAGAATTAAAATGGACCAAGTCCACTTTTTGTCATTTTTGAGTAAGCAACGCTATAACATGCACCAACTATGTAAAATTTCAGTGCAATAATGAACCAAGTCCTAGTTCTGATAATATCCGCTTGGCAGCAGCAAGTTCTGTTGCGTTAACATGTAATTTCCTATGAAGCTTTAACTTTAAACGTCTGTAGCTCAAAAGTAGCTAAAGTGGACTTGGTCCATATTTCTATTCTGAACCCTCCATTTATCAACCCCCTTCATCCCGCTGTTTTCATAAAATTCAAAGCAAATAAGAAATAAATACTTTCCTGAAATCTAAAACAAATTAAAAAACTTTTGGAATTAAAGTGTTAATAATCGATTTTTTAAATTAAAATTAAAAAAGGTCAGGGGGAGACCCCCTGAACCCCCCTTGGTTGATTGACAAAATTTTTTTGGAATTAAAGTGTTAATAACCGATTTTTTAAATTATAATTTAAAAAGGTCAGGGGGAGACCCCCTGAACCCCCCTTGGTTGATTGACAAAATTTTTTTGGAATTAAAGTGTTAATAACCGATTTTTAAAATTAAAATTAAAAAAAGGTCAGGGGGAGACCCCCTGAACTCCCCTTGATTGATTTATTACCAACTCATTCATTAAAGAAATCGCCTTCAAACATGAAATAAAAGTAGACATTATTTGAATTATTGGTATCAACTATCTAAAATGCTGCTGATGAAATATTGCTATTTTAAATTTCTATTGAATGGAAAAAAAGTTAAAAATTTTCGGTTAAATAGTTTTAATTTATTGTAAAAATTTATTTTATCACAAATTATTTCTTTATCAGATATTTTAAAAATTCTGATCGCTATAAAATATTTTTAAGCAAATATTTCTAACAATAGAGGTTTTGCGTCACTTGGAAGGAGCAATAACCGTTATCAATTT